>OY744534.1:33149441-33281941 GCA_963556195.1 Sepiola atlantica
AACCTCTTCAACCACCGATTGTCATGCCACCTGAGAGTTCATCATTCAAACTTTTCGGCCTAACTTTCACAGATAACATGAATTAGAATAAATACATTGAAGACATTGCCAGGGCTGCTGCAAAGAAGGTGGGCTCCCTCTACCATGCTAGTAAACTTCTCACACCTGCATATCTCTACAAAGCCACCATTCGCCCATGCATGGAGTATTGTTGCCACATCTGGGCTGGGACATCATCCACTAGTCTCTCTCTCTCTTAGACAAGATCCAAAAAAAGACTTAATAGATAATTAATAAAACTTAATAGATCCCTCACTATCTACCAAGCTCCAGCCCTTATCCCATCACCACAATGTTGCTTCCTTGTGCCTGTTTTACAAGTACTTCAATGGGTTGTGTTCTGATAAACTTGATGCTCTGGTGCCCCAACGACGTAAATTCACTAAACCAATCCGACAATCTAACCAAATTCCATCCATTCACAGTGGAGGTCCCCAGATGCTGAAGAGCTTTTTACTCCAAAAGCTTCTTTCCTCGTGCTGCTGAACTCTGGAACTCCCTCTCTGCTCCCTGTTTTCCTGATGGTACTGACATGCAGAAATTTAAAACTAATGTAAACAGACATCTCGCTGCGCAGATCCCAATTTAGGTTGACCCCCCCTCTTTTTTCTCAGTAGCCCCTTACGTCTACAGTGGCGGCCTGCCTTGTTTGGGATGAACTATGTTAAAAAAATATATATATATTTCAATTTTTTCGCGTCTGGGCTCAAATTACCTTATTTGGGCATATTGGGGAAAAAATCACTCTTTGGTGCATATTTTGGTTTAAAATGATCGTCTGGTAGTGGTTGATGGCTCGTTAGAAGCGGAATGGAATACTCTTGGTGATAGATTAAGAAACATTAAAAAAAAATCAATTTTCTGGCGTCTGGACCCAAACTACCATATTAGGGCATTTTGGACCAAAAATACCTTTTTTGACATAATTTAGACATGAAATGATATTCTGATAGTGGTTGAGGTCTTGTTGGAAGCATATTAGCAAGTCGCTTCTGGTGAAAAAAGAACAAACAGAAATTCCAATTTTGGGGGGCTTGGGCCCAAATTACCATATTTGGTCATTTTGGGCCAAATACACCTTTTTGGACTTAATCTAGACATAAAATGATTTTCTGACACTGCTTGATGGCTCATTTGAAACATATCAGCAAGTCGCTTCCAGTAAAAATGACAAAATTCAAGAATCAATTGGTTTATCAAATATAGAGATTACATAAAGATAAAAGTATTCACTGACAAGGTGCATATAAAAGTACAAAAGTAAAAAGTATAAAAGTATAAATGTATGTATTGGAATTGAAATAGCTCGTTGGAAGCATATTAACAAGGCAGACTTGCATTGTTTCTCTGTTCTTCACTTCAAATTGCGTTCATTGGACTTTGCTCAAAAGATACTGTATCGGTTGTTCTGTGGACAGAAGGACTGGAGGGAGGATGGAATGAATAACTTTGGATATTATGCGGATCCTCAACAATGCGAAAAAGAATGTATCGATGCAATCCGAAAAATTACTGGTATGTTAATGGATGCACCATGTGTGAGTGGAGGAAATACAAATAATGGTCCGCTTTGCAACAGATTTTTCAGCCCTCAAAATCGCTTTTACGGATGTTCTCTCATCCGTAACAGCATCGATCATGAAAATTTTGAAACGTTCATGAGTAACACCAACATCATCCTGACTATCACCCAGTCTGTCACAAACAAATATGTGCATATGGAAGTATTGAAAACCTTGGGCATCGAGATAATGCTTCATCTCAGAATTGCCTTTGTCGATGAGAAGGCTAAACCATGGATTATGATAATCCCGAGCTACCATCAAATGTGTGCCCATAGTTCAAGTGGAATAACGGTAACTCGATAGCAAAATGGAGTGAGAGTCTAGTAGAGTCTTGGAACCTAAATGGTCCAGCCGCATTGTCTCGGCAACTGTCCATCAAGGACAATATTCATGATATACTTCGACGAATGTTAATAATGTCTCACCCTGATTATGAGATAGGTTTGTTTGGAAGTCAATTTTTAAAAGCCATCCAACACATGCCGACGTTAAAGCGAATATGATGATGATTTCTCGCAAATTCATCTTTATCAGTTTCTTCCTTGTTTTCCTTCCCCTGCCAACTGATCCTACTACCTCAACTGTTCTACATCTACTAACCCAAGAACTCTCATCCATTCTTTCAATGTGACCAAACCAACGAACACATCTCCCTATACTGTTCAGATTTTATCTTCTTTTTCATATCATTTCTCTCCATGCAACACATATCCTCAATCCTCACTGGCCACGTTTTACTTTCATACATCATCATACTACGTACAAATGTCTTATAGACTCTTTCTTTGGTCGACAATGGTAACGCTCTGCTGGTTAGTAATGGCAGAAGTTCGCTAAATTTACTCCATCTACTCCAAACTTTTGCAATCACACTAACACCTGCTCCTCCCTGTTCTCCAATGGTATTTCCAAGATAACAAACTTCTGGACAAATTCAATAGCCTCGCCATTCAAATGACTTTCTCCACATCTGAATTCTCATCCATCTCCATTAAAACAAACGTATTATCACCTCTCAACCTGTTATTCCATTGTACTTGTGTACCCAATGCTTACAAGTACCACAAAAAATTGAGTTACTCTCATCCATTTTTACAAACTGAGCCGGGGAAATTTCCTTTTCTGAAGGCTTTCAAACACTACAACCACTGATCATCACTTTGGTCTTGGTAACATTCATTCTCAGACCTTTACTTTCCATAGCATTCCAAGTCTTAACAAGTAGACAAAAAAAATTCGGCCAAACTTATAAAGCGGTCAAAAAGTAAAGATTTTAAAATGATTTTATTTGTATATTTTCATGAATGATTTTATTTATGCAATGGCAAAAAGAGCTCATTAAATGATTAAAATTAATAATTTTTAAGTAAATATTTTATAGAAGTTTTTCAATAAATTGTAATTAAAAAAAAAAGTAGGATTCTAGATATTTCTAAATCACTCGATCAATTTGCAAGTAGATCAACAGTGGCTTGTCGTAGACATGCATAACAATATTTTAGAAAAAGGAGAGACTTATGTGTTATGGTACCTTACCTATAAAGAACTACTTGGACTCTTCCACTCACCATAAATACTGGGAGTGCATGCTTCTCAGTGTTGGAAACACCCCAGCCCATAGAGTCTTCGGACTGTCAAGGATTCGTTCTCGACAATCACTCCGGCAGGAACTGGACCATTTCGGTGGCCTTTTATCCGTCTGAGGTATAGGTCATGGGTAGTCCTAGGTGATGCACCCTATCAGGCCTTGCCTCCTCTCTCTGGGGTAGAGTAAGTTTATTGCTTACTGCTTGATGCGCCCTGACCAGGAAATGCCGACGGGGCTGCCCAAGCAATTTTTTAGAAGCCAGAGTGCTCCTTATTTAGGAGCGCTAGCTTGACTCTCCCCACCTTCCGACTTTGTTCCACATCTTCCTGTGGTGGGAACCACACCAGTCTATACTGGCAGTCAAGACTGACGTACAACCACTCTTGTTCTCTGTTGTATTATACTTTTCTTCAATATATTTGTTTTCTCTAAACTCAGAGTTTGTGTCTTCTTTTCAGCTCCTTTACAGAGTCACAAACCTTAGCCAAGCAGGGGTGTAGAAATACCTGTCATAGAACTCAGACACAGGATTACTCTTCTAGGTGAAGATGGACCCATAGATTTTATCAGATCATCCATCTAGAAGGAAAACTCTGATGTGAAACCTGTGTACTGACTTCCGAAGTTTATGTTTATTGCTACTCGACAACCTTCCAAAGAGCTGGAGAATCGAACAAAAATACCCTGTTTGCAAATCTAGAATTTCTTAAAGGGTAGATAGGCTCTGTCTATCACACGGGTTTGCACTCTTTCTTTTTCTATTATCCAGGTGCAAAGACACCCTCAAAGACACCCAGTGATTTGCCTTGTTTCCTGACTAGGACAATGAATGCCTTTCCACCATCTCTTTTTCTCTATCTGGGCAACTTGGGGATACTTGCTTGTCACTTAGTTTCACACGATAGTCCAATGTTCACTTCACACCCGCCTAACATTCACAGGTAACATGAATTGGAACAAATGCATAGAAGATACTGCCAAGTCTGCTGCAAAGAAGGTGGGCTCCCTCTACCGAGCTAGAAAACTTTTCACACCAGCCAGTATCCTATATCTCTACAAAGCCACCATTCGCTTAGCATGGAGTATTGTTGCCATATTTGAGCTGATGTACAACCCACAAGTCTCTCCCTCTTGAACAGAGACCAAAAAAGTCTCTAACCTATTAGGTCCCACACTGTCTACCAAACTCCAATGTTGCTGACGAACTTGCTGCACTTGTGCTTCCACAATGTAAGTAACCCCCAACAAGCAATCCCACCCCTTCACTGTAGATGTCCTCAGATGCCATAAGGCTGTCTACTCCTTCCTCAAACCGCTTGTCTTTGGAATTCCCTCCCTGTTCTCTGTTTCCCTGACTGTAGCAACATGCAGAATTTAAATGTTATTTGAACAAACATCTTGCTGTACAACTCCCCACTCAAGATGCCCTATAACTCTGGCCCTTAATTCACAGTATCCCCTTATGTGTCAGTGTACCTTGTTTGGAGGTAATTGAAGTTTTAAAAAACAAGAAAAAGAAACCCCCTTCTATTGTTTCATAGGTAATCACGAAATCCTCAGCATAAAGTATCTCAAGATTTCTAAGGCAAATGAAAAGTAACAAACTTGATACAGATTTCTAATTTACTCCCACTTAAATATTAAAGCACAAAATTTACGGTTAATTCTAAAATTACTTTGGGCATCTCTGAACACTAAAACAGCTGAGGTGGTAAGGGCACCCCAAGGAAAACATGGGAAAGTGATAAGGATGGATTTGAGAGAAAGAGGGATAAATAAAGACTTGGCCAGAGTTTGGAAGTTAATTTCTAAAAGCCATCCAACACTCGAATATGATGATATGATTTAAAGAAAAAAGTGTATTATTTTAATTTCCAAATAATAATTTTTAAAAAGACTGGATATTTACGACGCTCACCCCCATCACCCTTCCTCCATTAAAACTCCTATCTGTACAGTCTGTTTATAATCAAAGATATTGCGATAATTTATGAGTTTATTTACAGTAAAATCGCTTAACGATATGAAAACTAAAATTCAACTAGCATGAATACCCGGCATTGCCCAGGAATGAACTGTGTACTCCTGAACCTAGTGCTGAACCCCACGTTATCAAAATTTATTCCCCACACAACAGAATCGTCTCAACCCACGAAATTAAATTTAGAAAATAGATAAGAAACTGAAATGCATTCTGGTGGATTTTTACGGAATTAAATTTAGAAGATAGATAACAAACCAAAAATCATGTTTAGAGAATTTTATAATGTGATTAATATTTTCTATTATTGATTTTATCTATTTAATTCTTCCCCATTTTCTCGTGAACATAAAATGTATTCGAACTCTAATTCCAGTCGATATTTGTTTATTTGATGACTCTAAATTACTTTTCTCAATTACTTTTTAAATCAAGATGTTTTTATTTACTTTGCAGAGAGTGCTACCTCGCACCAAAGGAGAAGCTGGTCAAGTCGGTGACATTGAAACCCAGTAGTCGTGGTTATCGACGTATCGTCTGCAGTCTTGTCTCGGATCAACTGAAGGGTATTAAGGGTTTGGGAAAAACCAAGGTCATTTAAAAAGAAAACCGTGTTGTCCTTTTACAACATGTGGAATGATGGAGCAGTAAATTCTGTACCTGCCCTTTATTTTTTAATTCTTTTTTTCAAAATTAAGCAAGAAAAATAAAACAAACAAGATGAATAGGATGTTTAGAAGTAAACCAGGATGGTTATGGGCGTGAATAACAGTGTTTGACTTTTACAGATGTTAGTTTTCTGCTAATTGACTGTTTTTGTTTTTTTAACAGGAAAAAGCTGATTTTCTCTGCTATTTGGCTGAAATCTGCTGTGCCCCCCCCCCTCTATCCGCATCTCTCTTCCCGTTTCTCCTCTCCCATCTGTTGCCAATTGTAAATCCTTTCCAGTGGCAACAAATGATATTTGTCTACATTATTTGAAATTGGAAAATATAATTTTGCAATAAGTCGATGAATTATATGTTGTTTAAAACACTTTTCAGTGTCAATATTTTTCCCGATTCCGATATAATTTCCGATTCTTAAATTGCCTAATCTCTTAAAAAAAGTAGAATTTTATTTGAGAGTGGGGGTAGCGGAGAGTCTTCATCTACTTTTAAATGTAGATATAATTTTCTTTTTAATTTGACAAACTTATTAATGTTTTCTCTTTTGATAAACTCATTGTGAGATTTTCATCGAAATTTTTCACTTGCGCCATTTTTTTTTTCTTAATTTTTACCAGTGCTATTTTTACCGGGCCATTTTTTGGGCTGCTATTTTTACCTAAATTTCTTACTATAATCTATAAATTTTAGTTTTACTGGTACTTTAAAAACAATGAATATTTATCATTAGTACCAGCAACAGAAAATTAAATTTTTAAACAACAGCAAAAAAAATTAAAAGGATCGCTTTTGGAATAGGAAATTAAGATCAAATTTTTCCCATTCCGATACCCCAAAAAGTTCAGATTTTCCGATTCTCGATTCCAATTCCGATTAATCGTCCCAACACCCAAAGTAGTAGGGTAGAAAACAGATGGCTTTGTTTCATCAAAAAAGCTTATGTCTCCTTTTCTCCCACTGACCTAATTTACTTTTTTACTAAAACTGAGAAAAGAAACTTAATTTTACTCAATTAATGAATTACTTGCAAAAATATGCGACCGGAATGAAGGGTGGGGTATTTTTCCCTGAGTTATTATAAATAAATTGTTGATGGGTTAAAAAATAAAATTTGGTCATTCAGCTTTGTTGTATTTGTTTATGTATTGTTTTTCTAAGTCAGCATGGTTATAATTTGTTGCCTACGAAATGGAATATGTCCAGGACGTGGACCAGAAGTTTGGTTTTAGGAGGTCAAAAACAATGTGTCCGTTTAGGTTGTTAAGCAAACCAAAGAGCAGCACTTTTTGTATACGCCCCTATACACCAGGATTTTATTTACTTTGCAGAGAGTGCTACCTCGCACCAAAGGAGAAGCTGGTCAAGTCGGTGACATTGAAACCCAGTAGTCGTGGTTATCGACGTATCGTCTGCAGTCTTGTCTCGGATCAACTGAAGGGTATTAAGGGTTTGGGAAAAACCAAGGTCATTTAAAAAGAAAACCGTGTTGTCCTTTTACAACATGTGGAATGATGGAGCAGTAAATTCTGTACCTGCCCTTTATTTTTTAATTCTTTTTTTCAAAATTAAGCAAGAAAAATAAAACAAACAAGATGAATAGGATGTTTAGAAGTAAACCAGGATGGTTATGGGCGTGAATAACAGTGTTTGACTTTTACAGATGTTAGTTTTCTGCTAATTGACTGTTTTTGTTTTTTTAACAGGAAAAAGCTGATTTTCTCTGCTATTTGGCTGAAATCTGCTGTGCCCCCCCCCCCTCTATCCGCGTCTCTCTTCCCGTTTCCCTTCTCCCATCTGTTGCCAATTTTAAATCCTTTCCAGTGGCAACAAATGATATTTGTCTACATTATTTGAAATTGGAAAATATAATTTTGCAATAAGTCGATGAATTATATGTTGTTTAAAACACTTTTCAGTGTCAACGTGACTCAACTGAACCAATCAATCGCAATCATTTAAAAATAGAGAATCGTCTTCATCATTAAAAATTAGCACTGAATTGTCATTTTATTGCCCCTCCACCCTTGAATATAATATTTTCCTTTTCGGTTTATTTTTATTTTATTACTTTTCAAAATAGAATTTCTGGTCTATCTGTAAAAGGAATCTTCTTTAAAAATAATAATCTGATGCTTTACCAACTGCCAACTGCCAACTTCACCTCTTTCTCTCTGCACTTCACTCTGCTCACTGAGCAACACACCTCTCCAATCTGAGCAACAAGTTATTTATCCATAAATATGAAATATTTATAAAATGTGGCACAAGGCCGAAAAAGGGGGGGGGGTCGGTCTTCACTAACTGACATTAACTCTTCTAACTTAGCTAGTTTCATTCGTGACCATCATTCACCAAAATACCACATTTATACTATACATCCATCTCCAATCACCAAAAGAATTTATACCATGAAAACCTACTTAAAACTCATATAAAACAAATATGCAAGGGGGTGTGATAATAAAATTTTATGTACAAAAACAATGATATTTACAATGAAAACCCAGAAGTTAGTAAAAAGACCCCCCATTATTAAACTGTGGCAGAGATGCAGATTTGCCAGTCGAAATCGAAAGATCGAAAAAAAAGGGGTTGATGCAGGCCCCAACGTTTTATTCAGACACACCTCCTTCGAAAATATCGAAGGGTGACCTGCATCTCTGGCAAATCAAGCGCTCTGTCACCTAATTGGGGAAGGAAGGGGATTTATCAACAAAAAAAGGGGGAGGACAAAATTAAAGGGCCGTATTGAAACCATTCATACACTAGCTAAATTATGAACTAAACCTAACAAAAACTAACAAAGAACGTGTCTTCAGGCTAACTTAAAATGGGACAAAAATCGATGTTCGTTTTTGCAACCCAATATCCTGTACCTAAGGTACTTCTAAATACCACTCTAATCCAGCTCCAGACACTCTACACAGTCGAGCACCTGTCATCCACCTTTCACCAAAATTTGCCGAAGAGAGTCTCACTCTCTCGACCCTAATGCGAGCTTTCAGGTAATATTTGATAAGGTTGAGAGGAGTGTATGTCTCAGCTCCGTAGACTGCCTTCATACGAGTGTTCCATATCGTTTCTCTCATAACGGCTAGTATGCTTAAGAAAACAAAACGTTTCTGTCTATCCGTTGTCGGAGCCCAGTTGCTATATACGTTAATAGGATCCAGGTCAAAAGACGATACGTTAAGTATGCGAACCATGAAACCCGAAACAAGCCTAATCAGCGGCACAACGATGCGGCATTAAAAGAAGGTGTGACTCAAAGTCTCGTCTTCGTCACCGCATCTAATACAAGTCGGCGAATCCGCCAATCCAGCTGAATGAAGCCTTTTATGGACCCAGAGTACATTTCTTATCATCAGCCAGATCAGCGATACCTCGTCATTATCGAAGCACCGTAATCCAGGCGCCCAAGGCCAGAGAGCGTAGCTCCCCCCTTGCCAAAGCTAGCCCCTCAATCCTATCATCTCGAACAGTCCCCCTCACCATCACCCGATATAACGCCTTTCCGGACAATAGCAGGGTGTCAGAGAGGCTTTCTTTCACTATTAAGAAGAACTTCAAAGCATGTCTACATTCGCGGTAAAAGGAGCACTCACCGGAAAGGCTTTCTTAGTGTCATCCTTCCAAATGTCACCGTTTCCCTCAGTTTGTGAACTCATTCGATCTAGGTAAAACAGCCGAAGTGTATGATGTCGAATCTCGATGCTTGGCATACCCAGACCGCCTTCAGAAGGATGTAGATAACAAATCTCGCAACGGACCATAAGGGCCTTACCAAGTCACAAAAACTTGAAAAGAGCCTGCTGAATCTCAAGCAGCATATCCGATGGAAGAGGAAGTACTGATAGACGATATAGAATGATCGGATAAATGTGAGATCACCCCTTTAATGAAAGATTTCTACGGATCCACAGACCAGCTGCATCCCGAATCGCTATCAATACTTCCGACCAATTTTTCTCCAGCTGCAGATCAGGACCAAACCAGACGCCGAATAGCTTGCAAGGCCCATCAGTCCAGCTAAAGGGTCCTTGCAGGGATACACCCTTCAAGGCACCAATGCGCAAGCCCACAGACTTGTCTCAGTTAATTTTGGCCCCTGTTATCGTTTCATACATTCTGATTTCTCTGTTGACAACACTAATCTCGGCAGTGCTCGTTACAAGCACAGTTAAGTCGTCGGCAAAGGTAGAGTATTTTAAAGTGATGCAAGCACCTGCCAAAGTAATCCCATTCACTGTTAGCCTGTGAAGGAACGGCTCCAACACAAGCACATAGAGCATTGGTGAAAGCGAACATCCCTGACGAAGAGATCTGGATAATCTGAAGGGCTCAGACCTTAGCCCATTCACTTCAACCAGCACACCGGGGTTCGCATACAAGAGGCGAATCCAAGAGCGAAATTGCGGGCCAAAACCAGCCGCAGACAAAACAGCCTCCAAATACTGATGGTCCACCCTATCGAATGCTTTGGACTGATCTAAATTGATCAGCGCGGCTTCTGTGTCGACTTTATCTATGATAGAGCATATCGAGTGCAAATTATCCTGAATGGTCCGACCTTTTACAGCACAAGTCTGTTCAGGGCTAATTAGACCAGCCAAAACAAGCTGCAGTCGATTGGCTAAGATCTTGGCCCAAATCTTTAACACAGCATTTAGCATCGTTAAGGGCCGAAAATTATCTAACCCATCCCCACCATTTTTGTTCTTGCGTAACAATGTCACTACACCCATGATCAAGTACTGGGGAATAGTCCCATTCCTAAACCACGAGTTAAATAAAACTGTCAGCAAGGGAACAAAAAAATGCGACAACCTCAAATACACCTCGTAGGGCAAACTATCAATTCCAGGAGACTTGTCAAAGCCAACCCACTTTAAGGCTTCCTGAACTTCTTCCTATGTTATGCTGCCTTCGCACTTAGCTGCTTCGGTCGACTCGAGACGAGAAAAGTCAGCTAAATAGGGGGCGAATTGTGCTTAAGACAAACCGGGTTCCCTTGTAAAGAGATCCTGAAAATGAGAACAAAACGCCTCCAGAATACCTTCGTTTGTAGTCACGGAACGTCCATCCGGCAATGAGACACGTGCGATATGTCGATCAGAGGCATGTCGACGCTCTTCTGCACGCAGTTCAGCGGCCATATTTGTTTCTTCTTTAGGTTTCTCTTTAACCGAGCTCTAATTACTAAAGCTTGGTGCTCTTGGATAGCCAAGGAAGCCAGTTTCGCCTTAATTATAGTAACTTTAGCACTATCCTCCGCCTCCACCGCCCGATCTAATCTAGACTCTAGTGCCACTTTAGCTGCCCTAGTTGTTTGATTGAGTCGTCGGCTAAAATCGGCAGTAAAGGACCTAATTACTTTCTTAAAGTGAACCCACTTCCTATTCCCAAATACAGCCCCCATCAATTCTCGCTCTAAGGTTAGTAAAAGCTGTTCCTGGTAGCCCTTCACATCGAACAACGAAGTGTTGAGCTTCCAGTACCCAGCTAATCTAGGCCTAGGTCTATCTAAGTTTACTCGGACCCGAACAAGTCTATGATCCGAGTAAACTATATTATGAAAACTTGGACATTCTAATAATTCTACATCGACTCTCTTAATTAAGAACCTGTCAATATAACTCGCAAGTTGTATTGGCCCGGAGCCGCGTCTACATGTCCAAGTCCATACTTTATCACGGGGCTTTTCATTCCGGAATTTATCGATAAGATCTAACTTATCGAGAAAATCCCGAAATGCCTTAGCATCCCATCTTGGTTAGATCCCCTAGCCCAATTACGATCTATATTGGGATCCAGGACGGCGTTCCAGTCTCCCGCTAAAATGACCGTCCGAATTGTATTAATGAACTGCTCGATCAGTCGAAAGAAGGAACCGAGCTCAGCATGTTTATTGGGCGCATAAACCCCAACAGGTCGAAATGCCTTATCTTTTATGGTAATATCCAGAACACACAGCCTTCCTTTCGGATCCATGAAACAAGGGTCACACGACGCATCTAAAGACTTACTTACTAGTACTTTTGGGGGTGTTTTGCGGGGCGACTAATGGAGAAGGTCTTGGTGAGGAGTCTTGCTTGAAATCTTTTGTGGGGCTTAAGGGAATGAGCTTATATTCTCTGTCTTTTATGGGCCCTGTGATTGGTGGGGGCATTGATTTGGGGGTTGAACAAATTTTTGTCTGCGCGGGAGTGGAGGTGGATGATTTTTTAGTTTTAGGGGCGAGCTGAGTGTTTGCTTTTAGAGTGGGGGATTTGACAGGCGACTGAGGGGATTTTTTAATTACTCTTTCTTTGTCTATTTTTTTCTTCAGTTCTCTGACTTCCACATATTTCTCCTTTCCAGGATCCTTCCTTAACATCTCATCTTCCCTCATTTGTTCTAAGGATACACGACCCGGCGTTTTTCCCCGGGCACCAAAATCCACTCATTCCTTTCTTTTTACTTAGGTCAGGGAGAACCGGGAATTCGTCGTCAGATGTGTCTGATTGGGGGAATTTACTGGCTTCCCCACTCTTTGCATTAACTGTATACCAAGATGTTGGCCCACTCTTGATTTTGTAGTAGTGGGCTTTGTGGTATTAGTAGGGGGTTTTCTTTGAAGGCAATCAACAGTGAGATGCCCTATTTGTTCGCATGTCCAACAAACGGGTCTTCTTCCAGCTACAATTATTGGCAATTTCTCTTCACCAACCTGCATATAATAAGGCATGTTGTCAAAAGCAGACTTATCAAGAAGAATCTCGAAGTTCCATTTACCTGGGTATTCGTCCCAATTAACCAAAGTTATTTCCCCATATTTTAGTAGAAAAGCGCCAAGATGTTCACCATCAACATGAAAGGGTACATTAAAAATTGAGACTACCGTTCGTCTTTTCCCCATATACTCCATTCTCAGGATATAGTCCTGGGTTATTATCTCGGTTTGAGAAAGTTTAGCACATACTTCTTCATTTGTGAACAAGGTATTCCAGGTGTTGGAACCTTTCCAGCGAATGATTCATTGTGGCCGATATCCGACTGTCGCTAAAAGTTTGCAAATTAGGTCTGCTGAGGCTCTTATTGTTTTCTTTAACTTTTTATCAACAACGAACATTACGATACTTTTTTTTAATCTCTTCCAGTTTGGGAATGTCGACAATTAATCCATTTTCTTTGCCTTCTGATGATTTTCGGGGGCTTGCTCCATTCAGTACCTTCAGGTCCCTTCTTTTGTTCTTCAACAACATCCATTGTATCGGTCGGCATCGGGCTAATCGTAGCCGTCGCCATCAGTTATCAAATAATTGATAACAGGAAAGAGAAAAAAGAAAAAAAATTAACAAATCCAACAACAAAAAAAAACGTGGCAAAAATCCAAACAATTCAGCAACAACAACAACAACAACAACAAGAGCAATAACGGTAAAATATCAACAACAACATCAGGTAACAATTCAAGAAATAAGAAACAATCAATACAAACGCTTTCGAGAGCGACTGAGCGACAACAACTTTATTTATCTCTTTTAAATTTTACAATAAAATATAAAAATGATGTGGCACAAGGCCAAAACGAGTATGGGGGAAAATGGGCGTCGGGGGTTGTCCACTGGTCTATGCCCTAAAAACTAGTTTCAATCACCACAATACCACATTTACTCTATGGACTAATCTACTTAAAATATCCCCAGGTGGTTTCATGATTTTTATTTATAAAATAAATATGTACAGAGTTTGATGATAGGGAACAAAAAAGCCTTTAAAAAATCCCCCCCAAAATAAAAGGGATATAAAAATAAAGAACAAAATAAAATGCTAATTATGGTAAGTTATGAACTGCTCGCTGTTTTCCGGAACAACCGAAAGCAATAGAGTCGGCTCCTAAGTGGGAGTGGGCGTTGCCTAGGGGGACAAAAGAAAGGGTAGGGGTTTTTAAGGGATGTGCCGTGTCCTCCAGGATAAATACAGTTAGGGCAGGCCAGGGATAAAGTAAATCGGGGAGCGGGCATCATGGAGGAGTTCTGACACCTAAAATAAAGAAAGGGGACAGGACTCCTTGTACTACTAGCTATAGGGACTGATCCAACACTTGGATATTTGTGAAAAACTTGTCAAAAAGAAAGACCTAAGGTCGGTGTGTGCCATGCTTAGGCAGGGAACACGAACTCAATTCTATTCCGTATGAACACGCATAAACTAGCGGTGTGTATCCACCTACTTCTAAATAGCGAAAAGAGTAACCTCTTTCTAGCACATTTAATTTTTATTTTAAGTTGATGCTTAAAATACAAAATCAAATCGTAATGAGAAGGCGGCACCCCCCTCCCTATGTCTAAGCGTGAAGGCCACACTACGAGTCTAGCTACGGCTAAAATCGTAAAAAACACCATTCGTTTCTCCCTGGGCTGCAAGGGGTCCATGTTGAAGACTACGGATGCTAAATCCAGGCACGTCACCTGCTCGGGAACGATGCGAGCCGTCACCTCGTTGACATACGTCCAGTATTCAAGCAACTTAGAGCAGTTGAAAAAGGCGTGCTTGGCAGTTTCAATTTCATCATCCTCGCAACGTGGACAAAAAGGGTCCATGTTTAAACCAATACTGAAGCGTATGCCATTAAGGGGTACTACATTTCGAACCAATCGGCAGGTTAGAAAAAACTCAGTATTGTTAAGATAACTCCGGCCTGGCGCCCAATTCTACTGAGAACGAACCTCCTCCTCCGCCAATCCAAGTTGCCCCCAAGTGGATCCAAAGCGGTCACCACCACTAACTCTTGATAGTGTTTTCCTAGATCGGGCGAGGTCACTGGACCCCGGCAGTACTCTGAGCGCAGTTCGGCATTCGTTGAAGAACCGCGATTGACCCCTTGGCTTACGCCGGCATTCAGCCAAGTGGTCAGGGATATGGTTGGGAAAAGCCTTCTCAACCGCAGGGCCCCACGCGGACTCCTCTGTCAAAGTTCTACTCAGGAATGTTAACATCTCGGCATATAAATGGCTCGCCAAGTCGGGCATTCCCATGCTCCCAACATCAGGACGTTGAGTACAGACCTGTCTACAGTCTTCTTCTCCCACAAAAGTGAGAAAAGCATACGCGTCAAAGTTGCCAAGCGGTTCGCAGGCAGAGGTAGTACAGCCAAGCGGTAAAGGATAAGAGGAAAGACGTACGTGGCGCACACCTCAGCTCGACCTTTAAGGGAAAGCCTTCTTCGAAGCCAAATCCTTACAGACGCTTCGACCTTAGACTGTACTTCCGACCAATTCTTATCAAGCTGGAGACCCGGTCCGAACCACACACCGAGGATCCGAACCGGGCCATCGGACCAGTTGAAAAGGCCCGGCAGCGCAGCCGCGCCACTCCAGGCAGCCAACCTTAGGCCATTGGATTTGCTAAGGTTGACCACGGCCCCTGTAACATCTTCTTACCTTTTGAGTGCCTTAGTTACTATGGAGATGTCTCGATGGCTCGAGACAAACACGGTAACATCATTGGCATACGCAGAGACCCTGGCTCGCACACCACCAGGTAGTGCGATACCACATAGTGCAAGTCCAGCCTCCCCTTACCTCAGCTTGTGAAGGAAGGGCTCCAACGCAAGAACGTAGAAGAGAGGAGACAACGGACACCCCTGACGTACCGACCGAGAAACAGCAAACGATTCCGATCGCATCCCGTTTATCTGCATCACTGCCGTCGGGCGGCGATACAGCATGGAAATCCATCTGCAGAAGTCCGGTGTAACCAGGCGTCCTATAAAACAGATCCCAAGAACCGATGGTCAACCCTATCGAAAGCTTTGGACTGATCTAAATTGATCAGTGCGGCTTCAGTGTCATTGTCTAACCCCTCTAAGATCGTGCGTATCAGATGCAAGTTGTTCGGAATCGATCTCCCCTTCACAGCATAATTCTGATCAGGTTCAATCAACTCACCAATAACAACTTGCGATCGATTTGCAAGAACTCTGGCCAAAATCTTTAAATCTGTGTTTAACAGAGTTATGGACCTATAATCATCTAAACCCCCAACATGGCCGCCCTTTTTCTGAAGCAATGTGATCACTCCCCTGGTGACTTGACCAGGGATAGAACCCTGTTCAAACCAGTGGTTGAACACATCCGTCAGAATAGGTACGAAGATGTGCGACAGCCTCAAGAACAATTCATAGGGCAAAACATCAAGTCCCGGAGATTTGTCATAGCCGACCTGCTTCAACGCAGCTAGGACCTCACATTCTGTAACGCACCCATCACAACTAGCTGCTCGAGCCGCCTCCAGACGGGGCGAACCGGCCAAATAGTTGCCAAACTCCTCGACACATAGTCTGGACAGTTGGGTGAAGCGATCGGCGAAATGCTCCCGAAACCTCTCACAAATCTCCCGAGCCGACACAAGGGTTTGACCTTTGGGGCTTTGAATTTGACGAATATAGCCGTCTGAATTGCGATGTAGTGGAGCTCTATGCTCTGCAGCGTCAACATTCACGGCTTCGTTGGACACTTTCGAACCTAGCCCTGACTACTTGACCTTCATACCGCTCGTTAGCCGAACGTTTCAGGTCCCCCTTAGCTAAGTTTATGCCTAGGGAATCCCCCCCTTCCACCGCCTGGGCCAGCTTATTTTCTAAACGCTTTTTTGTTTCAGCCTTATTTAAGGCGAGGTATTGGCTATATTTGACAGAAAAGCGCCTAATGCCACATTTGGCGTTAACCCACCACTTACTCCCGATTACCACCCCCATTAATCACTTTTGAAAAGTAAGTGTTAGCCTGTCGCGGAAGTCACGTATCTCCAGTAAAGAGGTATTTAACTAATTTATGGGTTCTATGTTCTATTTCCAAACTGGCCACAAGTAATTTGATCAGACAGGCTGGTCTCACACCCACCAGACCCTCTAGGCCCACCCACCTTATCTATTTTGGGATCAAGGATGGAAAAAGGAAGCCCTCTCCCAAGTGATATTGGGCGCATAAACCGCGACCATTCGAAATGCGTCACTTTTCATGGCAACATCGGTCACGACCAGTCTGCCATCAGCATCCGCGTGAACAACGTTTACCCTTGCGGATAGGGTGTGTCTTACTAACAAGGAAACTCCCCTACACAACGGCCACCGAATGCTGAAAAAAATATCGAAATGCTTCGACAGCAGTTGGTGATCGTCGATCAAATCATAGTGAGTTTCCTGTAATGCAGCCACATCTATGTCGAAAGACATGAGGTCCCCCCGTATGCGTTTAGCTTTGCTTAAAGACCTCATGCCCCTCATGTTCAGCCTTCCTAAAACCAAGTTCGTGGCCATCTGCACTAATCAGTGTCAATCACCGGTCTGTAGTCTTTCGGGACAAGGATACCGCAGTCATTAGCCATGCTTCCCATAAGTAAGTCGGACGTAACCAATGGGAAGGTGAATTTGAGGGCCCTATATAAAGAAGGGTGGACGTACATAGGGACCCTCCCTTCGCATTGTGACCCCAGCTGTTTGAGGGAGTCATGGGCTTCATCCAATAGTCTCAGACCCGGAATTGCCCCCTCGGCGCCTCTACCATTTTGCAAAGGCCTTTGGTCCGCCCTACCTTGGTCTTCCGGATGAAAGTGATGATCAAGGGGGCATGTGGAAAATTGTGGGGCTTGCTGACATCCAGCCTTTTGGTCTGAGTGAGGAGCAATGTTCAGTTGTTTCGGGTTGAGATTGGCAGCGACATGGTGAAGATCTGCTTCGCAGATCTGGTCCCTTGGCAAGAAGGGGAGCTTCCGTGTTTTTTCCTTCCTCACTGGGGAAGGAGAAGCAGACCTGCTGCTTATTTTGGGCTCCGGCTCTTTATTTTTAGACAGAGAGCGGGAGTTAGCTGGGGTAGAATCAAAACGGGAGGGGGATTTCTGCTCAATATTAGGAGTAGGGGTTTGGGATTCAGGAGTCTGAGCAGAAGAGATGGTCATCTCTTCAGACGTTGGGGAAGGGGATTGGGGCCTAGCCTCTTTAACTTTTTTAGCCTTTCGGTTGGCTCTTTTCACCTCCCTAGTTTCTTGTCTCTCTGTCTCTGGAGCCGGCCCAGCGTCATCCTCCATCTTGTTGTTGTCTTCTTTCTCCCCTTCTGAGTCTGATGATGTCAAGGGGACTGGCTGCTTCCTTTTGGTTGCCACTGCCAAGACAGATGCTGAAGGCTGCAGCTCCTTGGTGGGAAGATCATGATTTTGCGACTCTGTGGGTAGCTGCATCCCTTTTTCACCCGGGGCTGCACCTTTTTGGAGGGGGACTTCTCCGGTCTTTCCACCTTTCACCACCTTGTTTCAGCTGTCTTTTGTTGTTGTTGTTGCAGTGCCCCCTCCGGTCGTTGGTGGAGGAGCTGCTGGTGCCACTGACGCCGCTTTCACTCCTGGGTCCTGAGCAGAAAGGGTCTTCTTAGGTGGAAATTTCTTTGGGCAGGCTTTCGCCATATGCCCCTTCTGCTCAATGTGGCCCCCTGCCCTCGACGATTACACTCATCGTCCAGGTGTTGCACTTGAGTAGGGGTGGGATATTATCGAAGCCATCCCGGTCAACTCTCATATTTAATTTGTAGTCCCCTACCATAAGGTTACAGGGACCACGGACCAGGACTACAGCTTCGACGTCCCCATACTGATTTAAGACAGCACCAAGCTGTTCTGAGCTAATATAGCAGGGGACGCCAAGGACAGTAACTAACGTCCTTCTCCTACTCAAGTACTCCGGCTTGAGAATGAGATGTTTAAATCTCAAGTCGGCCCTATACACTTTTTCTGCTTCCTCTTCACTTGGAAGCAGAATATCCTAAGTGGCACAAATAAGATGCTGGGACTTTGAGTCCCCACAGAAGCTCCACCATTTGATTACGATCGACCCCAGCCAACCCCTTGGTCTTGGTGTCGATACTATCCTTCTCGCTAGTCGTTCCACCGCACTGTCGGTCAACTGTTTGTATTTTTCTTTAAACAACCGACGGTACTCCTCGGGGCTTAGCTGGGACTGAGGTCCCCACTTGTCTTTAGTTGCTGAGAGGGCAGGAGATGCTGATACTGCAGGAGATGGTGGTGATGCAGGTAGCGTCTTCTGCCCGGGAGGGATGGTCCTGTCCTGGCTGGACAAACTTTGAGTATGAGGGAGGGACGACCACTCTTTCGGAGATGCCAAAGGATTTGACACCTTTGGAGTGGCCAACTTCGTCCCACTTCTCCTTTTGCTGGTGGCACCAACTGCTCCAGATTTTATTTCTGGTCCAGCGACACCCTTCGTCCTCGGTCTGGATTTTCGTCGGACGGTTTTGGTTGGGCTTCTGTTTGGAGCCATCACGCTGTTGCTGCTGCTGCTGCTTCTGCTAATGCTCGTGACTGGAGCTCCAAACAGCTCATAGTCCATCTGGACCATTCGAATCTGGTCGCTTGGCCCTGGCGGCTGATCTGGATCGGTGGCTCCCTTCTTTTGGAGCTCCACCGACCTTAATATTTCAGGCAGGAAACTTTTCCTCCTGTGAGCAGGTGGGCTGACGGTTAAAGCCCGTCGACCAACTGGTGTGATGGGGAGTCTATCTCACCGACCCAGATCACCTCTCCCAGCTGGACTAAGACCTACGCTGCCGGGATCAGCAGCGTTAAAATCATAGGCAGGGCTGCCGCAGAAGACGGCAAGCCTCGGATCTACTTGCAGTGCGAGGGACAGCACTGCCGGAGATATCGGGCATGTCGCTTAAGGCATCATACTCATACATCAAATCTTGGCCTACTCCGGCCCCCAGATGTTTTTTTAGGCATCTGGGAACCAGAGCCCGAGCTAGGCACTAAGCCTTCACCGGAGCTCGGTCCAGTCCTCCCCACTCTCTTAAAGTTGATATAGGATTAGAGCAATGTTCAATGTCTAGTGCTAAAATGTCATGATGGGATTTTTGCTTAATAAAAAGATCTGAAAATTGAAATCATGAGGAGTTTAAAATAGACGTTTCTAAACGAAAAATCTGTTTGTGGTGGTATGAAGAAATTGAAAAAAAATACTAAAAGGTTTAAGTAAATTAAATCTTTAAAATAACATTTGCTTCAGAAAAAATACTTTCATAAATAACTAGCTGTGTAACGATACTGATCAAAATATCGTTACTAAAATGTTCTTATGTCACATTTCTGGAAACTAGAAACTTTAGAAACGTTTTCAAGTTTTTCTTTAAAGCATTTAAACTGCTATTTTTACTTCTTTGATAGTTATTTATAAAGCTATACATGTGCCGTGCATTTACCACATGTGTGGACGGGTATGGGTATGTGTAGTTCTTTTACATGTGTCTATCCCTTTCTTTCTTTCTTCTTTTATTTTAATATCAAGTGTTCTTTTTAAATCTATATGTGTGCCGTGTTTTAATCATGTGTGTGTGTCGTGAGTTTTTTTAAACTCAACTTCTTTCCTAATTTTACAAACATATCCAGTGTTCCTTTAATTACAATTTAAATAAAATTTATCTCATTTTTTTCTTTGTTTCCTCTTTCTCTATTCTTCACTTGTCGTCGTCGTCGTCGTCTTGGTCGTTGATTTTATGGCCGGGGTGGAAGTTGTTAATGGCGGGAGATTCGAAAGAACAAAGGACAAAGGATTATGGATATTAACCACAGTGGCGAAGGATGACTACAAATGGTTTTGCGATAATGAATCTCCCGGCCATAGGTAGTGTGATAGATGCCTTTGTAACGGCATATCATCTCACTGTTTAGAATTCCACCTGATCACGTGTAGATTAAATAAAGAGATTTAAGACAAACAAAGAAGATTGGAAGAAAACATTATTATTAAAAACTTATATCATTTGAAAGCGAAGGAATGAGGAAGCTAAACATAAGAATAGGCCTTTTATAAAGTTAATAAAACGTAAAACATTTATATTAACAGAAACAACAATTTATTTACTTAAACATAATTGTAAGCGTAAATATATGTATATGTATGCGAGCGGGCTGAAAGTCTTTTTGTGTGTGTCAAATGTAATACGTATGAAGAAATAAGAGTTCGTTTGGATTGCAGATAGTTTCTTGAATAAAAGGGATTACCTTTCTCTTCCTCCCCCACCTTCTCGGCCAATGCCGTCGGTGGGGGTGGAGTTTGTCGACGAGCGTTCTTTGTGTGCGTTCGTCCCAGAACATTGAGGGGGAAAAAAAGAGAGAGAAAGAAAGGAGTGTGCCCTTTTATTGACTTCAAATCTCGCGTGGTCAAGCTGGCCGAAATCCTTCGGCCACGTTGTTTTGCGAATCTTGCAAGATCAGTCCCTGTTCTCCAACTAAGAGACGAAGAAGCACTAAGTAAAGAAAGAAAGAAAGAGAGTACCTATTTGTGACGTTCGCCACAATTTCTTCACTCAATTTTTCGTTGTGTCTCGCTTCTTGTTCGCCGGTCGTTTAGTGTGATGTATTTGTGGACAAAGCCGTCCCCCATGACAAAAAAGGGGAGTCAAGACAGAGGTTGAGAGGATTCTGAAATGCTTTTATTAATCTTCTCCATCTTAACAACGTCTAGAGAAAGAGAGAGAGAAAGAGAGAGAGAGAGAAAGAGAGAGAGAGGTCATGTTATCTTATTCTTATCTTCTTAATATCTACTTATTATGCTGCCAAGTTGGAAAACAGTTTTATACTTGACAGACAAAAAGGCGGGGGGTGGATTCCTCTTCGGTCTATACCGACTTAATTGAAGGTTTCAGACCATATTTCAACACGTCCATTCCTTACGACGTTCCATAGTGGACTGGGACGATTCTCGTCTCGACAACAAGTGACGTCACAGTCCCTTTGTTCCGGCAATTAATCACATCACAGTATTCACACTCGCTTTTTGTCTAATCTTTGCCTAACTTGTCTTTTAATCCCTGACCTCCACCTGTCTGATTCGTCGTCTAATGGGGAATGAATCATTCGTGGGAACAGATTTATTTATCCAAAATATATGTCAGTTTAACTCTGCACTCAATCTAACAATTGCACCCAGGTCACAATCCATACTAGCTAACTTACGCCTTTTCAGAAATAGTTAAGGGACCATTTACGTTTTTGTTATTTTTATTATGAACGGTCAGTCATCTGGCATCTTTTATTCAACTGCCGGGAAGGGGGAGAACACTTTCTTAGTCGTTTCTAATTGGAGAGTTCTACTAGGTGACGTTACTGGGGTCATAACATCACATTCCACTTTTCCCAAATAATTAACAGAATCAAACTGACTATTCACTTTCTATCTTTGTACAATGTGGTTGGCACATCTTACTGGAAGGTTTCCAGCCAATTTTTTGTTGTACAACAGTTCACCTGGAAACAAGATTTTATAGTCTATCGGAGTTGTTTGAAGGCATAAGAACACCATGTCTAGGTCACGCCCACTTGAGGTAGCTTTCTTGATAGCAGATTTTATTTCCTGTATGCAACGCTCAGCTAGGCCATTTGATTGAGATTATCTGGGTTATGATGTACGATGTTCAAAACCCCATTCCTTAGCGAACTGCTTCAAGAGAACAGAGCTGAAATGTGGCCATTATCACTGGCATCCCTTGTTCCCCCAAAATTGACCTCCTGGCTTGAGAAATTGTTTAATTTTCTAACAAATAGTAGTCAACTATCACTGTAAAATCAAATGCGTTGAAGTAAAACAGGTCTGGGGCTACTCTGCCATGGTCTCACTAGAATCTCATGTGGCATCAGGGATTCCGCACTCTGCAATTTTGGGGTTTCTTGGCATATATCATATAGTTGGACTGCTCTGTTTAAGTCTTTGTTGATATTATCCCAGAATACGCAGCTTTTTGCTCTCCGTTTACACTTCTTGATATCTGTAATGTGTCGTATCTCTTGTTGCATGAACTTGGTATCTTAATCTGATCGCCCTTGGTTAAAATCCCATTTTCAATGACCAGCTCATCCTGATATAAGAGTCGCATTCTTTTCCCAACTTCCTTAACCGTGTCATGCCAGTCTTGTAAAATTATGTCTCTCAGCTCGCAGAAGTTGGGATCAGCATTTGTTGCCTGGTATATTTGTGTCAATTTATCTACTGAGAAGTGTACAAAGTTAACCCTGAGGTCGAGGTTGATTGCTTCTTTGGCTTTCTTGCTGTGCATCTTTGAGAAACCGTCGGCTAGAGCCATTTCCTTGCCAGGGCGATAAACTACGTTTAGGTCATAACCCTATATATGTAGTAGCATCTGTTGGAGATCAGATGGAGCTGCAGTCAGGTTCTTCAGATTGATAATCTCCAGTGGTTTGTGATCGCTTTCGACTTGGAATGAACATCCGTAGAGGTTAGTCCTGAAGCGCTCAGATCCAAACATGACTTCTAATAGCTTGCGTTCGATGTTAGCATACTGTTAGTTTGTTTCTGTCAGCGATTTTGATGCAAAAACTATTGGTCTTCCTTCTTGCAGAAGAGCTGTGCCTAGGTCTTTGTTTCATGCGTCTATCATGAGCACAGTCTGTTTTGTTGGGTCAAAGTAGGTTAATAGCATCTCTTTGCATATCACATCTTTCAGGTTGTTGAAGGGACTTTTGATGATTAACCCTAACCTGGACTCGGCTTCATTCTTTAGTAGATTTCTCAAATTGTTCATAGAGCTTTTTGTCCTAGTAATTGCGCTGGGCTCCTTGGAATCCTTTTTTGTCATGTTTGTTGTGTGGAATATTTTTCCGCATTTTCTCTTGTGTTGGTGCAAACTTTTGCCCAATGATTTTTTTTCGTCCACATGCTGAACGTGTGATACCCCATGACAGACATTTTTCGTTGTTATGAGACTGAGTTCTGCCGCATCGTTTGCAGTGAATGCATCTGATGGTGTCTACTTCCTGGCTTTTTCCCTCTTGGATTTCGGCCAGTTGCTTCATGTGGTTCATGGAAGCTTCATGTATTTTGCCACTATTCAGAGCTTCTTGGAATGTGAATTCTTCACCTTTTGCCAAGAGCTGCTTCTGTAGTTCCGAGTGCCTCGTTCCAGTAATAACTTGCTCTAATTAGCCGTTCTTCTGTTTCCTAGGTGTCTCGGAACTTACACTTATTTGTCTGTAACCTGCATCTGGCCAGAAAGTCGTCTATGCTTTCAATGTCCGTTTGCATATACTGACGCAGATAAAAATGTGGGATGCAAAAATTTACCTGAGATTCTAGTTGTTCCTCGAATTTTCATCAAATGTCTCTTTGGTCATTCCGGTCGGCTTCGTTTTTGAACGTCCATGTGTTGAACCTTCTAAGGCTTTCTTCTCAAACCAGCAACAGAATGTGGTCAATGTAGTCGTGAAAATTGTATTCCATTTTTCTCTTTCTTTTTCTCTCTCTCTCTCTCAGCATTCGACGTGGTCCCAACCTCAACTTTTCTCTTCTCCTCCCCGGAGCAAAGTCATGACAAAGTTATGACAACAAGAATTCGACCATGCAAAACAATGCTCATTTGCATACGTTAACTCTCGTTGCACAAAATAACAATATGGAGGACAGTGAAACAGGAAACAAAATGTTGATAAAATAAAAATGGGAAGCGTATTTATAAGACGAATAAAAAGAAATTATACACAAAATATGGCTGTGAAAAGGACACGTGAAAAAAGAAATGAAAACACAACTGACATTCTCATAAAACAGCGTAATCAATATAAACTACATAAAGCCAAGATAGACAAGATCAACGAAAACAAATATAGACTCTGCAAACAAAGAAACAAAACAGTAAACTACATCATAAGTGAATGCAGCAAGATGACCCAAAAGAAATATAAAAATAAACATGACTGTGTTGGGAAAGTAGTGTGAAGAACAGAAGATTTCGATGGTATGGTCACGTTGAAAGAATGGATGAGAGTTAGCAGATGTAGAAGAGTTGAGGTAGGAGGGTCAGTTGGCAGGGGAAAGCAAAGGAAAACATGGGAGGAAGTGATAAAGACAGATTTGAGAGAAAAAGGGAAGTCAATTTATAAAAGCTGTCCAACACATGCCAGCATGTAAAACGGACGTTAAAACGATGATGATGATGATGATGATGATGATGATGAACTGACATTCTCACAAAACAGTGTCATCAGAATAAACTATATAAAGCCAAGATAGACAAGATAAAAGAAAACAACGAATGTATACCCTGCAAACAAAGAGACAAAACAGTAAACGATGTCATAATTGAATGCAGCAAGCTGGCCTAAAAGAAACATAAAAATAGACATGACTGCGTTGCAAAGGTAGTCCATTGGAAACAGAGCCAGTATTGGAAAAAGAAAGACATAAAATCCACTGGGACATTGAAATATAAACAGACAAAATCATCCAAACAAGAAGACTAGATTTGATAATAGTCAATAACAAGTAAAAAATTTGCCAAACAGTAGATCTTGCCACCGTCCCAGTTGATTAATAAGGGAAGCTGAAGGAGACAGAAAATCTAAGTAAATCCATTGAACTTGCTAGAAAGCTGAAGAGACTATGAAAAATCAAAACTGACATAATACAATAGAAAAGAACTTTGTAAGCACAGCTAAAATTAGAGATGAAACATGCTAAGACAAATCAAAGTGAATTACTGTAACCTGAGACGATCCCAACAAAACAATACAGTTGGTTACCACAAAAATGGCCCTGGAGGGTTTGAGTCGGACGGTGGAAAAACCGAGGAAGAATAGCACCATCCAGAATTCAACTGGACTACAGGAATTTTGAGGAGACTTATTATCAGTCAAATGCCAGAGATAACCACCGGCCGTTATGAGTGAGAGAACATCAAGTCAGTTGCAATGGTGATGGAAAGAATCAGAATGTACTGGAAATCTCAAGAAAACTTGTCACACAGACTTCAGGGAAAACCACCTGCTTTTACCAGTTTGAGATCACTGGTAACGAAAAGGGGTGGAGAAGTTGTATCATGGATAAGACGTTTGGTACTATATTATTAATATCCTTATTATTATTCCAAAAAAATATTAATATCCCTATTATTATTCTAAAAAATTAATAATATCCTTATTATTATTCCAAAAAATTATTAATATCCATATAATTATTCCAAAAAATTATTAATATCCATATAATTATTCCAAAAATAATTCACCCAGGACTACTCACTAAATAAACAATCAGGGGAAATAACTTACAATATTTACTGCATGAATTCTCTCCCCTTGACTATCATTTTATTTCCCATATTAAAACCAAGATCTCACAACAATTTTGACCAGCTCAAAACAAAGTAAAAGACTAAAATATACAGAATCAGATATGCCGCCGCCATGTGATAGTTGATAAAATATAACATATAATAATTATTTTCCTTCCAAAACCTCTTCGACGAAGCACATTTTCATGCTAAACAATAATACTTTAATCTCTATTTATATAAAGTTAGTATGTGATGTTTATATATTTCTATGTATAGGATTCACTACTAAACTATCTAATCGATCATTATTGATTTTGGAACATAGCTGCTTGGCGTACGGGTGGATAATGTGGGCTATAAATATAGCCCACATTATCCACCCGTACGCCAAGCAGCTATGTTTTATGCAAAACCTTCGTGAAAATTCAGATAATTCCGATTTTTGTAAACTTTTAGCAATAGGTATCAATTAATAAATCTTTCCTAAATTTCTGTTTCTTTGAAGTATTTTGAAGGGTTTTTAGGGGGCATAACATGGGCATAACCTTCCATTTTAAATTTAAATATTTCAGATGTGCATTGAATTTAATCCATAGTTATTAGACACCAGTTAAGCAAGATTCCCTGAATTTTTATTTCTTCTTAAGACCCCTTAAGCTTAAGCCTTAAATTTTAGCTATTTTTTAGAATCAAAATCATGTAATGGATCAAAATTAAAATAAGGATTCTAGACATAAGGCTTGTAGCATCATATCTAGATTTTTATCTTTGTAAGGAGACATGAAAGTATTGCAAAACTATTCTGTTTGGGGAATTAATTTTACTTGTCCTTCGACGAGTATTCTTTTAGTTTCTTATATAATTGACTTACTCGTTTTATATTATATATGTTTTTATATATTATATAATTCACTCACTAACATATTAACTTTTGACTCTGTTTAAAGTCATATGAGTACGAAACTGGAAGATTAAAAAATATATATTATTTACTAACGAATCACCGCTTATCAAGGCTAAATGCCACTCGAGGACAAGGATTAATGAAATCGTCGGGTTAGTTGAATGATGATGAATATTATGAGAGGATTGAAAATTATGAATGGAATGAACAGAATTTGAAGACTTATAGGGACGGTATTTGTTGAGATTGGATTTTAAGATGACCATGTTGTAGTCTGCAGTGAAGCAATCACGTGGTAAGGTGCTCCAAAAATGGGAAGTTCTTGGAAAGAAACTTTGTTCATGGAAATTCCGTTTGATGTTAGGTACATGGGCGAAGAAAGGAAAGTTCTTTGCAGAGGTGGTAATAAGACGAGTTCTTGCTGTGAATGTTTTACCAGGAGAAACGAGAGATTGGAGCTCAGTCAGGCACATTTCATGGAAATAACGATAGAGTTGAGAACGACTAGCAACGTCTCTTCTGTGAGAAAAGGGCTGTAGATTCTGGAGTCGGGTACTTTCTGAAGTGGGAGAATGATCCAACCATTTTTCCAGTAAAATTAGCAACAGATTAGATATAAGTTTTCCATTTAAGATCTGAAGAAAAAGACTGTCAACAGAGTTTATCAAAACAAGGGGTTCATCTAGAAGAGAGCCATTCATTTCAACTGGAGCGAAACAAGAATCTGAGTGTTGGTAGTGAAAGGAGATAAGCTTGGTTTTTTAGGTGTTTCTCCATTGCACTGTATGCTCCAAATCAGAAGAGTTTGTAAATCAATTGAACCATTTATTTTCGGAGGGTAGGGGGTACCTCCCTTTCTCCACTCAAAGTGAAAGTCAGTCCTAGGAGCTTATCAAATAATAACTTTCCTCAAAGACATCCATTTCCATTGGAGCAAAACAAGGATCTGAGTGTTGGTGGTGAAAGGAGAGCAGCTTGGTTTTTGAGGTGTTAAAGGTAACAAGCAACTTTTCTCCCATTGCACCACAGATCTAGACCAAAAACGAGAGGATCAGCAAGATCTAGATCACCAATGCTCTTCGAAGTGCTGCCATAGAAAGTGGTGTTGTCTGCATAGATGGCAACAAATGATCTCAAAATATGATTTAGAAGATCATTAATGAAAATCAGGAAGAGAGTTGGGCCCAAAATAGATCCTTGAGATATGCTGGCATTGATACAATTTGCTTCAGACTTCTGTCCATCAACAACAACCACTTATATACCTATGAGAAAGAAAGGATTCAGTGGTTGAGAAGATATTTCCAGATATTACACTGCTAACAAGTTTGTGAAGCAACCCTTTGTGCCAGGCCCTATAAAAGGCCTTTGCTATGTCAAAAGCTCTTGCCCTAGAAACAAAGCTTCCATCAAGAGAGATTCACTAATCCTATGTAAATATTACAGTCTGCACGTTAACAGTTGATCTTGCAGGACAAAATACATATTACTTGTTCTTGGTTCATCACGGATTCAAACAACTTATGATGCACAGGAGTCTAATCAGTCTGTATTGAGATGAAGAAGACTGATCACCAGTATTTTTGAATACTGGGCACACCAACAGAATTTTCTAAGGAGATGGAAAGCATTTTTCCTTTAAGCAACTATTGACTAGCTTTTTAAGGATCGAAGCAAAAGTTTTGGCAGAAGATTCTTAAGGAAAATGACTGGAATGTTGTCAGGACCAATTTTCTTGCTGCTATCAAGGTTCTTTATAAGTTTTGCAACATCCTAGGCAGATATATGGATATCACTTCTGATCCATTAATGATGGTTGGAATAGAACTCTTACATCTTTTCAGTACTCTGTTATTCTCCAGAACTCTCGACAACAAAGTCTCTGCTCAGCAACTCTGGATTTAACAGATTTGGCATCAGACTCTTTTTGTGTTTCCGTTTGCAACAGTTGCATAACATTATTATAATTATTCTCACATGAACTAGGTAAATAATTATTCTCACATGAACTAGGTAAATAATTATTCTCACATGAACTAGGTAAATAATTATTCTCACATGAACTAGGTTAATAATTATTCTCACATGAACTAGGTAAATAATTATTCTCACATGAACTAGGTAAATAATTATTCTCACATGAACTAGGTAAATAATTATTCTCACATGAACTAGGTAAATAATTATTCTCACATGAACTAGGTAAATAATTATTCTCACATGAACTAGGTAAATAATTATTCTCACATGAACTAGGTAAATAATTATTCTCACATGAACTAGGTAAATAATTATTCTCACATGAACTAGGTAAATAATTATTCTCACATGAACTAGATAAATAATTATTCTCACATGAACTAGATAAATAATTATTCTCACATGAACTAGGTAAATAATTATTCTCACATGAACTAGGTAAATAATTATTCTCACATGAACTAGGTAAATAATTATTCTCACATGAACTAGGTAAATAATTATTCTCACATGAACTAGGTAAATAATTATTCTCACATGAACTAGGTAAATAATTATTCTCACATGAACTAGGTAAATAATTATTCTCATATGAACTAGGTAAATAATTATTCTCACATGAACTAGGTAAATAATTATTCTCACATGAACTAGGTAAATAATTATTCTCACATGAACTAGGTAAATAATTATTCTCATATGAACTAGGTAAATAATTATTCTCACATGAACTAGGTAAATAATTATTCTCACATGAACTAGGTTAATAATTATTCTCACATGAACTAGGTAAATAATTATTCTCACATGAACTAGGTTAATAATTATTCTCACATGAACTAGGTAAATAATTATTCTCATATGAACTAGGTAAATAATTATTCTCACATGAACTAGGTAAATAATTATTCTAACATGAACTAGGTAAATAATTATTCTCATATGAACTAGGTAAATAATTATTCTCACATGAACTAGGTAAATAATTATTCTCATATGAACTAGGTAAATAATTATTCTCACATGAACTAGGTAAATAATTATTCTCACATGAACTAGGTAAATAATTATTCTCACATGAACTAGGTAAATAATTATTCTCACATGAACTAGGTAAATAATTATTCTCACATGAACTAGGTAAATAATTATTCTCATATGAACTAGGTAAATAATTATTCTCACATGAACTAGGTAAATAATTATTCTCACATGAACTAGGTTAATAATTATTCTCACATGAACTAGGTAAATAATTATTCTCATATGAACTAGGTAAATAATTATTCTCACATGAACTAGGTAAATAATTATTCTCACATGAACTAGGTTAATAATTATTCTCACATGAACTAGGTAAATAATTATTCTCACATGAACTAGGTAAATAATTATTCTCACATGAACTAGGTAAATAATTATTCTCACATGAACTAGGTAAATAATTATTCTCACATGAACTAGGTAAATAATAATGTAAACTCTCCTTGGCAGCATGAAATGTTCCCCAAGTAAATTGACCTTGAAGCACCCATTAAAATTAATATCAGAAAAAGATGGAATAATGCGTCTTGGATAAATTACCAGGAGAAATAGCAAACCTTGTTGAGATGGAGATATCAGACACATCTGATATTTTGTTGAGAACTAACTTGACGAAGCATGTACTACAGATATCGAATTTAAATCTTATATGTTAGAGCAAATAGGAGGGACACAAAAAAATAAGATACACCTCCAAAATACATCTTGAAAATACAAAAACATTTTTGTGCAAACAGAAGCTCAAGAAAACATCAGAAAATCCTAAAGCTGATTGGACAAAACAGGTCATTTGGGTTTGCACTCTACTATACTCACACAAATGACTTTCAGCTAACTCCGAAATAGTAGTTTTGTAGTTACCAAGTCTTTATTGCTCATAAACAGCAATTTTGGAGCTAGTCATCCCCAATGTAAAGAGAAAAGGAATGGCACCAAAAACAGTAGTCAATCAGAAGATACACCGAAACATACCTCGACAGAGAAATGTCACCACCAATCATCAAAATAAACCAGATTAGAACAGCATGCATGCACACATACTAGACTGTGCACAGTACTGCATGCACACATACATACTAGCTTATACATAGAACCTCATGCAAATACTAACTTATGCACGAAACTTCATGCATGCACACAAACTGGTTTGTGCACATAAATTCACACACGCAAATTGGCTTGTATACCAAACATCACGCACGCACACATACACACATGCACACATACTGGTTTGTACAAAGCGATTATTTGCTTTTCTCTCATCTAAAAACAAATATCATTGTGTAAACTTGTACATCTATATAAATATTGTTGTGTTCATTGGACTGTCTCTGTCCTTTTCTTCAAAGAAATATTCTTTGTACTGTTTATATTTTGTGTTGCATGTGTGCACCCCAATAATCGGATCTTACTTTTCCACCTCGATAATATAGTACTTCATAATCACAAAAGTAGCATTTCACTATTCTGCTGCTCCAATTAATCATTCAAAATCCAAACATATGAAGGTTTTAACAAAAATTGTCTTTTCTGCACACATAAGGTAGGTTTTAGGGTTATGCCTAAATATGCTGAAAATAGTTCCCTGTTAATTTTTACATCTTATTAATAAATCCAAAACACAGGTGAACGCTCTAAAAACCTTTCCAAATCTAGAATAGCATCCACAGTTTGATCAGGTGAAATATATGGAATAAAACGTTGATTCTATTATTAACGTTCAAACAATTTAAATGACTAGAAAGGTCATTAATAAATCAAAATCAAGATGTTAGGCTGAAAAAGATGAAAAAAGGATGTAAGCTATCATTGAGTTCACAAGTTCAAAATTGACAGGCATGGGAACGAAAGTATCTATTAGCATGCTGGGAACTAACAATTTGTTTAGAAGCAAGGCGATATAGAGATTGAAATTTGAGCTCTGTCTGCCTGAATAATATAGCTAAGATAATAAAAATAGAAAAATATGTCTTGAGTACAAATATCTTTGCGTTAATTATTGGTAATTTCTATGTCCAGCTTCTTTAGGACTGCTTCTCTGCTGATTAAAACTTCATCGTCTTCAAATTCAATGTCAACAAATTCTTGTCATTAACCACTCCATAAGTAATCAAAGGTAGTTCATACCATTGATCAATATTAGCACTCCCATAGTGTCCCTCATCTTTCGGCTGGCAATTATTTCCATCTCATTAACCCTTATCCTCCAGTAGCTCTTTGCCTTGATAAATGGTGACCCAAATAGTAAAACAAAAAATAACAATGATTTGGTTACAGAGAGGCCTGTCTCCCACATGAAAAATCACCAACTAGAGGGTCAGTAAAGATGGAAAGAGCAATCTCAACTGGAAGGGCATGGAGAGTAATGCAATCTTAAATAGGCTTATTGTCACTTAAATTCTAGAGAAAATGAACAGTTGTTATCAGTGGGGAATCAATGATAAGCAGCTGTTGCGAGAACGCAAAACGATTTGCAATGGTTATGAAAAAGCAGAGAGTAATGTTATCACACAGAAAAAAATTGACCCTTGGTTTTGTGGAAGAAAAAAACATGATGTGGAGATGCACAACACCTGCACACCTTGAACAATTTTCTTACAGCTTTCACCGCGCTACCAACCTCACCAGCGAATGGCATATTACTATTATGAGGACGTTCCTGGAAATATCTTTTATTCGTAAAAGAAAAACAAAACAGAGACCTACATTGTGACTAAACCTAAACAGAAATGCAAACTCGTGGGTCGGTGAAAATCAAGAATGACGTGCAACATTACAACTGATCATGAATGGATCCTTCCAATAAACTCTAAAGACCTTAAAAATGGTAACTGAAAAAAGCCCAATGAAAGCATTTTTGTCAACATAGGACGCTTTTTTTTCACAATATTTTCTCCTCTCTTTGTTTCAAAACGGTTTTCCTTTCATTCATTAATGACGAATTAAATTTTGCTCTGTATATTTCCCTTCATAATTTTAAAGTGCATGTGTTGTCTCCCATTTTTTTTTTTTTTTCAACTCTAACTTGGCAGTTTGTTTCAGTTTTGGCAAACTTTCAGTAAGAGGGTATTGTAACGGCAGAATTATCTAAGTGATCTCCCTTATATTGTATCCGAGTTATCTCCCCTATATTATTCTTGCCAATGCTCTGATTGGCTGGTCATCTCTGCATGGCTTTGATAAACCTTGATGCTGTGTCCATCAGGTTCTCTTGAAAGTCGTTATCCAGACTCCCACAATCAACACAAATGTAAGGCATATTTACTTATACATATATGAAAAAAAAATGATTTTATTCATTTAATATATATATATATAAAATAAAATAACATTTCTTGGTTGTTCTAAATTCTATATATTTTTTATTTTTTTACATAGTTCACCCCAAACAAGGCAAGCTGCCATTGTAGACGTAAGGAATTACTGCAAATAAGGGTGAAAGTTTTGGGGGTCATCCCAAATAGGGAACTGTGTAGCGAGATGCTTGTTCAGTTTTAAATTTCTGCATGTCGGTACAGTCGGGGAAACGGAACAGAGAGAGAGAGAGAGTTCCAAATGCCGGCAGCTCAAGAAAAGAAGCTATTGGAGTAGAAGGCTCTCCGGCATCTGGAAACCTCCACAGTGAATGGATGCGATTTAGCTAATTGTCAGGTTGGTAGAGTGTATTTACATCTAGGCCAGAGCAGCAAGTTAATCAGAGCACATTCAATTGAAGTACTTGTAAAACAAGCACAAAGATGCAACATTGTGGCAATGGGACAGGAGCTGGAGCTTGGTGGATAGTGAGGGACCTATTAAATTAGCGACTCTTTTTTGGACCTTGTCTAAAAGGGGAGACTGGTGGGTGGTGCACCAGCCCAGATGGTACAACAATACTCCATGCATGGGCAGATGGTGGCTTTATAGAGATATAGGATACTGTCAGGTGTGAGAAGTTTTCTAGCATGGTAGAGGGAGCCCACTTTCTTTGCAGCAGCCTTGACAATGTCTTCAATGTATTTGTTCCAATTCATGTTACCTGTGAATGTTAGGCTGAGGAGTTTAAACGGACTCTCGGTAGGGTGTTATTAGCCATGGCAATCAGTGGTTGAAGAGGTTTCTTGTAGTTGTTGAAGGAAAGGAGCTTTGTCTTAGCAGCATTAAATGTTACCATCCATTTATGACCCCATTCCACTACAAACTGGAGATTACTTTCTAAGGATTCAGCCATTGCCTCAGATATGTGCACGTTCATTTTACCCACATGACGAGAGTAGAGCGTGGTGTCGTCAGCAAATATACCCATCTCAGACATAATGTCATCAGGGAGATCATTTATGAAAATCAGGAACAATAAAGGTCCAGGATCGATCCCTGGTGTACACCTGCAGGTATGTCATGTTGTTTGGATAAACGTCCATCGGGGATAACCTGGATCTTTCTTTTAATTATCAAGGATCTAATTATATTAAATATACGTCCAGCATTAACGAAGTGCCGGACTATCGCGAGATTGATTAAGGATTCAAAGATTTTAGTGAAGAGCGGGAGTAGACTGATGTGGCGATAATTATGAGGGTCAGTTTTATCTCCAGAATTCTTGAAGACTGGTACCACAGACGAAATTTTCCAGCTATCATGGAAGCAAGATTCGGCAAGGCATTTGTTGTAGAGTTTGGAGAGGACAGGGACCAGTTCAGCAGAGCATTTCTTTATTACTATTACTGGTATAAGATCCGGTCCACATGCTTTGGAGGTGTCAAGGTTTTTATGATGTCCCGGACATAAGATGAGATGAGATGATTACCAGGTCATCAAGTGTGGCTTCAGTCCGCAATGAGAGATTTGAGAGGGAGTGATTTGCAAAGTCAAAAGTGGAGTTTAGGGCAAAATGCTGGGCATGTAGTTCAGCCTTGTCAGTTGCCGTGCAAACGACATCATTGCGGTTGGATAGCGGGGGAATTGTTGATTTTTACACTATTGAAGATTTTCCAGAAATCACGAGTACCTAGTTTCTGCGACTGAATGCGTTACAATTTTTGGCTTGACGCTATAAATTTCTGTCTATTCGTAGTTAACTTATGGTGGCCGAATTGTCGGAATGCTTGCTGCCTCTAAGCTGCACATTTTGAGGTGAACCATTGTAGAGAGTGGGACTTTCTGTAGATTATTTGCATGGGGACATGTGCTTCAATATCTGCTTTGACCCATTCGGTTAATTCATTTGTGCACTGATCAGCAGGGAGAGAATCATTTTCACTTCATGGGCTATTTCTGATGAGATCTCTGATGGAATCAAAATCAGCCTGCTTGAAGTATCTCGTCGTTTTGAGTAATGCCTCATCAGCTTTTAGACGAGACTTTTGGGTGATACCAATCATTATCACAAGGTGATCAGTGTTCCCGAGCGAGTTACAGGCATTCGTCACACAAGCCTTGGGCAGTGAGGTCAAGAACAGGTCGAGAAGTGAGGTTTGCTGGTCCACACGATCAGGGAGGCGGGTCGGGAAAGTAACAGTTTGTGAGAGGGAGTGCACTATGAAGAAACCTTACGTGGAGTTACCAGTCACGGTGGTGTTCATTAAAATCCCTAAATACATGTATTTGGTCACTCAAGTCAAGTGAGAGTGCTGTATCTATGCTTACAAAGACAAAGTTAAGCAGGGTACAGTCGTGGGTTAAAGGTGAACGGTATGTGAAATATAACTAATGCTGTACTGTAAGGTTAATCTAAAGCACATGTCGACTTGATCATCTGATTCTAGCCTATGTTCTCTAGTCAAGAGGAGATTGTTCCGAACATAAACTCCTAGCCTGTGCATATGTTTGTCAGAGTCTTTATGGTATTCAGTCAAAATGGTGTGAGGAGAGTGAGGATTGTAGGTTTGTTTCACTTAGTGCTAGGATATCTGGGGAGTTTACTAAAAGAAAGGTTTCTACATCATTGATGTTAATTCTAAGCCATCGGATATTTGTGAATGCTAGCCTCAAGGGCGGAGGCAAAGGTTTTTGGTGGGTGTCTGGTTTAGGTTTGTTTCTTTTTCTTTATGTTATCATTTTGGTTTTAGATAGAGTGGGGAGGTCAAAGTGGGTGCTTGTTTGGTGCCAATAAGCTCACACATCCAGACAATTAGTCGAAGCTTAGTCCATCGGGGTCGTGGCCTCAGAGTCCCTTTCTATGTGCGACATGGCATATACAGTTACCCACGATATTATACAGCTGTTGATGGAGCAGCCGTTCTTAGCGCTACCTAAGAGTTTGGGCTCCTGCACTGCCAGTCGGAAACAGCAGGCAGACAACCTGTCTAACCTGTACCTTCAACCTGCTGAAACAAGAGCGACCCAGACAAAAAACTTTCCCCAAGTTACCCAGATAGAGAAAGAGAGACGACGTTCATTGTCCTCGTCAGGAAACAAGGCCAAGCACTAGGTGTCTTTGAGGTTTCCCTGTGCTAGTACCTCTGCGCCTGACTAATAGACAAAGAAGGAATGCAAAGGCCGGGCGATAGGCAGAGCCCATCAATTTCTTAAGCAATTTTAGGTTTGCAATCCATATATTTTGTTCGAGACTCCAGCTCTAGGAAAGTTGTCGATCAGGACTAATGCGGCCTCCCTTCTCAACGGTTTACTGCCAAGACGTGAGTAGTCAGTAGCACAGTTTTTATATCAGAGTTTTCCTTCTCCTAGACTGATAACCTGACAAGGTCCATCATACTAAGAGGGGTAATCCTGCATCTGTTTATTAGTCAGGTATTTCAGAGCCCTTGCAAGTATTAAAAAAATTCCATATGCATATATATATACATATATATTAATTTTATACGTACATAGAACCTATTGATATCTAAATATGTGATATCTGCCTTTGAGAAAAATAAATTAAATACAGAAGACTGCAACTCACTGCCTTGTTTATTAGATTCTGGTTGGCATTTAGTATGACATTTAGAAACACTTATTAATATATTTTTTACTTTTATGAAATAATAGTAAGCAAAAATAAAAATAAATTAACACTGCAGTCACCAATAAAAATAATTACATAGAAATATATATATATATATATGTTGCATAGCCGTCCCGGAATGGGCCGTGGCAGTTCTCACTTAAACAACTGGTCATTTTTAACACCAAAAAGGCATATGTTGCATACCTTTTAATTTCTCGTACCTTCTCTCTTTCCTCGTCGTGTGGAGGAGTGTCGTCTCGATGTCATCTAGTTTCTCATATCTTTTCTTCTTCCTCGCGTAGAGGGGTGTGTCTCGATGTCGTCTGATGTGTCTGCAACAAAACCGTAATACCACAATTAACGAGATAAACAATCTTTTAAACTTTTGATTCTGTTTTATTCAGGTGTCAAATTTCTGTCAGCCATGGAGATGCTTCACTAAAGTCGAGGGAGAGACCAAATTACTACTTTATCGTTGTTAAGTCCTAGCTTAAGTCCTTAGCCATTCGACAAGGGAGAAGAAGAAATCTCATGCGTGTATTCTCTTAGGGAATTTAATTCTCCTAATCATGTTGAAGACTACATAGAGAAATCGTCCGTTCGGCCCGCTTCCAAAACCCAGACTCACAAAACTCTGCTTCCCACACAAAAGCCGGTGACGTCACAGAATCCCCATACACAGGTGCACCTTGACCCTTGATCTGAGGTCTCGTCAACGCGGTGGCCCTGTCAACGTCTGTGAGCTCCGACTGTGAGAACCAGTTTATTTTGCACTCGACTGTACGGGTCCACCCGCACTAAATCGTGCAAGTCAAACCAAACGATCTCCCCACATACGTCCACTTCAAGATGCGTCCGGCCCCACAGGGCCATTATCCAACATATATATATTTAAGTATAAATGAAAGAACCTAGAATATGTACGAATGCCAAATCTATTTCAACTTCGATTGTTCAATGCAAGGTGTACTTGGTAAAAACATGTTTATTTTTTATTTCCTTAAGCCAAGGCTTTTCAAAGATTAAAATGTTATCATCAGAGGAATTACATAGATGGATAAGTTGGCAGTGGAAAAGCCAAAATTCATAATTTGAAAAAATATTAAGTAATGGAGAGTAAGAGTGTGCGTGTAAAAAAATATGGAGTCTGTCCAGTTGGTAAATGTCCATAGATAAAGATGAATGTCCGTTGATAAGGTGTTCGATGAAGGGAGATTTAAAGATGGAAAAAAGGGGTTTCGTGAAGGCAGCGTTGAAGATGTTCAAAAATGAAGTAAATCCAATAGAAAGATGTTTAGTTCAATCGTAGATGGAACCCACTTATTCGGATGTAATTATGAGAATTCGGGCCATTTTAAAATACTTCCGTGGCACGAGAATGAAAGTAGTTTCTCAGAAGTTGAGATTGAACTGTGTATATTAAACGCAGGCAGTCGGGAATTGAAGTAGTGACTTCGATCGAGTCTAAGAAAAGCGACAGCTTTGGTTGGAGACAAGGCCAAGTGAAGAAGTGAGGGAAGGGGTAAAAATAAAAGATATAGAAGGTGGATGATAGGGTTAGTTAAATGAACTATGGCTGATGCTGGGAGAAGAGAAGGGGAAGAATGTGTTTGGTTACTGCTCATTGCTAGTAAGCAATAAACCGGTGTGAGTTTGGGTGGGGTTATTTTTAAGCTAAAAACAGAAGTGAATTCAGGTCAGTAAGTAAATAGTTCTGAAAGGGGGGGGGTCCCATAATTAAAACGGATTTTTAAACAAACTTATATATAATTCAGAAAGTTTAAAATGGTTCCAATTGGGAAATTAGGGTTCAGATGATTGGAATTTTGGAATTTACGTGTTTAATATGTAATAATTCGAACAAAAACTAGTATTTCAGAGTTTGATGTATAAAGACTATAAAGAATTCCCAGTTAGTTAAATATTAAATGCATGACTAAATAAGAAACTTTAATGTATAACTGAAGTTAGGATTGGGAACAGCGTTGAATTTTGTAACCTAAGTGATACACTAGTGTGTTGAAATTATAAATAGATTTTAGGGGGGGGGGGCAAATGGACCATTATAAGAGTAACCAGGGAGCGTAGTTTAAAGGTGAGAGTAATGGAATCTATGAGAAAAATATTGTCGGTAGAGTGAAGCCTATACAAAGTCGATGGATCGAATACAAGGGAGATAAAAAACGCAATGGATGAGTGTGTACGAGGGTTGGCCAATAATTGAAAAAAAGGGGAATAGGAATTAGAATGTTGAACTAGAAGCGTAAACGTATTCTATGTATATATGTAGATAGAATAAGTTTACACGTCACCTTCTATAAATAACAGAAAATTGAAGATGGGTTCACCTCTCATAAGTAATATTTACTGTGGAAACATTTCACCGGCCACTAAAATCTACTTTTGTATAAGTCAGAAGAAAGAACACTTGACTATGATATCACAGAATAGAAGAAAAAATAGAAAATATGTGAAAGAAAGAAATATATGAATTAAAAAATCATTTAAATAAAAGTAAAAATCACAAGAGTTAGGGCACGAATAATTTATAAACAAGAAATAGAAAGAAAATGTTTTAACTTAGCTAAGTTATAAATGCCGGGTTTGCATCTTTGGCCCTGTTGAAAAACCACTCTCACCCAGAGAAGAGGAAATATTGTACCAATTAAATGGCGTCTTTTTATAGTTATTGAGGGGCAAGCAGGTTTTATAGTTGGTGTGTGGGTTTTGGGGAGTCTCTTTTTAACTTCACTAGCTAGAGAATTTTTTAACTTTTCTTTCATGGTTGAATCACTTAAGTGTAATTGAAATCAGACATGGAACTGACTAATATCACATTATCATATTATATTTTATGTGAGAATATCCAGCTCCTCAATCTTTGGCCTTGGCAACACATGTTTTTCTTATTGTACTGGGACATTACTGTATTCTTTCTTTGCTATCAATGTCTGTTCTCCATTTGCATGTCATACCATATTAAATAGCACTTTACATATTTTGTATCTCCTTTTACGTTTGTCTTTGGCAAACGTTTACCTAAAAATAAATGTGTATGTATGTAAATCCAACTGTTTCTTCACTTTCGTCCCTTTTTACTTTTTCTCAACTACACAAAATTGTGTCCTTGTGTTTGGGAAAGCTTATTATTAGGTCCTTTTCTTGCTTGTTATAGTTGTCAACTCAATCTAGAATCTAAAGCAACTAAAGTGACACTAGAATCTAGATCAGATCTGGCTGTGAGAGAGGATGATAGTAATATAGATGAACTGACCCCCTTGGCTAACAAGAAGGGGTGCATAATTAGAGATAGCTTAAAAAGAACACCCCAAAAAGCAACCGTTGGAGATATACTGAAAGTGTTCCATATCTAATAAATGATATCCAGCATCTGGAGAGAGTTTAAAGATTAGCTACTCGAATGGTGCAATTTCCTTGACCTTTTGGCTAAGATCAAAGTGTAGTATCTGTTCCGATGGATACTGCACCCCATAGACTGGTATTGTCTTGGCCTTCGGGTCTTGATTTACGCCGGTCTATGGGTCTGTCCTGTGCAGTTCTAGGAGGTCCACCCTCCCAGGCTTTGCCTCCCCTCTTTGGGGAGGAGTAAGTTTATTGCTTACTGTCTGAGGCGCCCCTATCGGGGAATGCTGACGGGGCTGCCCAGGCAATTTTTTAACCCCACTTTCCCGACCCGACCTTGGGTCACATCTTACTTGTGGGAGTAAGATAAAAACTGGCCTTGTGCCTACCTCCTGGAGAGGAGTAAATCAATACTCGAATGGTGCAGTGACTATGGGATCTGCCCTAAGAAAGCCGACTCAAGAAGCGTAACCGTTTCTCCATTGAGCACCGATGATTATGCGGTGATCTCATTTTGGCCTACAATCTCGTCAATGGCCATTACAATCTCTCTAAAGACCTATTATTCATTCCTGCACTAAAAAGCGGTCTATGTGAGCATCACCAGAAACTTTTTCATTGCTGATGTCGATTGAAGCGGAGGAGGGCCACTTTCTCAATCAGAATCCCTGGATCTTTGAATTGACTTCCAGGAGACATAGTAAATGCACCAACGATGCAGCAATTCAAGGCGAATTTGGACAGGTGCTGGGCTACTGTATTCTCGTCTGTGTAAATTTCTATTACCCTTTCCCTACATGGTAACTGAAGCAGGCGTGCTTTATTTTTTACCAAATTTATTGAATTAAATTGAATTTCCAAAAGCTCTTCACCAGGGAGCCCAGTCTGTCTATGCCTCAAGTTAATGCCTATTTGAAAGACTCGAGCGAAGCAATGAGGTGCAAAGGGTGAATAAGAGAGGATGAAGTCTGGAGAGCATTGAAACGGGTCGTGGTGGATAAGTCTCCTGTGATTTGTTTTTACTGATGAGTCACTATTTATCAAGGCCAATGGCCACTCGAGGATAAGGGTTAATGAGATTGTCGATTGGATGATGAACAATACTGTTAAGGTACCATGAAGTCTGTAAGAACAAAAGAACTTGGAATGTTTCAATGCTATTCACCCTGGAATGTCTATGCTCAGTTGGTGCAAACAACCATTGGCTCTAGTCAGGTCAAGGCCAGGCAAAAATCTCCTTACCACCTCTCTCCCAAGAACCACCCCTTCTTCGTTCTTCTCTCCCAAGAATTCCTCCTATTCCTTATATCAGTATGAGGCGATTAGTAACATTTTGGTCATGTGATGGTTCCACCCTCCACCTCTAAGCCTGAGGAAAGAGTTAGTTTGGATTTCAAGGATGCAAGATGTGTTTCAGCAAATTCCTGGCTGAAAATATAGCCTGTAAACTCACATTTCTTTTGCCCCTTTTATATTAAGGACACATTTTTATGAAGAATATCGTTCTGTTGTTCATTGACCGAATCCGAAGTACTGTTATTTTATCACTATAGAACAGCATATTATATGTACCAGTTTTGCATTCAGATATTTTGTACTCCTTAAAAATATTATCCAATTAATGCATGTTTTTACCACCACCCATTATGCACCTTTTTGCGTATATATATATATATATATATATATATATATATATATATATATATATATATATATATATATATATATATATATATATGTGAAACAACGATTATGACCGACGGAGATCGTGCAACTTAGCGCACCAGTTTGCATCTCAGCGAGGATGCTGGATCCTACGTAGAAATGAGGTAGAGTTACCACTAGTATATATTCAACCCAAATCGGTCATCTTGCCGAAGAAAAGGAATGGCGCCGAAAGTCTGGAAGGATTCCTTAAATTGTCTGTAGCAATTATGTCGGTACCTCGATGAGTTTGACCAGCTGAACAATTTGGTCAAGGGTCTCTTAGTTACTGATGGATATCAGCTCGTAGGGGGTCGTGCGCCCGAACGCCCCTCCCCCCATAGAGAGAGAAAGAGAATAAGTCTTTTGGTCACTCCCCTCCCCCCATGGTGGAGAGAGAGGGAGAACAGGTCTTTTGCAGGACGGGAGGGAGAGCCGCCCGGCCGGAGAGAGAGAGGGAGAGGGAGAGAGAGAGAGAGAGTACGAGTTGGACGTTTTTCGTTTTGTTGTGGAAACGAGAAGACAGAAAGCCGAGAGTTAGAAATTGGAATTCGCAAAAGACGGACGTGCCGGCCAGGAGGGGGTCGCGCGAAAGGCCCCCTCGTTTGAATGGCGTTGCCTGTGCTGTTCCCCACACACACCGTTTTCAGTAGACAAGTTACAACTTAATTAACCACTTGGAAATCGTAAAGGGAGTTTCACACACACACCGTTTCTCCAAACATAGATTAAGTTACAACTTATTTAACAACTGGGAAATCGTAAATAGAGATTCACACACGCACACAGAGAGACAAGATGGTTTAGTAAACAAGCCATTATCGAAAAACAGACTTTGAGTTAAAGTTTAAAACCAATTGTCTATCTTGTTAAATAATCATTGCTTATGAAAAGACCTAACCGAATTGTTGACTTATTTCTGTTGTCGATTTGTTCTGTTCGTGTGACATTGCCTTCACAGCAGACCAACGAAGCAGTCATCAAACATCCCGACCTGGAGGAGATTCGACCGACACATCTTGGTTTCTACTGCCACTATAGACGACATCACGAACCAAAGAAAGGGTGTTCACAGTCAGGAAGGATTCCTGCGCCGAAGACGGTTCTCATTACATTTGATGCCGTCGCAAGGAAGGAGCGTGTGGGGTACCTTGTTATAAACGGTGCCGTGACACAGAAGAGTGTGAGGACATTTTCGTTATAAGTGGCGCCGCGACCAGGATATCAAAAACCTGTGCGCGAGTGGCCGACTACGATACCCACGGGGCGAAGAGTGTGAGGACATTACATTTTTCGTTATAAATGGTGCCGCGACCTAGGATCAGGGTATTTTAAAGGTGCCTGGTAACCTCGGGGAAAAAGATAACAGAGCAAACCCACGGCCACAACGAACAATTTTTTTTTACCGGCAGAACATTTTGAAAAAAAAAAATAGACAGACGGACAAACAGATCCGCGGCAGATCAGACGATTTTCTTTTACCGGCAGAACACTTTGAAAAAAAAAATAGACAGACGGACAAACAGATCCGCGGCAGATCAAACGATCTTTTTTTTACCGGCAGAACACTTTGAAAAACAAAATAGACAGACGGACAAACAGATCCGCGGCAGATCAGACGATTTTTTTTTACCGGCAGAACACTTTGAAAAAAGAAAAAGACAGACAGACGGACAAACAGATCCGCGGCGGATCAAACGATCTTTTTTTTTACCGGCAGAGAGAAAGGTTTGACGGACATCGACACCCGTGTTTGAAAAAAAAAAAGAAAAATAGAAGAAGGAAAAGAAAGGAGAGAGAAACAGTTTAACGGGCATGTACACCCGTGCTTGAAAAAAAAAAGAGAAAGATAGAAAAAGAGATAGACTGAAAGAAAAAACGTTTTTTAGACTTTGAGATCGGTCTGGGATCGCGAACTTTTAGTCAATTGATTAGAAGGCCCGGACGGACTCGAAAAATAATAAACAACCAGACCAGAAACGGAAGACCACAAGGGCAGCGGAGGAGAGGGGTAAGTGACTCTTTGATTCCCCTTGTTCGCTTGCTCGGTTTTGTTGGTGTATCGATTGTTGTCCAAACTTTGCACACAGTTTGGGTAGTTCTGTTGTTGGGGTGGTAAACTAGAACGCAAGGGGAATGGGTTCGGAGGAAGACCTAGTAAATAGTATGACATATATGGGGGGAGATGAGACCAGAAAATTAGAGAGACCGATCGGAGGAATACGCATACCTTCCTTCAAAGAGAATGGTTGGCGGTAATCGAAAAGAAAAGTTTTATTTACGGCTTAGAAAATCACGAGATGGTGCTGCTCGCTCTAGAGGGAGCGAGGGGCCCAGTGTCGAGATTCATTGAGGAGAGGTATGTAGAGAACCCAGAGATCACTTGGACGGAGCTCCGCGAGCAGCTGGTGAGGCAATACGCCAGCGAGCGAACTGCGATTGAGGTCGTACGCAAGTTGACCCGGCTAAGGTTAAACAACGGCGAGGGACTCGACGAGTTAGTCGAACGAATCCAGGGATTGGCAGTTCAAGCCTTCCCAGATGGGGCGATCCGAAATACGGGTCCCATCCAGGCAATCCTGGTGGATGCCCTGGTAGACGGGTTAGGTGTTAGAGAGACCCAGAGGGAGGTACTAAGGGGTCACCCGCTCACACTAGCGGAGGCCCAGAGATTAGCGAGAGACAGTATAAGACTAGGGGAACGTGTAGATAGAGACAATGGCGAGGAAAGGCCTGGGAGAAGGAAAACGGTGGGGAGCAGGGCGAGTCCGGGGCCCCGAATGGAGAGAGGGGGCGGAGAGGATTGGGAGGCAGACTCCGATCTTAGAAGGAAGGCATGGAACCTTCAGAATGAGTACGATAGGCCCGCACCGGCCAGACAGGTATCAGTCTGCTGGACCTGTAGGGGTGAGGGGCATAGAGCAGCAGAGTGTCCCACAAATTATGGGCGCCCGCGCAGCACGTTTAGACCGAACTGCACTAGGTGTGGTCGGTTCGGACATGAGAGTCGGTGGTGCACAGCAGCATAGATCGGAGGTGAGGAATTAGGATTCCGAACCTTAGTGTGCCACCTGACGCTAGGGTAAAGAACCAGGGAAGCTCCCGGAGGCCACCCCACAGAGTATAAAAAGTAGGGTGGCCCCCAGAATGATAAGTTTAGTGAAATTAAATGGGAAGAAGACGGGCTTGGGTTTTGTTCGCCGGTTTATGACAAACCGCAAGAAGCAATGAACCCCCCCCCTTCCGTAGAGAGAGAGATCGAATTAAACGCGACTGCTAGGTCGGTTGACGAGTCCAGCGAGTGGGAGGAGAGCGGCAAAATACCCCCCTACCCAGCTCCAGAAGAGACTGAGAGAAAATTGGTTAGCCAAAAAGGTAGAGGAATTACCTATGAAGTTACGGTAGAGGGGAGCAGAACGCCCCACCACAGAATAGTAGGAAAGCCAAGCCAAAGATAGTCAGGGACCTGGGGGAGAGGCCGAGGTTGTGCTGTGTCGCATTTGTTGGCTCCACCGCACACAGGGAGGGCCCCCATGCGTGTGCGGTGCTGCTGGTTGTGGCGCGGACAGTTGTCTTGGATGCCCCCCCCCCCCCCGAGATAAACGGACATATAAGGATAGAAAGAGATGCATAACTGGGACCGATGGAGGGTCGTCGTGGTTAGATCCAAATGATCGATCACAAGTAGTCATATACCTGCAGCTGGATGGGCTGTTGCCGAACGACCAGGCAGATATAGTGAGTTTTAAAAACAAAAGAAAGTTGAAGTAATCGACAGATGTTCGAACAACCGTGAATATGATAGATTGTGGTGCGCCTTACGAAAAGGCACAGAAGTAATGATAAGCGAAGAGAAGGATATGAGATCCTATCTAAGATAGATAGTGTTGATACAGACGAAGCAGAAGAAATCAGTGGCCCTCGTTGCTGGGAGAGGCACTCGATGAGTAATTAGGGACAGTGTCGGAAAGCGATGAGAGAATGATCGTGAAGAAATTGGAAGTTATAAGGAAACCGCAAAATGCATACGCACATACACACATACATACGTAGTCCTGATGTTTTAATAGACTGGAAAGAGAAAAAGAAGGACAGACTAAAAGAAAACAGAACAGGGAAAGAAAACTTTTTGTTCCATTTTTAGCTACAGTTTTTTAAAAAAAATTTTTTATTATTATTATTGTTGTTGATGGTGTTACCATGTTGTTCTCTCTGTGTGTGGAAAGGTAATGGTCTGGTAGATGTCAATTACAACCAATTGACACGAAATAACGATTGGGTGGATGTGAAACAACGATTATTACCGACGGAGATCGTGCACCTTAGCGCACCAGTGTGCATCTCAGCGAGGATGCTGGATCCTACGTAGAAATGAGGTAGAGTTACCACTAGTATATATTCAACCCAAATCGGTCATCTTGCCGAAGAAAAGGAATAGCGCCGAAAGTCTGGAAGGATTCCTTAAATTGTCTGTAGCAATTATGTCGGTACCTCGATGAGTTTGACCAGCTGAACAATTTGGTCAAGGGTCTCTTAGTTACTGATGGATATCAGCTCGTGGGGGGTCGTGCGCGCAAACGCCCCCCCCCCCATAGAGAGAGAAAGAGAATAAGTCTTTTGGTCACTCCCCTCCCCCCATGGTGGAGAGAGAGGGAGAACAGGTCTTTTGCAGGACGGGAGGGAGAGCCGCCCGGCCGGAGAGAGAGAGGGAGAGGGAGAGAGAGAGAGAGAGAGAGAGAGAGAGCAGGAGTTGGACGTTTTTCGTTTTGTTGTGGAAACGAGAAGACAGAAAGCCGAGAGTTAGAAATTGGAATTCGCAAAAGACAGACGTGCCGGCCAGGAGAGGGTCGTGCGAAAGGCCCCCTCGTTTGAATGGCGTTGCCTGTGCTGTTCCCCACACACACCGTTTTCAGTAGACAAGTTACAACTTAATTAACCACTTGGAAATCGTAAAGGGAGTTTCACACACACACCGTTTCTCCAAACATAGATTAAGTTACAACTTATTTAACAACTGGGAAATCGTAAATAGAGATTCACACACGCACACAGAGAGACAAGATGGTTTAGTAAACAAGCCATTATCGAAAAACAGGCTTTGAGTTAAAGTTTAAAACCAATTGTCTATCTTGTTAAATAATCATTGCTTATGAAAAGACCTAACCGAATTGTTGACTTATTTCTGTTGTCGATTTGTTCTGTTCGTGTGACATTGCCTTCACAGCAGACCAACGAAGCAGTCATCAAACATCCCGACCTGGAGGAGATTCGACCGACACATCTTGGTTTCTACTGCCACTATAGACGACATCACGAGCCAAAGAAAGGGTGTTCACAGTCAGGAAGGATTCCTGCGCCGAAGACGGTTCTCATTACATTTGATGCCGTCGCATGGAAGGAGCGTGTGGGGTACCTTGTTATAAACGGTGCCGTGACACAGAAGAGTGTGAGGACATTTTCGTTATAAGTGGCGCCGCGACCAGGATATCAAACACCTGTGCGCGAGTGGCCGACTACGATACCCACGGGGCGAAGAGTGTGAGGACATTACATTTTTCGTTATATATATATATATATATATATATATATATATATATATATATATATATATATATATATATATATATATACTGGACATAAGTGTTCTTTTAATAACCCTACATATCAAAAAAGAACCTCACTTTCTATATATTACTGGGAACTATACAACAATAACCAATCACCAACAGTAACCTGGAACACAATTAGAAAAACTAGCACCTGTGGTTCCCTAAACTCACCTTGCTACCTTTGCCTAACAGAAAAACTTGAAATAATTAAATTTAGTGATAGGGGCAAACTTCTAAACAAAAAACAAGAAACATCAATTAACTGTAGGCATAATAGATTACACCTTCTTAGTAATCCACTTATTACTATATAAAAAAAACTTCACCTACCCATTAACTGATAATTTTGTCAACACAACTATCATCTTATACCTTTTTTATTAATTATTATTTTTATTAGTAGTAGCATTATTGTTGGTAGTATTATTATTAGTAGTATTATTTGTAGTAGTACTGTTAGTGGTAGTGTTATTGGTGGTAGTGGTAGTATTAGTATTAGTATTATTATTATTAGTAGTATTATTATTATTATTATCATTATTATTATCATACCCACAACGATTAATACTAATTGTCATCTTCTGTATTTTTCTTTACTCTTAAATATCCCCTTATATGTTTATCCATTTATTGATTAATATTTCTATATTTTTTAGATTGTTTTTGGATTATCATTATCAATTATTATTACTATTATTAATACTTTAAACTTAATTATTTGACATTGAATTATTTTTCATTTCTGTACTTCTTTTATTATTTATTAATTTTTCATTATCATTATTACTATTGTTAAGATTACTGGGATTGCCACTCTGATTACTGCTGTCGGTAAAACCACTATTATTACCATTTTTATATGATCAGTATTATTGCAACGATTGGCCCATATCATAATATCGGCAAACATTATCTTATTATTTAATATTATTATGATAATCACTACCTCCTAGTATTTCTAATATTTCTTGATTATTCTATTTCTTTCCTAAACTATTATTTTTATAAATTCTTAAATATTATTGACCACCATTATCGTTGTCGTTGTTGTCGTCGCTGTTATTATTATTACTATTTTTATTACTATTATCATTATCATTATTATTATTATTATTATTATTATTATTAATTAATTAATAACGCCAGCATTTTCTAGTTATTCTTTAGTTATATTTTTTAGTACTTTTAAATTAAATTGGACTGTTATTGTTATTTTTATTATCATTCATTATTGTTTTCATTATTTCACCTCAATTATTAGGGGTGCCTATTATTATTATTATTATTATTATTATTATTATTATTATTATTATTATTATTACTACTACTACTACTACTAATCCTGTTGTGCTTAGCGAATATATTCATTCGATTTGTTAATTTATTCATGGTAAGCTCTGGACAAGTTATAAAGACAATATAAATCCGGAGTTGGTGACACGTTTGATCGCCGCCCCACCACCACACCAATTGCACGCGTCTGATCGGTTTGCCCGCACGCACGCATGCACACATATACACAATATTGTGGTTCACTTGAAAAATACATTTATAAACTCGGTTTTAAAATAACTGTCTGTTTTTTTTTTACACTTGATTCGTGCATGTCTACCTCCCCACTTCCTATTTTATATTTCCTATCTCTTCTCTCTCGATCTGAATCAACATACGTTCTTTTTCTTCTCCTTCTTTTCCTTTATGTGTCTACCTTCCCATCACCTCTCCCTTCATTGTGTGCCCCTCTTTCCACCTTATATTTGTTTATTTATTTATTTGTTTGTTTGTTTATTTGCCCTGTTTGTTTCGGATTTTAGATTTTGGATTTTTTTGTTTTTTGTTTTTTAGATTTTTTAGATTTTTAATTTTTTAACGACCTCAATTTTTGAAATGTTAAATTTCTTCTTCTTCTTCTTCTTCTTCTTCTTCTCTATCCCTCCATTTCATTCTCTCCAAATATGATCTGAGGTTAAGATTGGATTCTAACTCTGCCTGATGAGATCTCAGTTTATAGTAACTGTTGATCGATAACATCGACATGCCAGTGTCGCAGATTTTGTACATGTCTGTGTAAATAAAATTATCATATATATATATATATATATATATATATATATATATATATATATATATGTATTTTACTTTTGCGGACCAGTTGTATTCTTAAAACCCTTGTCCCTTTTGAGCATTTATGTGCTTAGCGGCATTTATATTCCATATTCATTTTTTGCTTTGATATATGTTTTCATATCTTCTTTAAATAAACTTGAATGAAAATACATTCTCATTCAATTTAGAATCTTCTCTGCTCGTCTCTTTCTTCTTTCAAATCCTCTGTGTTTGCAGATCACTGCGGTCCGTAACAAATACTATGAGAGCATTGGGAATGATGAATTGAATAGACAGAATTTGATTATTTAAGAGGATGGCTCAACGGGTATTTCTTGATATTTGACTTGAAAACGAGCATCTTGTAGTCAGCTGGAAAGCAGCCCTGCAGTATTATGTTCCAGAATTGGAAAATTCTTGGAAAGAAACTCTGTTCATAGAAGTTCCACTTGGTTTTAGGTGCACAGGGTAGAAAAGAAAGTTCCTTGCAGTGGGAACCGTAAATTTGAGTTCAATTAAGCATCTACCATGCACATAACGATAGAATAGAAAAAGACTAGCCATGTCCCTTCTGTGAGAAAGAGGCTGTAGGGGAGAGAAGAAATTATTCCCGACTAGATAGCAAAGTCGATTTTGTATCCGACTCTTATACAGATAGAGGATTGCATCAGGAGTCAGGTAGTTTCTGGAGCAGTAGAATGATCCAACCATGTTTCTAGTAACCTTAACAAGAGATAAGTCTTCCATTACAGATCTGGAGTGAAAGTTTTAAGAGCTTATCAAAACTAGGGCTTCCTCAAGGAGAGGACCATTTATTTCAACTGAGGCAAAATGGGATGAAATTGGGTTTGTGGTGAAAGGAGAGCAGCTTGGTTTTAGAAATGTTAAAAGTAACAAGTCACCTTTTCCACATTGCATCATGTCGGAAGAGAGGGAATCACCAATGCTCTATGATGGTATACCCTATGAGAAAGTGTATTTGAGGTTATCACCCGTTTTTATCTCTTTGCTGGCTGTGTTTTTTCTAACTCTTGGTGTATTCCTCAGTATTTTACCAGGGCCATTATCAGGTTGCTTCACAAGAGCAAAGACGGTGAGGATGGGATAGGTAATTTCAGATGCTTAACAATGTTGAACACAGAGTTAAAGATTTGGGTAAAATCGTAGTCAACCGTCTGCAGGCTGTCCTAGTTAGGCTAATTAACTCTGAACAGAATTCTTGTGCTGTGAACGGCAGGAATATTCAGGCTGATTTTCACCTAGTACACTCCGGATTTCCGAGAAAGTCAACTCAGAATCTGCACTAATCAACTTTGATCAGTCCAAAGCATTTGCTAGGGTTGGCCATGGTTACTTAGAGGCGATCCTGTCCTCAGTCAGGTTTGACGCACAGTTTTACTCATGGATTCGATTCTTGTATGCAAACCCTGATGCGCGGATGTAGGTGAATGGATTGAGGTTTAAATTTTTCAGTCTGTCCTGATCCATTAGTCAAAGATACTTTTATAGGTACTGATGTGCATGTATTGGAATCCTTCCTTCACAGGCTAAGGGTGAATCGGCCATTCAAGGGATTACCTTGACAGAGGTTTACATCAGGTTAAAGTACTCCACTTATGCTGATAACGTGATAGTTCTTGTAACAAGATTAGATGTTGAAATTAGAGTTGTTGACATGGCAATCATACAGTATGAAATAGTTACAGAGGCCAAAATCAACGGTGACAATTGTCTGTTGATTTTTGCACTGGTGTCTTGACCATAACTGGACTGATGGACCTTGCAAGATACTTGGTGTCTGGTATGGTTTTGATCTCCAGTGGAAGAAAAATTGGTTGTAAGTATTGAAAGCAATTATAGCCGCAGCTTGACTGTGGACCCATAGGAATCTTTTTTATAAAATGGAGGGCGGAGATATGTGTGTTCACACATCTATCCACTTATCCTATTTCGCCTTTCAGTGCTACTACTCCCATATGTTATTCTACTTATGTTAGAGCAAGCTCTTTTCAAGTTCTTGTGGCTTGATAAGATTACAATGATACGTCGTGAGATATATTAGCTGTATCCATCTGAAGGCAGCCTGGGAATGCCAAGTGTTGAGATTTGTCACTATACATTTCATCTATATTGCCATAACCAAATGTGTATATATTTTGAGGGAAATAGTGAATTCTGGAAAGAAGACACTAAGAAAGCCGTTTTGGCTTTAAAAAATTGTTCACTCTGATGGAGGGGATACTTTATATGCAAAACTGATCCTCAATCTAAATTCTAAATTTAAATTTATTTTTAATTTTTACTCCCAAGTTTTTCAGTCTGTTTACGTGCAATTGCCTTAAAAAAGTAGAATTTCATTTTTATTTTTTGTGTGAATTAGCATATGATGTAAGAGCACAAATTTACCAATTTTTAAAAATCTGTTGCGGTTCCCTTATGTTTTTTTCATCACTCCAAACAAATTCAAGCAATTTTTTTTTAGCTATGCCCACAAACAAGCAGTTACTGCTGATAATTTCCCTTGTTAGTCGCAAACGACCCTAGAATGAGATTTTTCAACATTTTTCCCCACTAAATCAATACACAAAACTTAAATGACTAGTCCATATTATGGGTAATACTGTTAGCTTCAGCTAAATTAAACTGTAATAAACCACACAGCTCTTATTGTGGCTGCTCAAACGTGTGACTGGGAGAATATCAAAATACTTCAGACAGTCAAAGAACAGTGGCAAGCAATCAAAAACTCGATAGCCATAGTAATTGACTATGTTGTCCTTTTTTCACTTCGCCGTACACAGCAGCAACGACCATTGATAACCAGCAGGGTCGAGCGGGAATTGAGACTTTGCGATGGTGCATGGTCTGAATACTTGATGTGTGAAACTGTTGAAGTCTTCAAAATTTATAGAAGACAACATAAGGAACATTCCTCTACGAAAGACGTTTATCATAAAAGGTACATGCTAATCCAAAACGTTTTTACACCCATGTACAACGAAACAAATGGATCAATAATCAAGTAGTCACACTTAGGAATGCAGTCGGCAGGATTATTATGGATCTGTCTTCCCAGAGGACCTTTTTTTCATCAATTTTTTTCTCAATCTATCGCAAAAATGATGGGAGAGAGCCTCCTCTAATATCTGATAGAGTAATCCCACCAATGATGCCAGTGATTATCTCTGCCAAGACAGCGCAGATTGTGCTCTCAAAACTCAAACCCAATAGAAGGCATGGTCCTGACATCTATCCAATCATGCTCAGAGTTCTTGCTCCCATCCTGGCATACCCTTTAGCAAACCTATTCAATCTCTCCCTTGGGGAAAGTATGGAGCCAACTAACTGGAGAATAGCAACTGTTTGTCTAATATTCAAGAAATACAACAAGGAGGGGCCTCTCAATTATCGACCTGTCAGTCTCACCTCCATTATCTGCAAGAGCATGGAGATCATTGCCAATCAAGCGATCATGGACCACCTCCTTACTCTAACCCTGCACCACAACATGGATTTGTACCCAGAACATCCTGCTTAACTAATCTGCTGCTCATAGAGGAGTGGTTATGGATGAGGGTGACACCGAAGACATATTGTTCTTCGATTTTTCCAAAGCATTTAGCTCAGTTAACCACTCGCTACTCATTCAAAGGCTCTATTCTTACAAAATTCATCTCTCGGTTATAAAATGGAGTGGCTCGTTCTTTCACCATCATACCTTTCGTGTTCAAGTGAATGGTTTTCTTTCCACAGGGTCGAGTGCGTGCAGTGGAGTGCCTCAGGTCCGGTTCTGTTTCTCTTGTTTTTTTTATGGAAATCACTCCAGACAAAGCATGAAGCCACTTGATGTAAGGAGCTAAAAAAATATTACTTCAAGGTTAAAAACTAGCCAACAATAATTATTAGATGGATAGATTCCAACCCAGAAAACAGCCATTCTTCCCCTTTGCTCATGGAATGTGAGGACTAAAGGACAAAATAAGTGAAGCGAGAGTTAGGAGGCTGCCAAAAGTATACTCTCCTCTGTATGTTAATCATCTCCCAGATAAATTGATTGAAAACGTACTACTCTTTGTAGACAATGTGAAACTCGTATCACCGAGGCGTAACGATGATCAACTTCAGGATAATCTGAACAAAGTTTGGTCATGGTTTTCAAGCTGGGATTTACTGCTGAACTCTACAAAATGCAGTCATTTTTCTATCGGCTCTCCACTTATTCCCCCCCCCCCTGACTATCAGTATTCCATCTTAACAACATCGCTAATGCTCTTGGTACACTTTTAGACAACTCCTTCAAACCAACATGCCAATGCATTGAGATGCCAAACAAAGCCAGGCGCGTTCTCTACCTGACTCAGAGATCCTTTCTCAACTGAACAGCAGACACTTTCCATCCCTTATACATAACTCTAGTACGACCCACCCATTCTTAAGTATGCTATCTAAGCCTTGTCTACAAAAAGATATCACACACCTGGTGACAGAACTCTTCATGCTTACCTACAAAGAGCAGCTCCAAAGGCTAAATCTATTCTCACTTGAGAAACAGATGTGAGGAAACTTGATTCTGACATACAATATCATCAATGGAAATGGAAATCTACCTTTCGAGTTTTTCACCCCAGCACCAAGTCCTGATCCACAAAAGATGTATCACCATCACTATCGGCTTAATAGAAGAAAGGCAGCATTCTCTGTTCGTGTTTCTGTTCCATGGAGCAACTTGCCAAGACAGGTTGTGACGATGACTATCAAATCCATGTTTAAAGCGGCTTTGGACAAACATTCAGAATTCTGTATGTGGATGCAAATAGCTTCCATTTGTCTCTTTACATGGCTTGTTGCACTATGCTATTTTTTTGCCAAATAAATTTGATTTGATTGGATCCAGTTACCAGTGACACCACTCTGCCTTTCCTGCTTTCGTCTTCCTGCATTTTCAGCCACTCCTGTTATTCTTGTACTTTATCGGTGCAATAAGACAACCTTTATATTTTACACTGTTCACCTGCGTTTGTCATTCCTTCTTTTGTTAAATATTGGGCAAGTAAACCCACATAAATATGAAAATTGGTTAGTTGAGAATAACAGGAAATGAAAAATTAGTCGAATAGAAAGTGAGGATTACTAAACTGTGGGAATTGATAGAAACGGATATGGTGTTACATGGCTCAAAGAGAGAGAGAGAGAGAGAAAGAGAGAGAGAGAGAGAGAGAGTTAGTTCTTTGGAAGTGTGAAAATGTTAAATTGAAATGCGCTGATAAGATATCATTAAACAATGATTATCGATATCTCTCTGTCCCCCCCACCTCACTGGTCAGTGATTTGAAACAAAGATAAGGTCAAATAAACCTCCTTTGTCTTCCAACAGTTTTGTCTTGATTTACTCCTTTTTATTTTACGAGTATAAATAAGGAGATTTGATTTCATGTGACACGGCTGGAAGAATCATGGAAAGGAAAGCATACAAAAACAAGCAGCTAAAAATTATGGATAAAAATTGTGAATTTTAATATGTTTTTGTAATAATGGCGGCAACTTGATTTTCTGTATATATGGAGCAAGGTTGAAATGCAACAGTGTCTGTTTAGCGCAGTGAGCGGGACTTTCCAAAAAGGAAAGAGAAAAAGAAAAAAAAAAGTTACACAATATAATATTTGTCTTAATTAAAACAAAAAAAAATTGGTCTAGTTAAAGAAAGAAAATTAATTTTTAATACAGGAAGGACATTTTCTTTATGGAAATCGCTCCAGACAAGGCATAAAGCCACTTGATGTAAGAAGCTAACAAGAACGAAATATGATTATCGCAAAGACAGGAGATGCCTATTGGCTATAAGTAGGAAAAAAACAGTCAGCCGCAAAAGAGTTCCACAAGCCTGCAGTTCTTGGAAAAAAACTACTTGAATAGGAAGCTGTATTACAATGAGGTATATAACAGCGAATTGATGGAGACCACTAGACTGAGTCAAACGAGCTGGAACAAAAGAAGCAGGGAATAGATAACAAAGAACACATGCCATAATAGTTCTTATAGAAATGGCTGAGACTTGTCTGTGAGAGAGAGGGTGTAGGGGCCAATCAAATTATCAATACGTTTCTGCACCTTATCAAGAACCCTAAATGAGACAGAGATCCACCAGCCCAAATATGACAACAGTACTCCATATATGGTCTAATAGTAGATTTGTAGAGATTGAGAATAGCCTCAGGTGTGAGAAAATGTTTGGAGAGATAGAGAGAACCAACTTTACGAGAAGCAGAAAAGAGACAAATGCAACCTGTTTAAAAGAAAAGGAAGAAAAAGGAGAGAAAAACAATCTAAAATCCCAATGACGACGGCTGAGAGGGGAGAGAGATTAGGAAAAGAGAAAAAAGAATACAGAGGCTGACAATGAAGCACACATGAACAAAAGAGAACGTGTAAGAACAGACATTTTATTTTTAGAGCACATACATAAAAGTTGATGGCATATGCGCATCTATACAGATAGAAAGAAGATATATAAAAAAGAATGTGATTGTTGTATGCACACACACACACGAACATTAAAAAAAGAAAGAGACAGACAGAGAACAGAGAGACGATATTGTTGATGTTTTTTATTTGTTTGTTTGGTTTTGTTCTTTTTCTTTTGATTTCACGTAGGCTTTATTGAAATTTTGTGTGCTAAGTTACAATGGTCTTTCCTGCTTGTGGCGTGGAGAGTTAAAAGACAAGATAGAGTAGTGTGAAAATCGGTTCGATTGACCACTATGGGACTTAATTGGGAAATAAGATTATCGAGTATGGTTAAGTTAAGTATCTTTTACTGATTCTTTTATTAAAGAGAATCATTTCGTGTGGGTCCGACTTTGCTTTATTTTTATTTTTCTGGGTGCCCAATGGGAGTGCCGCTGAGTGAACAGAATGGAGCAATTGACTTTTGAGTGAATGAGGGTCGTGTTGGACAATTTCCGTGGCCGGCTCTATTTGGCTCTTGGGGAGAGAGGAGTGTGACATTGCTTGACCTTACAGATGAGAACGGAAAAGTCCAAGGATATTTTCAGATATGGAGGGAAGACAACTTGGTTTTCTGTATGTTGTGTATTTTTTCTGTCTCTTTCTTAGGTGTAAGACTGATCAACCAGTATCGGCCCCTGCAACAAATCTTATTCATGTGGAGCATTCTGTTTGCCATGTAAATATCTTGTAAAATGGATCTTGACAGTATCGAGACAAATTGGAAGCGATGTATACCAAGCAATTCTCTTGTATTAAAAGTTTGAAGTAAATTAACAAAATGGACATTTACATGGTACGACTATCCTCCACTCTATTTATTTAGTAAAAGAGCAAGGTGTATTTATTTTTAAATATATGTCCGTCCCGGCACACAAAAGTCTGTCTGATGAAGATATATTTCCATAATGAGACGTTTTCTTGCTCTTTTTTCTTTATGCTTTATATACCGATTTATACGTTTTTCTTCCTTTTTTCATTTTAAACTTTCCCGTTTGAGACATTTTCTCTTTTCTTGCTTAGTTCTTTTTTTCTGCTAACGTCTTTGATGTTAAAAAGTCCGTTGTGATTTTTCTCCCCACCTCCCAATAATCAAACGAAGAAAATTAAAATGAGAAAATAATAAATAAATAAACAAAGTCAACGGTTGGTGTTTGTTTCCTTTAGGTCATCGGAAATGACTCGCGATTTTTTTTTTAGTCGGGATGTAGTTCAGCCCCTAATTATCCTATTCATAAAACAAACAAACATTAGAAAGACTTACATGCAAATAGCAAGTTAGACAATCCCCGCCGTCTGTAATGAATTTGGAAAGAAATCCTCTACTTTAAATAAAAAGTTAATGGTACATGTTTTTTTTCTTTAGATCATCAATAATAATAATAATAATAATAATAATAATAATAATAATAAGTGTGATGCCGGATACAGGTTTACGGATACAGAACAAAGAATAAACCACCTGATGTACATGGATGACCTTAAACTGTTTGCAAAAAACAAAAAAAGAACTGGAAAAGCTGATAAACACAACCAGGATATTCAGCCAGGATATCCAAATGGAGTTTGGAATAGAAAAATGTGCACTGCTAGAGATCAAAAGAGGAAAACTGGAGACGACAGAAGGTATAGAACTCCCCAACCAAGAGGAGATGAGGGCGCTAGGAGAACAAGATAGTTACAAATACCTGGGAGTTCTGGAAGCAGACACAATCAAATATACAGAAATGAAAAAGAAGATTGGAAAAGAATATCTACGAAGAACAAGGAAACTCTTAGAAACTAAACTATATAGCAGAAACCTAGTAAAAGGGATAAACACATGGGCTGTATCACTAATAAGATACTCTGGACCATTCATAGGCTGGACCAAAGAAGAACTCAGGCACCTTGACCAAAGAACTAGAAAACTAATGACTATGCACAATGCACTGCACCCAAAAGACGACACGGACAGACTCTACGTGAAAAGAAATGAAGGAGGTAGAGGACTGGTAAGTATAGAAGACTGTGTGGAAGACACCAAAAAAGAGCTGGAGAAATATGTAACCCAGAACACGGAAAGACTGATCACCACAGCAAGAGACACCAGCCCAACAAACGACCCCGGAAGCACTGAACCCAGAAACAAAAAGACAAGAAAGGAAAAGTGGGAAGAAAAACAACTACATGGACGCTTTATAAGACTCACAAGCGATGAAGCCAATGAAAACAGCTGGGCATGGCTAAGAAAAGGAAACCTAAACAGAGAAACGGAATCTCTGCTAACGGCCGCACAGAACAATGCGATTAGGACAAACTTTATTAAAGCAAAGATAGATAAAACCCAGGAAAACAGCAAATACAGATTGTGTGGACAAAGAGACGAAACGATAAATCATATAATAAGTGAATGCAGCAAGCTAGCACAAAGGGAATACAAGAACAGACATGACAGCATAGGGAAAGAAGTACACCGGGAAATGTGCAAACAACTGAATTTCGAATATGCAAGAAAACGGTACAAACACAAACCAGAAACTGTACTAGAAAACGAAAAACACAAAATCATATGGGATATGAATGTACAAACAGACAAACCCATAACAGCAAGGAGACCGGATATGATAATAATCAACAAGAAAAAAAAATCCTGCAAAATCGTGGACTTTGCCGTTCCAGCAGACCACAGAGTGAAGATCAAAGAGACGGAAAAGAGAAGCAAATATACTGAACTTGCCAGAGAATTGAAAGGAATATGGAACATGAAGAAAGTCAGTATAACACCAATAATCATAGGAGCACTAGGAACAGTCCCCAAAAACATGGAGAAAAGACTAGGAGAAATAGGAATCAAAGGGATAACTGAGACCATACAAAGGACAGTAATGATCAAAACAGCTACAATCCTGAGAAATGTCCTCGAATGCGGAAACCAACCCACATAAGCAACGAATGGAGAACAAACACATGGAAGCACAAAACAACAGAACCGAGGAAAAGACAACCGCATGAGAGATGCGCAAGCATAAGCTGACGCCACAAAAAGTATGGACAGAGGGTCGAGGAGGGAAAGCGTAAACCAGACCTCCACTGGAAGAGCGCGGACAGCTCTGGGACCTTGGGAAGGCTTGTTGCCACTCGGGCCCCAGAGGGGACCAATGGCCCTTATCAGCGGGAAATCGTTGGTAGGTGGCTGTTGCGATTACCGCAAGGTCATTAGCGGTGATGAACGAAAAGAGGTGGAGCATACTGGAGGCCTGAGGAGACTTGTTGTCACTCGGACTCCAGGGAATACCACAGATTGTCGGCAGTGGGTGACCACTGACGATGACCAGTGTGATAACTCCTAGTGAGTAAATAATAATAATTTATATATGAAAAATTAAATTACTGATGTGATTAGCATTCCCAGCCTGCTGTCAATATCGTGCGACATTTGTGATTTCGTACCTTAATGCGTTCAAATCGCAATTTCTCGCTTATTTCTGGTCCAATTTTAAAAATATATATATGGTTGGAAAGAAAATAAAAAAATCTTTCCGAATGTGTAATTTGTGTGTGCTTTTATTCATGGAATTATTTTTTACAGCGAGTTAAAACGGTTTTTACTTAAAACAGCCGAAAATAAAAAATATGAGCTTTTTTTTTAGACTTAATTTTACACGTTCGTTTGCTTTTCAAAGTTAAAGCAGCCAATATTCATCAATATTCTTACAATTCTACAACTAATCAGAACACACCTTAAACTACAACTAGGTAGTTATATTTTTTCTTAGAGCATTTGAAGGCGAAATACGATAGAGTAAACTCAACCGACATTTCTTAAAAAATTATACGGTACGCATCTTATTCGCAAATATTTTTAAATAGAAAATAGATTTAGAATTATTTTGATATATAATATGTGAAATTTGAATAATATTTAAATAGCCGGAAAGTTTGTTGAACTTTTAGTTTTGGAAAAAAACGGACTGAAAAATTACGCGTTATACTCGGCCGAGTGTAAACAAACACGCGAGTATTTTTCATGACATTTTCATTTCCACGTTATACATAAATATTAAGAATGCGACATTTTAACGTCAGAAAAGTTTATGAAACTTTAGTTTAAAAAAAAAAACGGACTGCAAAATTATGAGTTCGTATATTATGCCGAATGTAAACATACTCGTGGCCGTCACGAGTGTATTTTTCATTTCCATGCTATACGTAAATATTAAGAATGCGACATTTTAACGCCAGAAAAGTTTATGAAACTTTAGTTTAAAAAAAAAACGGACTGCAAAATTATGAGTTCGTATATTATGCCGAATGTAAACATACTCGTGGTATATTATTATATTATTAGGATTTATTTTGGGCCAGACAGAGATGATGTGCAGTGCACACAATTTATTCTGAAAATTGGTTTGTTCCCAGAATGCTCAAGTTCTGGGTGATTATGGAAAATTCCATGCCATGAAAATGTTCAAGATTTTTATGAAAAGTTTTCTGCTTTATATTTTTGAAAAATAAAATCTATACTAAAATTTGTAAGTTATTTGTACTTTGAATGAATTTTTATTTGTGTGAATGAGTCTCAAAACCAATTCATACGGCAACAAAATAATGTAATTTTATGATGTTTTTTATCATTTTATGTATTTTTCCCTTGAAGATGAATAGTGAATATATATTGAAACTAATCCTAAGTCTTAGTGGCAAGCCCCCAATTCTACAAAAAGCCCATTAAAACCACAGTCTTAAACAAAAAAAGCAGACCCCCCCCATAAAGAAAGACGCACAGAATTTATTTCCCATGGAAAAAATATTGATTAACTGTCCTAAAACGCTAGAATGGCGCGAAAATGTTGAATTATTTTACATTAAATTTATGGGAAACTAATCCCCCACTCTAAATTCTAAATTGTTTTTTCTTTCTGCTTAGTTTTCAAGGTGTTCACACGTAATTGCCCCTGACTCTACCACTAACACTAAGTCCGAGTGGCAAGCCCCTCTTCCTTCCACAAAGACCCTCTTGAAACTACAAATAATCGCACCCCCCACCCAAAAGAAAACAAAGGAGAGACCACCCCCCAAGAAAAACGAACAGGATTCATCTCCTATAGAAAAAATGATTAACTGCCCTAAAACGCTATAATGGCTCTGAAAGATGGGATTATTCTACATTAAATTTATGTGAAACTAATCCTCACTCTAAATTCTAAAATAATTGTTTTTGTTTCTTTCTGCCAAGTTTTTCAGTGTTCACATGTAATTGCCTAAAAGAAAGGTTGAATCTCATATGTTTAACTAAAAATGTTGAATAATCTTGTGATAAAGTAATAAGTAAAAAAAACGCTAATATTTGTACCTTTATTCTCTAAATAATGGGTTACAACATAGAGATACATAAAATCTGAGTGCATAATCTGAAAGAACATACAATTTTACATAATAATGCCAAGTTTTATCAAAATGTCTCCAGGAATAAAGAAACTATGACAAAGTTACTGAATTTATTGTTATGAATTGGTCCGTGATTTCAAGTAATTTGTGCGTTAAAATGATGTCAACTTTTAATCCCAAATTTTAGACCTTTAAATTCTCATAACTTTTGAACCACTAGGGATATTTGCATAATTCAAACAGTTTTGAACTCCATTTACTGAGCTCTTAATAACTATTGCGATTAAATAACAATAATTTAAAATAAAAAAAATCAACTGGGAATGCTAATGTGATTCTGTGATTTTATATGAATATTAGTGTGAACACTGGCGAAGCATAATTTTTTTCCGTCACTTTTGGCGGTAGATGTACGCACACACACACACACATATATGTATGTATATGTATATTCCATGATAAATGCCAGTATACTGAAATCATGTGCCCTTAATAGGGTTAAGATGAACATTCATATACACTAAATGTACAAAAGCAAGGAAATTCCCAAATTTTTACACTTTTATTGTCATTAAGGGTATGCAAGCACAACAGGGCTATGTATTTTATTGGTAGGAATTTTTCTTACTTTTGTACATTTAGTGTATATGAATTTTCATCTTAACCCTATTAAGGGCACATGATTTCAGTATACTGGCATTTATCATGGAATGTCACTACTTTTGTAAAGGCTATGCCTCAAGACAATGGTAATTTTTAAGTTTTTTTTTAATTTTCTGGAAAACTAAGGTATATGGTAAACTGAAATTAAAATGCCATCAACTAGACCCTAGAACCTCTATCTCTGCCAAAAATCAGCTGAATCCATCAAATAGTTGATGAGATACAGGGTGGCACACACGTACGTACACACGGATAACACAAAATCACTCCTGACCTTTCTGGATCTCTGGGTTGCCTTGACTAATGATGCTGAAATTCTACACACTTATAGGACCTATCAAATGAAAATTTTGTGCAAAGTTTTAAATAATTTGGTTTATTGGTTTTTGAGTTATGACTGATCAAAGAAATGAGATTTCTAGCATAGGTCGTTTTTGAAGTCTATTAAGGGATAGAGTGCTATCGCGCCTCCCTTGATACAAATACATATTATTTTATTTAAGCAAAAAATATGCATTCACAACAATTTTTTTTTAAACAAAAACAATAATTGTAAAATTCATCGTTTTCCTTAGGCATTAAGCCCGAATCGTTTTTGGAGAGAATGACTTTTGGGCTTAGCTTACTCTAGACACTCTCACCAAAATATCACATTCACTCAGTAGCTTGATCTTACTTAGATGATCACCAATTTCTTTTCAAAAGATTTTATTTACAAACAATTTATTTATTTTTAAGAAGGTAATTTAGCTGAGGGTGTTAATCTACAAATTTACACAAGTCTTTTGTTGTTAAAATTATTGAATTCTCTGATTAAAAACATTTTTTTTACTATACCCCCCTCCCAATTACTTTCTGCCTGTAGGTTTTGCTAGTATATATATATATATATATATATATATATATATATATATATATATATATATATATATATATAATGTACATATGTATATATCTATTAATAATGGAGTATATGTATCTGTCTGTGTGAAGCCGAAACTCCATCAGAGTAGCATGACTATCTCCTGAGTCCGCCAGCTTCATTATATACTATGAAAAAAACCGCCGCAAACACTATGCGCGTTTCTCAATTTACATAATCAATTGCATTTGAACTTCTAATAAATTAGTATTCGCAAATATACACTCATGATTGTTTTCTTCAAATTTCAACATGTATTTACGCAATTTTGCTCGCTAATAATCTTATTTGCTAAATTATAATTATTGAATCAAATTGTTTAATTAAAATAATAATTACTTTAAAAATTAATGAGTTACGTAGTTATTTCATCTACGCCCAACTGATTAAACAGCGTTAATCCATTTAACGACCTCCCTCCTTCAAATTAATACGGACACAAGACGGCGCGTATTTTCAAATGTCAACAAAACATTGGCATTTAACCGTGTTACTTTAAAACGTTCTGAGTTTGTTTATTTTCTTAATCTTATTAGCCATTATGTTTTAAAACACAAATTTATTGAATCAAACTGTTTAATTAAAATAATAATTGATTTAAAAATTAATGAGTTACGTAGTTATTTCATCTAACATCCAACTGATTAAACAGCGTTAATCCATTGAAACGCCCTCCCTCCGTATTTGATTTCTTAATACTTTCATACCCAATATTATCATTTTCTTCAGGATCTTACCTGAATTTATGATTCCATGTTTTATTTATTAAAAAAAAAGATGATTTTCTTTCTTTACTGTCAACAAAAAAATAACATATTGTACTGGAAAACTATACAACTGATTTAAGAATCAAATTGTTTAATTTAAAAAAAGGTCATTAAACAAACACAGACACAGTGTTCACTGTATTTGATTTTTTGGTGCTTTTTCATTTTAGGACCCGCACTAACTTTGACCCCGTCGTTAGGGTTAGGGTCAAGGTCAACGTGGGGGTTAGAGTTAGTATTAGGTTTTCTTTTTTTTTCCTTTTTAATTAAAAATATTGGACCAAGACAACAATAGGGACCCCAGATCATTAACACAAGACGCGGGACATATTTTGGAAGTCACCGGTTGACCTCGCAATACACGTGGTCTCTATTTACAAAACACTTGTAAATAAATCTTTTATTTATTTTACTAAATGCAGTATATTTCGGAATTTTTTTTTCTTTTAACATGTTAATAGTTATTTTAAGGCAGAGAGTCCATAAATAAAACAAATAAAATATTAACATGTTTTCTTTTAAAACATGTTTTTGTGTCACTATTTACTTGCCTCCCCACGAGGGCAGAAACGGGGGGGGGGTATGAAATATTTATCACCGTACTTAAGTAATCTTTCGTTTTGTAGGGAAAAAATCAAGCTTCCCAAAAAGGGGCACTCTGGATCTTACCTCAGTTTAGAAGGATTTTTCCATACTACACTTTGCTCCTAGCCCGAGGAGGCAAAACGGAAGATTACGCAAGTTATTTTAATAAATAAACGAAATATATACGCTTTTTAAAAAATCGGCTGACTTGTAATCTTTCGTTTTGCCTCCCCACGAGGGCGGAGTTAGACTTCAAAAATCAGTTTCTAAACGGAAGCAATTTAAAGTTTATGAAGTTTTTGTCCTTTTTTTCTGTAAGCAACAAATGAAATAAGATTTAACAAATACATAATTTTATTTAAAATCTTTTTATAACTTATTTGTTATTAAAAAACAAAACTTCGCTATTTACTTTAAAAATCAGTTTTTAAAATTCTAAAACAATTATTTATTAATAAATAAATAGAATTCAATTTTGAAAGAAAATGTCATGTTTGAATTCTCTTTATTTATTAATAAATAATTGTTTTTAACTTCTTAAATATTTATTAATGAAAAAAAGACAAACCAAATGCAAATCTTTCCAAATAATTGACGATGAATTGTGAAATTAAAGAAATTGTTGAATCTCTAAAAATAAAAATTTGAGGGCGGTGTAAAAGTGAGTGGTTGTTGGAAGGCTAATCCCAGCTGGTTATTACAGAACGGGGCTACCATACTAATCAAAGTGAATCGTTAGTAGAAATTATCCAATTTTTTAAATTCTTTTTTAGTTAAGTTCCTGGGTCTCAAATTTGTAAATTTTTGGTTTATTTTCAAGATTATAAAAAAAATTTCTTGCGCTGATGATGCCACGTTCATGTATGAAAGGGAAATATAATTATGTCACATTTTTTATTTTTCCAGAAACTCTAATCATTAAAATCACATGAAATATTTTTTGCAATTATATTATTTTTTTGGTGAAAATATTGATTAAACAATGCTTTATTCAATAATAATATTGCTAATTCAAAAAATTAATTTTTCTTCGAGTTATAGTGATTTTGTTAACACGGTATTTAGGGGCCTTTTCGTAACATATATAAAAAAATGTTAATTGTTAACATCTACAATGCTTTATTTTCATTAAAAAAAAAAAAAATTAATGCATTTTTTTTCATTAATATGTAAAAATATAACTTTAGTAAAAGTGTATTTTGTTTAAAATAAATAATACATTTTCACTAAGATTTAAAAAAAATAATAATGGTTTCAGTATATTCCGTGATTGTTGATTAATAAATATTGAAAATTTGGTGCTTATTTAGAATAGGCTCCCTGCAGAAAAATATTTTCATGTAAAATCATTATTTTGTACTTACTCAGTCATAGTTTCTCACTCACGGCACGAAAAAGAATTTAAACATATCAAGCAGAACGATTTTTCCATTTCTATAAGGGCGATATAAAACGTCGATTCGCCGATTTTTGGGTGTGGCCGATTGATGGAATAGCTAACTAAGGGCCCCAGTTACCATGTAAATAAGAAAAAAAAACAAAAAAAAAACAAGAAAATTATATCGTGGACAGTACCCCGGTGAAGAAATCAAAAATAATTATTTAATTTTCTATTTTTTTATTTAATAAATATATATTTTATTATTATTGCATGTGTTTCTTTCTTTTTTAAATTCTAACAATAAAAACGGAGTTATTGGCTATTCCATCGATCGCTCACACCCAAAATGTCAGCGAATAGAGGTTGTACATCGAAATGGAAAAATCGTTCTAATTAAAGTTCTGCTTGATATTTTTAAATTCTTTTTCGTGCCGTGAGTGAGAAACTATGACTGAGTAAGTACAAAATAATGATTTCACATGAAAATAATTTTCTGCAGGGAGCCTATTCTAAATAAGCACCGAAAAGTTAATTAAAATTGGTTGATTTCCTTAATTTTAGTGAATTTTTAAGTGAAGGGGGGGGGGGGTAAAATGTTTTTACATTTTGGGTATATTTATCTACCTCCCACAAGGCTAGATGTGACACAAGGTCGGGAAAGTGGGATTAGATAAGCCAGGGCTCGAGGTGAGTATTCTGGCCATTTAAAAATTGCCTGGGCAGCCCCGTCGGCATTCCCGGTAGGGCGCCTCAGACAGTAAGCAATAAACTTACTCCTCCCCAAAGAGGGGAGGCGAAGCCTGGGAGGGTGCACCTCCTAAAACTGCACAGGACCAACGTAAATCCAGACCCAAAGGCCCGGACGATACTGGTTTATTAGGTGGGATTGATTTTGCACGTACCTATTAATAAGCATAGTCCGTACAAGAGACGGTCATTCTTGCACGTACCTTTGTAATTAATTAGTTTTTACTTTCTTTTTTTTTTAATTTTTGCTTCGACCAATAACATAAAAACAGCGCGTGCGTCTCGTGACTAAAAACCGCAGAAAGAGAAGGAAAAGTTTTTAAACGAGTCCAAACACTCGAATAAGAAAATATCGCTGTCGTTAAAATGGATGTACTTTTCTATCAACAAAAGTAAACTTCGTTTGTATCCCAACCGGTTTCAACCCCTATTTAAAAACAAAACAACAACCTACAACCTCCTCCAAAAGATGTCAAAACTTTAAAATAAGGTAAGAAAACACTAATGAAAAAAAAAATATATATATATACATTTCATTTTTCTAAGTTGAATTTCTGGTACTTTTTTACATTAAGACCCGCGCTAACTTTGACCATAACCATAAATCCTAACGCTAGCCCTAAAACCTAACGACAGAGGCAAAGTCAACGCGGGTCCCAATGTAAAAAAAAAGCATCGAATTTCTTTTATAGTGTGTTATATAGTTTTGATTCTTAAAGTTTTAAAAATAAAATTGCAACAAAAATGTTTTTATTTTGATTGCAACAAAAAAAAATGTTGGTACTGATATCGATCCTGACCCAGTTTTCGTGAGGTTCGACTCGGAAGCGTTCGGCTGTCCTACGCAAACGGCCGAGAGTTGACGAGCCGATTTGTACCAGACGACAATTTTGATACGGTGCTGCGTCCTATGATAATAATGTTTTATTTGTTTTGTGGTTTAAAAAATTTCTTGCAACTATAACTAAAAATTATAGGACGCAGCAACGTATCAAAATAACAAAAAATATTTATTTGATAACAGTAACTTCACTATGTTTTGCTTGTTTTTGTTTTTTTGTTGTTTCTTTTTTAAAATATAACTTACAATCACAGGACGCAGCACCGTATCAAAATTGTCGTCTGGTACCATCCGGCTCGTCAACACTCGGGCGTTTGCGTAGGACAGCCGAACGCTTCCGAGTCGAACCTCACGAAAACTGGGTCAGGATCGATATCAGTACCAAAATGTTTGACGAAGTTTCGAAATAGAGACCGCATTGCCTAAACTATATACAGAGCACCCTCTCCTTTAAAATCTAGATGTTTGATAATTTATAAAATTCTTTTTATTACAAAAAAACAATGGAGCATAAACTACAAGATACACACACGCTTCTTGTGCGCTGACTTTTCAATCCTCACCTTTCGCTGACCTTGTGTCAGATCTTCCCGTTGTGGGAGGGAGGAGGTAAATAGCAACTACAAAATACATTTTTGCCATACTTGAAAGAAAGCATCATCTGTTCACCATGTGAATGTCTTGTAAAATGGTCCTCAACTATCGGTACAGTATCGCAAGCTTCAGATTTTAAAACATATCTTGCTTACTACAATCTTTAAAAAAAAAAAAAAACTTATTTGCGCGGCGGCGATGATGTTGTATTTGGTCACTAGTCAGTAGAAAATTCATGCCCTGTAAAAATCACGTGATATATTATTTTAGACGGTGTAAGCCAAAGAAATGCCCCTCGTCTGAAATTACTGTGCGCTTTTCCAAAGAAAAAACAAACAAGAATACATTTGTGACTGGTTTGCAAAAGCAGATTTAAAACCATGTATGGTGCCATCCGGGTGGCACTTTTACCCCCAGCCCAGGCCGCCCAACGCCGCCCAACGCCGCCCAGGCCGTCCACCGCCGCCCAGCCCCCGGCGCCAGCATTTTGGCTCAATGACTCAATCGTAGTCACTTATGAACAGAATAGTCTTCAGTATTAACAATTAGCATGTATCCCACCCCCAATACATTTTTTTTTGTATATTAATTATTTACCTTACGAAATAGAATGAAGATTGATGGATTTTTGCCCACCGCGGTGGGCGGCGGTGGGCGGCGGTGGGCAAAAATCCATCAATCTTCATTCTATTTCGTAAGGTAAATAATTAATAAACAAAAATAATGTATTGGGGGTGGGATACATGCTAATTGTTAATACGGAAGACTATTCTGTTCATAAGTGACTACGATTGAGTCACGTGAGCCAAAATGCTGGCGCCGGGGGCTGGGCGGCGGTGGACGGCCTGGGCTGGGGTTAAAAGTGCTGCCGGTGCCATCCCATTTCGATGAATTCATGTAGGGACAAAAGTACAGTCGCACAGAAAGCAATGCATTTAATAATATGTAATTATTACACGTTTCACAATTGTATCAAATAAATTAAACTAAATTCAGTGAAGTTATATTTAAATAAAGCTATTTTTTTTATTGTTCGTTACAAAATAAATTAAGCAAAATTATATTTGATGATGATGATGACATCCCATAACGTCAAGGGACGTCATCGGGGAGTCTGGCCAAGTCTTTACGAAGGTCACGGTCTGGGCGTTGTATCTGATAACAACGCCATTTCTCATCGTGGTTTCATCTCATTCAGAACGCCGACAATTCCATTTTAAAAAATGTAAAAAGTCAGCCGATTTGGATGAACCGTGATACGTTTCTGAAGTATGTAACATATAGTTTTCAAATAAATTATATTAGCTCTCACTCCTCTGCGATCGAGCACTTTATTGATTTCTTTTCAATATAACCTGACACTAATATATATATATATATATATATATATATATATATATATATATATATATAGGTACTCCAAAAATGGCCGTCTCTTGTACGGACTATGCTTATTAAAAAGCGCTTATCATTAATTATTTAAGTAGTTTCCGTGTAAACTTTGATTGTGTTTGAAAGATAAAAGCCTAAACTTAATCTCTAAAAGGAAAAAAACTGTATATTTACGTGTGAAAAAGAAATTATAATGAAATATGTTATCACGACGGCAGTAAAACCCAAAATTTCAGTGAATTTTGAACTTTGAAGAAATTACTTGTAAAAATCCCTTGAAAGATAAATATAAACGACTTTGTTTACCGATTGACTATCGCTATGAGAATATATGGAAGACAAAAATGTAATAATTTATCATTTTTAACTTTATATATAAAAATGGTTTTGTAATAGTTTATAGAAGTTGATAAATTATTATCCATTTATTTCTTTATTCTTAAAGGTTATAAAGAAATTTAATTAATTTAAGTACCCTTATTTTGTTGTAATAAAATAGGAAATGCTTATTTAATGAAAATATTTGTGAATGTATGCAATTAAGATTTTATGAACCCCACATGCGCGTACGGTGGTGTCATGGTCAACCTCACATCTGTGACACCCTGGTCGCGGTGCCAAATTGTGAATCCCACACGTGCACACGATCGTCGTAGTGGCAATAAATAAATATACAGATCGAAATTCTTCTAGGCCGGGATGGTGACGATGATGATGATGACGTCGCCGATCTTGTCGTCTCGTCCAGCTACAAATACACTCCCACGTTGAAACTGTTTATATCAGCGAGCGATCACTGGGCGAAAGATCATTCAAAGCAGAACAAAAGGAAAAGAACAATGTTCAACAACTCGGTCGGGGTTTTTTGTATAGAAGAGTAATTATTAATAAAATAAACAAATTGATTTTACATTGGATTAGTGTCTACCGTACTCGTAAAAGTGGTGTTTTCTCGAAGTTATCTAGTTAGTTCTCTGTGTGCGCAAATTCTTTACACAAGTAGTTGTTTAGTCACAAATTAACTGGCGAAGGCAACGGTGGAGATTTCGTCCGTTTTTCTTTTTGTCGACGCACGCTATCTTGGCACGCGCCGGAGTCTGTCCGACTCTGTCTCCCGACAATTAAACTCTGACTAGTTCTCTCGCCGTCTCTACTGGTTCTCCTTGTGCGTGAAAAACGCACATTCTTTTATTGAAGATGTCTATTGTCATACACCCCTTTCTCTGCCATCTTCCTGTGTATCTTCCTCTCTCAAGAAGGGTAGGAACACGCGCCTCACTCCTCTCCTTCCCTAAAATAAATGGAATTTTCTTTATGGCCTGGCGTTATCACCAAAACAAATGCTTTCTCATTCTGTCACACAGCTGGCGATGATCTGTGACCGAGTTCGTGATTAACGATGACAGGCCCAATTAACTATCTGCCAAGTCCAATCAGCCCTCACAGAATCGTGAATCCAAAACATATCATTTACCCAACAATATGATATTATTAGAATTAAATTTAAGATCATGGATTTTCATAATCTTTACTTCCCATCTGGCAACTGTTTCCTCGTTTCTGGTAGTAATCGGTTCTGACTGAAAAACACGACTTCACTAGACTGACTGACGCCTCGTTCCTGTTGTTTGAATAAGTTTGGTTCTACGTCAAATATATACTAGTTTTATATCTCCACTTCGTCTTGACGCAGGGCCTAGCATCATCACCGAAATGCATACTAGCGCGTCACCAGGTTACCCGATCCCCATGGGGCCCTGGATACATTGTCACATCCGTCCCTTCCTTTTTCTGTGTCATTTACTCGTAATTGACATCTTCCAGACCGTCACCCCTCCCCGTACACACAGAGAGAACAACGGATAACGCAATCAAACAACAAAAATAACTGCAACTAAAAAATGGAACAAAAATTTTTTTTGTTTTTTCTTTTGTCCGTTTTTTTTTCTTTTTCTCTTTCCAGTCTATTAAAACATCAGGGCTACGTATGTATGGGTGTGTGGGTGTGTATGCATTTTGTGGTTCTTGTGTTGGAAGAGGATAATGACAAAATTAATTATCTACGCATGCAATGAAGAGTTTGTTACTAGGAAATGAGGGCTCGCAACGCCCCTTTCAATTACTGCACTATCCTCTTCTCCTCAGAATAAATCTCTACTTCTTCACTGTTCATACCTTAAGGTAAGGTTTTCGTATGATGCTTGCTCCTTCCAACTTCTCCACAGGTGGGTCATCCACCTGGATTTCCAACAAAGGCAGCGATTCCTGCACCCGCTCGTGATCTGGGTGCAGTGTACTCAAGAGTAACCCTTCTTCACTCATGCACTCGGTTGTCAGTGTATTCGCGCCGTCCAATTTCTCCCTACGTCTTTCCAACGCTAATTCAAGAAATAAATTTTTCTTCGAGGTATAGTGATTTTATTAACACTGAATTTAGGAGCCCTTTTCGTAATATATATGAAAAAAAAATTTTTTTTAATGTTGATTTTTAACATCTACAGTGTTTTACTTTTATTTCGATTAAAAATGTTTAAAAAATTAATGCATTTTTTTATTAATACATAAAACTATAACTTTAGTAAAGGTGTATTTTGTTTTCAACAAATAATACATTTTCGCTAAGATTTTAAGAAAAAATAATGTTTTTATTATATTCCATGATCGTTGATTAATAAATACTGAAAAATTCATTAAAATTGGTTGATTTCCTGAATTTTGGTGATTTTTTTTTTTTTGTTTTTTTAAGTGAAGGGGGAGGGGTAAAAATGCTTTTACATTTTGGGAATCGACCATTGATTTTGCACGTATCTAATATATATATATATATATATATATATATATATTATATAGATGTTACAGAAGTTTACATATCTCATATATATATATATATATATATATAGGATAATTTTTATTTATACTAACATTTTTGGTTGCATATGTGCATACATGTTTCAGCTGCATTCTCTTTCGATAGCCAACTTCCTCAAGTGTTTGTATAAATCAAAATTAATACTAAAAAAGCTCTACTTGTTTATAAACACTGGAGTTTCATTGGATTAACATCTATAGAAACAAATATAATACATGTACTATATATATATATATATATATATATATATGTTAATAATGAGGGTGTTTTAGCCAATGCTTGGGAGCGCCAGATATCCTATATATATTTATGTGTTCAATATACAAGCATGCCGATGAAAACAAAGTAACATCTTAGAGAAACAAAGAAGTATACAACAAGACATTTATTATTTGTGAACCCGACTGGGTTTGCTAATAAATTGTGTTCATAAATTGTGTTCATTAGAATGCGTAAATAAAATTAGGTACGAATCAAATTTTATTACAATTCAAAGTTCAGGCAAAGTTCTTTAAAATCCTTAACTCATGAGTTTTCAAAGAAAATCTTCTCCTCAGAGGACCATTACCGCAATATTACTGCAGGTAATAAAAATTAAACTTTGAAAAATATATAAAAAAATATATATAGAAAAATACATAAATGTATATACAACATCAAATATATCGGCCCAAAACATACTATTTAGTGAAACTATACAATTCATCCAAGTCAACAAGTCTAAAATAGCTCCAGGCAAGACATCCAAGGTGTTGATTAAAGAATAATCCAAATGGTGAATGGTAGTACAAGAGCGAAAAAAGCGAAAAAAAGTTATCCAGGCTGGAAGTTCATTTACTGTCGATGTAGTAGATAATAGTGAAAATTGTATTCAAGGTGTATGCAAATTAATAAATTGCTAAAAAAACAATAGAGAAGACAAATAATATAAAAAGTTCTGAAGACTCACTTGGTTTTGAATATTATAATGTCCAAATTCTGAGTCTCCAATAGCTGATAGGAATAACGCAAACCAAAAAAATGCAATTCGAATAAAATACAATTCGAATAAAATTAAACTGGCGTATTGTATTCAGCCATTTTTTCTTCCAGGTCCGATAGAAATACTCAAAAGAAAGAAGATTACATTCAAAGGCAATAAAACTCTTGCGATCCCAGTAGACACCGTTAGAAATCTGAAAACGAACACTTCTCCTTAGCGAGATAACAGCTCGAATGAAAATAAATTCAAAACGCGCGCGGACAAACGGATGTTACATGTCATTGGTTAACAAGGAAGACGCCCACGCATAGTGACAGATGTGTAGATTCAGTTATATGTATACCGGATGTAATATGTCTGGGTCAAATCAGTTATGTATATATTCGAATATTAAACGTCTGGGTCACATAGACGGATCTTTAAATTTAGGTCAGAGTCTCGATATGCCTCCCCTCCAAACATACTATTTGATACAAACCAAAATCGCACATCTAGCCCTTTCATATAATTTAGAAGATTTATGAAATTAATAATTAAGAAGTTTTTAACACATTTAGAATTTAATAATTTAAAACTTAAAAAATTTAAAAATTAAAAAATCTAGACCCTCCCCAATTTAATAACTTAAAATTTAATAATATAAACAGATAGATAAAAATAAAAAAAATAAAAAAGATTTAATTTAAAAATTCAAAAACCTATACTTTTGCAACTTAAAAGAATTTAAAGAGATTTAAAGAGATATTACGGCATATTTAATATCTAAGCCTTATAGGCAGGGAAAATCCAAACATACATCCCCAAGACTGGATACTCCGAACCCGGTCCCGACACTCACTCAAGCAGCTACGGTGGGTTTGGAGGTGGGCTGAATTGTGCATACTTGAATTACCTCCTATGGCGGCATTTGGAAACTAATTCATTTCTAGAGTTTATTAAATTCAAGCGTTTAGGTGCTGTGGCAATCATCAGGGCCTCTGAATTGCATAGACTGCAGGATCTAGATCACGGGTTATAAGAGTTTGATTTTTTCAAAGTTTAATTTTTATTACCTGCAGTAATATCATTGCGGTAATGGTCCTATGAGGAGAAGATTTTCTTTGAAAACTCATGAGTTAAGGACTTTAAAGAACTTTGCCTGAACTTTGAATTATAATAAAATTTGATTCGTACCTAATTTTATTCTTTTACTTTATCTATTGCTATATATATATATATATATATATATATATATATATATATATATATATATAATGAATTGTATGGGGAACATACTATATAAAATGAAATAGAAAAAAATATATATATATGTAAAAAACCGTTATGTATGATGTCGGAATTCACGAATAAAGACTAAAGTTCACACATACGCAATTTAAAAAAAAACAAAAAAAACAGCTTTTTGTTGTTTTTTGTTTTTTTCAAAATTGCGAATGTGTGAACTTTAGTTTTTATTCGTGAATTCCGACATCATACATAACGGTTTTTTATATATAGATATCTATATGTTCCCCATACAATTCATTATTTTTTTGCCGTGTGGCACCATTTTGTCTCTTCATATATATATATATATATATATATATATATATATATATATATATATATATATATATATATAATTATTATTATTATTATTATTTTAATTTAAAAAAATTAAAACTGTGTTCTGCGGCTACGGTAGTCAAATGACATCCTGTAGCTGCAATCAGTCCTCCATGCTAGTCCCAGGCCATCTGGCCTTGTCATGCGCAAGTTGTCATAGGCAATGAAGTTGTTTCGCTGTACATAGTGGTCCTAGTCCCGCCTGCTTGAGGTCAGCACGTAGTGTGCCCAACAGATGTGTGCAGTGCCGTCCTAGTCGCGGTTGGTAGCCTTGTGAGCCAGTAACGGCAAAGTCTAGTGTCCTCTGTGCAGGAGTGTCAGGGTCCATTCGTAGGACATGGCCTAACATAGACCATCTTTGTTCAGCGACCTTTGTGGAGAGGGGTTTTTCGTTGTCCAGCTCGTATAGTGCCTTGTTGCTGATAAGTTTTTCGGCCAGCTGTGACCTGTGATGGAAAGGAGGTGTCTGCAGTGGCACGCATCCAGCTTGTCAAGCATGGCTTTTGTTATTGCCCAACTGTTGCTATTGTAGAGCATGATGGACACGCAGTATGCGTTATAGAGACGGAGTCTAGTCTTCAACGGGATCTTGGTTCGTCGGCTCCAGAGTTTATGCAATGAATGAAGCGCTACATTGCCATGTATACAGCGGGCTATATATATATATATTACTCTTTATTATAGAGTGAAGGATATATATATATAATATATATATATATATATATATATATATATATATTACTCTTTATTATAGAGTGAAGGATATATGTATATATATATATTACTATTTATTATAGAGTGAAGGATATATATATATATATATATATATATATATATATATATTTTACTTTTTATTAGAGAGTGAAGGATATATATATATATATATATATATATATAAGTGAAATATTTTTGAAAATCAACACATCGTGTAATTTAAATCAAAAATCATTTATTTAATTTTTTTTTTTTTTTGCAAGTTTTCATTGTAAAAAAACTTCTTCTTTCTCATTTTGATGGTATTAACCCCGAGGGGTCGAATCACGGTAAAGTAGAAGAGCACTTAAAGTTCTAGAAGACGTTAGGATAAGTATAGTCCGGTCGATGTTATGCGCAGATTGGCGCTTTTTGAATAAGGAAATTGACAACATCTTTGAGGCACGCATGAAAATGTATTGAAGTGAAATATTTTTGAAAATCAACACATCGTGCAATTTAAAGATGCGTGCCTCAAAGATGTTGTCAATTTCCCAGAATTAAAACAAAACAAAACAAGACTCGATTTAGTCAAAATATCTTTTTATGGGGGGGGGGGGGAGTAGTGTAGTATCGGTTCTGTTCTCATAAGACCGTCCACACAAGAATGACTTTCTCGTTTTTTAGTGGAGGGAAGTAGTGTTCGTTCATCATGATATTATCCTCTGTACGGGGGGGTCAGTGTAGTATGTGTTCGTTCACCATAATACTAGCTAAGGAAAAACGATAACTCAAGTTCATAATAAACATATATTTTTTAACTAGAAAATTATTGAAGTTATCGTTCTTCCTTAGCCAGCATTTTCATCTGTGTTCATAAAGATGGCGACTATATTTTTCCAGCCAATTTTAATGTAAGCGTTTCACGTGAACAATGAAACTTGCCATGGTTTTTAATGTTATCTAAATAAATAAATACAACAGTTTTTTCCACCTATTCTAACTATATTGACATTAAAACCGTTTATGATCAATTCTCTGTAGTATATTTTCATTCGTCATGATACATTCCTCCCAGGCATTACCTCCTCTTCGGGGGGAAGGCCGTACAGTATACATTCGTTCCTCATGATACCATTTCCTCACGATTACCAGTTTTGTGTGTGGGGAGAGTTGTGTACTATCTATTCTGTTGTCATAATATCATCCTCCCAGGCATTAACCCCTCTTTGGGGGGGGGGGGGGCAGTGTATGTAGTTCGTTCATCATGATATCCTCTTAACCTCTCATTTGCATCTTTATATATTTTAAAGTTTCTAATCTGTTAATAATTAAATACATGCGTTTATTATTTTTTTTTTAATTGTTGCTATTGTTGATGTCGTTGTTCTTATTTACTTCCTCCCACGAAAGCAGAGTAAAGCACAATGTCAATATTTAACGTGGCGAGAATCCAGTTCCCCCAAAATGGGCACTCTGAATTGGAACAAAAATGTCAATTGCCTCGGTCTAGAAGGAGTTCTCCTTCACTAACAGAGAACATAAAAACTAAGTGCAGATTTAGTACAGATACTACATTTTCCTCCTAGCCAAAAAACAAAGAGTTAACATGTTGGTAGTGATGATTATGATGATGATAAACACCTCTAATCTTTCTAAATTACAAAAAAAGTATTTTTCTTAAATATTACTTTAGTATTTGTCTGTCTTTTATAATAATAAAGGCGAAAATTAATATAAAATAGTTTTATTTGACCAATTGATGTTACATGCTTATGTTTATTCATTTCATTATATAACAAGTTTTAATGGGGAATTTATTTTAATTTTTATGCTGAAACAAAATAAAATTTATCGATGTTCAAAATCTTAAAGACCATATCAATTAACTTTTTTGTTGTTTTTTCCTAAAAACATACTTTGACGATGTTCATGCACAGTATATTCCCCCCACATTGGAATATTTCAAATAACACTACGACAATCATAATTTTGTTATTTTTCTCTAAATTACCAAAATGTCAAATGAAAATTATTTCTTTGGTTTCTGTAAAGAAGATGATAGTCTTAGTAATTGCCGCCTGGAGGGCGGGTAATTTTTGCAAGTATATATATATATATATATATATATATATATATATATATTCTTTTTCCAAGCCTCTACGTAATTTTGCTGACAGAGATAGACTGCCATTTTAGTTTTTATATTACCATAAATACTGTAAACAGCTAATATTTGTTAAGTATTGTTTTTACACAAGCATAAATCATGATTTTAGTACACAATAAGTTATACAATGGATGAGTCTTAAAGACAGGGTTAGATCTGATGACCTCAGCGGGCGATACAATCTGGACAATATAAGATGTTTGCAGAACAAGAAACTTCGATATTATTGCCACATTGAAAGAATGGATGAGAGTTCTTGGGTTAGTAGATGTGTAGCAGCGGCACTACAAACAACTACGACGAGCCGCCATAACGATTTTGAATCTATGCTTAATTTCTAAGCTCAGCACTGATTGGTGCAAGCATTTAACTTTCTTTTCTGACCATGTCTTAGGGGAGCTGAGTACACAACCGGAGTTGAAAGATTGTCAGAGTCTTTTCCAGCTTGGGTATGGTTATTTTCAAAGATTAATGGGTTCAAAGATTAATGGGTTCAAAGATTAATGGGTTCAAAGATTAATGGGTTCAAAGATTAATGGGTTCAAAGAGTAATGTATTCAAGGATCAATGTTTTCTAAGAGCAATGTTTTCTAAGAGAAATGTATTCTAGGAATATAAATTATTATCCTACCTATAGAATTATATTTGACAACTTTATTCAGCATTAAATAATCCACAGATGGTTGATATGCCGTAAATCAAACTAAATCAAAACTTTTCAGGTCAACCTTTTACCAACTACTACTCGCATTCCTGCTGTCCTAGGACCTCTTGCTGCTCCAGCTTTCTGCTGACACTGGTGCAACCAGATCAGGCTGTCTGAAGATATAGGCTTCCTGACCAAAATGCACCTAACATTGAAGTTTTTTGCTTTTCTCCCTTGTCTTTGCAAAACTCAATCATGTTCTGCAAAGCAAAAAACAAAAACAATTCACCTCCTTTCTCTCTCACTCTATTATTATTTTTTTTTTTTGTTACACCCCATAACGGGGCCACCAGTTTACCGTGGGTGGCAACCCGTAATGCTTAAGGGCAGGATCCTGGTGGCTGAGCAGTCCATAACCCGGGAAAGTAGTGGATATGTACACTGCAACACTTCACTTTGGCCCTTACCTGGGCTAGATGGGCGGTTTGAGAGGCTCGATCCAATCAATCGGCTGGTTACGTCAAAACCCACACCAATCTACTCACTACAATTAACATTCCTATTCCAACCCCCACTAACAACCACTCCCAAAATATGGTGGAAAGCGGTGGTCAATTGGTTATGACGAATAAAGCATTGACATGGCTGTGACATCCCTGATATTTTGCTTAAAAACCCCAAAAGCCAAATCAAAGGAAGACAGGTGCTCATTGTTTCACCAAAATCACATATATCATCCCTGTATCTCTGTGGTGCCAGGGCGAATGCCCCCCCCCCCCGGCACTTCCCACAAAGGGCTCTGAGGCGGGTGGGGAGCAATGGTGATGAAAATAAAAACAAAAAACACATGGATCCTTTTTTCCCCCAAAACACTAAAAAGATACCACTCCGATGTCTTGCACATCTCAAGCTCTGAGAAGGAAAAAATATACAACCCTCCAAAAAAAACAGCTTTCCCACAAATTACTCAAGATTTCTAGTAATAGAACTACTAGAAAGGAAAAAAAATAGCGAATTATCGTCATTTTTAATTAAGAGTAAGAGCAACCCAAAGGCTATTAAAAAACTTAGAAATGGAAATCTTCTTGTCGAAGTAAATAGCAATAAAGATGCACAAAACTTATTGAAAATGTATAATTTCTACAATTATAAATGCAAAGTTTTCCCACATGGAAAACTAAACACCTAAAGGAGTTATAAGAAACCAAGAATTATCCTTGGCGACAACAGATGAAATAAGAACGGCTTTAAAAAGACAAGGCGTAATTGACCACAAACACATAACCATAAAAAGAAATGGTCAAACCATCCAAACTAATACCTATATATTGACTTTTGATAACCCTACAATTCCAAAAGAACTAAAAATTGGCTACCTCATTGAAAAAGTAGAACAATACATCCCAACACCCCTAAGATGCCACAAAGCCATAAATATGGACACCACCAGGATGTATGTAGGGGAATTAAAATATGTGGGAAAAGTAGTGAAAAAGGCCCCAACCATACAAAAGATGAATGCCAGAACGATGAAAAATGTCCAAACTGTAATGAAAACCACCCAGCCTACTCCAAAACTTGTAAAATTTACCAAAAAGAAAAAGAAATCACAGAGGTAAAACATAAAAGAAATATATCATACCCAGAAGCAAGGAAGATTGTTGAATCATACTTGAAAAGCAACACATATGCAGAAGCAACCCAAAAAACAAGCCCATCAAAGCAACAAAATGAAACAAATGATCAATATCGAAAACTTATAAAAAAACTAGTCAAATTAGACCAAAACGAATGGCCAAAATCCCCCAAAAATCTAAAAGAACTATATTCAAATATGAATAATAAATCAAAACAAACAGCAAAACCAAGTTAGATCCAAGCTCGACTATGGATGCTATATATATGGAGCAGCCAGAAAGTCTTATATAAAAGAACTAAATGCAGTACACCACCAAGGATTAAGATTGGCTTTAGGAGCCTTCAAAACCACCCCAGTGGAAAGCCTGTATACAGAGGCTAACGAACCACCATTGACATTAAGACAAAAAAAACTAGCACTACAATATTACTTAAAGCTCTTATCATGCCCATCAAATCCTGCATACCAATGTGTTTTCCATCCACAATACACAAAATTATTCAACGAAAGAAAAAGTACTATCAAACCATACAGCCTTCACATTAAAAAACCCTCACAGAAGACCAAATAGACACAACAAAAATTCATGAATCCATCAAATCAAAATCTCCACCATGGATGATTAAACAACCATCCATAATATTAAAACTAAGTAAGCACTCTAAAACCAAAACTCATCCTTCAACTTTCCATGAAGAACTGCTCAACATTAAAAATACAAAGAACACCTGCAAATATATACTGATGGATCAAAAGATGGAGACAGGGTAGGATGCGCGGCCATCCATAAAAAAATAAAATTAAAGAAAAGACTCCCTGATGGGGCTTTCAGTGTATAGCGCAGAAGTATCTGCCATCGACTTGGCAGTGAATATCATAGCATCCCAAGAACACAAAAAATATCTCATACTTACAGACTCTTTATCAGTGCGCATATCAATAAAGGAAAAAAAAATGAAAAACCCCTTGATTACAAAGCTGCTGAATAGAATAAATGCTCTAACAGTAAATAAAGAAATAATCTTCTGTTGGATTCCAAGCCATATCGGTATCCACATGAATGAAAAAGCTGATAAAGCTGCAAAAGAGTCATTACAACTAAACCCCACAATAGAAAAAAATCCCTTATACGGACTTCAAAACAAATACATATATTCTCAAAAAGTGGTAGGAATCCTGTATAGAAAATAAATTATACCAAGTGACACAGACCATCAGAATAAGAGACACCAATACAAGGATGTCGAGAAGAGAAGAGGTGACAATAACTAGACTCAGAATAGGACACACCTATGCCACCCACTCGCACTTGCTGAAAAGAGAAGAAGCACCAATTTGCATATCATGCCAAGAACCCTACACAGTGCATCATATACTGGTAAGCTGTATAGACTTTAAACAGATCCGACTGAGACACTACCAAGAAAATAACCTGAAGGAAATCTTCAACAAGGTTGACCCGAATAAAAAAATTTTAATTTCTGAGAGCAACGAAGCTATATAACAAGATATAGTCGAAATGTTCCTCTGAAACGATGGTAACATTCAACTCTCATACTACAACTAATGTTTCGGCATTAAATGACCTATAAGAGGTTGATATGCCGTAAATCAAACCAATCAATCAATTTCTGCTGACGTCCTCCTACGAATCCAGCCTCTGGCAACGTCCTCCTGACCAGCTGCTAATCCAGCCTATGATGATGTATTTCTGCCCAGCTGCCTTTCAAGCCTCTGGCAACCTTCTGATTAGATCTGTCCAGCTGCCGATCTAGCCTCTGATGACATCTTCCTGACCAGACCTGCCTGACTGTCATTCCAGCCTCTGGAGACGTACTCCTGCTAATCAAGGCCTTGGTGACGTCCTGTTGACCCAATACAACTTGATGAGCTGCTGTTCTGAACTTACTGAGGCTGCTAATACAGTCTCCAGTGACGTCTACATCGACCAGACCTACCTAAGGTACCTCTCTAACCTCAGACCTCTATGTTGATCAGCCCAGCATGAGGTGTCTCTTCAACCTCAGAAACGACTAAGGTAACCAGACCTATCTAAAGCATTTCTCCAACCTCTGAGTCCTTGTCACCTTTCCTGGGACCCCGGCAGACGAAATAGACCTCCAGCTTCCTCAGATGTTTGTATCTAATGATGCAATTAACACAACTCATTTCTTTTACACCGTTTTCCTGTTTTCATTTTTTCTTTGCCATTGCCGTATTTTTTGTCTTGTGACTCAATAATAGTTGTAAGATGGATCATCTGCACCGGAACCTGCAAATACTGCTTTTGTTTCAGTATAAGTATAATATTCAGAAAAGTTGTCATTTGCAACGACTTTACCCCAAACAGGAATATAGTTAATTTTTCTCTGTTTACCGTCACCACCACTTTCTTTTCCATCTATTCCTCTCTTCCCACCACTTCTTGTCTCCTTCACAAATACTACTACGATCTAACAAATTTAATGTACAAACAAGCAAAGCAAACAATAAGGCTGAGTGAGAAAGTTTCATTTTGTATTCAAAACAAAAAAAGTAAAATTTATATATAACTAAATCACTAGTGATCCGTTGGGTAAGTATTTGTTATATATATTATTAGATATCTCTGAACACTTAATTTCCAAATATTTATGAAAACCTTTTGGTTTGATTAGTATGAAGTCTGACCATCTTATTGTAAAGTATCCAACCACCTTTATTTCGTCCATCCTCTCAGCATTTCCCAGGGCCCGAATCTCATTTTTGTGATGATGTCGTCGTTTGTGTGCGCTATATGTTCTTATTAGCAATTTTTCCTCGTTTTGTCTGAGATCGGTGTAACTTCGGACATGGTTGAGTCTGGTCAGACCAGAAGTCCAATGCAACTTCATTGTCTCCATGACCGATAGTCTTCTTTCTGCTTCCTTCCTCAATAACCTGCACTCAGAGCCATACAAAGCAGCAGTAAAAGTTTGAAACATCAATATTTTATACTGTTTTTGTGTTTCAGATATCAATATAGTTATCATATATCACCATTTAAGTGAAGCATTAGAATTGTCAAAGTTTCAGAGGAGCCATATTGATATATGTCAATTTGAAAGTGGACTTAATCAGTGTCAAATCGCCGCAAACCTCGCAATTCCATTTTTCACTGTTAACCGAGTGATTGTCCAATTCATCAGAGAGGGAAAATAATAATATCATCTTGCCTAGGTTAATGCTGACCCTCTGACAGCAGTTTTATTATTAGTGATAATAAGGGTGTGTGACAATAAAGAGGAACACTCAACGGCAGGAAAAAGAATGAGATGCTTCGCATGTTGTGTCTGCAGGGTAAAGAAGAGCTTCTCTTCATAAGTGCAGGTTTTTTATAGTGGTGTCTGATTTGCATATGTGGAGATCAGCTAGTATAAATGAAGAGGACAGCTGGGAAGCGGAAGAAGCAATTTGGATTGCAGAGAGAAAGGGGTTGTATCGAAAATCGGTTGTTAATTGAATTACAGTCAAAACTTTTATTTATTTATTTTTCTGGCACAGTTAGGTAACAGGGCGTCTATTTACTTTTGTCATGTTTGTGTAAATAGATGGTAGTTGGTTTACTTAGTAGCCCAGTGATAGTAGTAGCCTTAGATGCTTCTCACTTTCAGCTTTATTTGGCTCTGGTACAGGTTGCTGCTGCAAGTGCACAACACAGGTCCTCGTCCTGTCTCCCTGGGGAACCTGACCTAACGGTCAGTAGTAGCTGGTACAGTAATGCAGTTGTGTGCTCGGGTGGAACCCCTTAAAGTCTAGGGTAGGCATGACCCACCGGTGTGTGGATACTCTCTGGTACCCAGACAATTTCCCAGAGAGCTACCCCTGATAATACTATCTCTCATGGGATGCCAGGCATAACACTTAATCGTGTAGCATTGCTCCATACTGCAGTACGGAGCAATGCTACACGATAAAAGGCGTATGGCAGATCAGTAAATCGATGAGACAAACGGGCATTGAAGGAGAGTGTTAGCTTAGTTACCTCTTTTCTTTCTAGGTTCGTTCGGCTTACTATTTCCTCTTTTTTTCTCTTCTCCCTTCCTATTTCTTTCTTTCTTCTTAAAGAGGGAATCACCTTGCGGTCAGTTGCTAATAAAATAAGTGCGTACATATGTTGGCCAAAGAAATCAGAGATCGCTGGCGACACAGAACGGCTCGCCTCGGCTCTCGATGAAGACAGCAACAACAAGAATCACCTCACTTGAAGTGCAAAGCCCAGCATCTGTAGCAGACTGAAATAGGATCTATTTCTTCTCGTCCCCTGTGAGCAAATTGGTCATATGCTGGCCAATCGACTTGCAGGGCGTATTGATATCAACTGTCCCCTCATGGACTATTTTCTACCACCTAGTCAGTTGAAGAAGTCAGCAGAGAGAAATCGGCCAGCAAGGAAGAAACATCTCTCTCCTGCCCTTCCCCTGCATCGTTCCAGCAGCAGCCATCTCCACTGAGAATATATTTGCTGATGACCTGGCAGCCTCTTTTCTTCACTGGGACACAGTTCCAACCCTCTGTTAGATAAACCCTTTTTTGTTGCCTGTTACTCGGTTGTTGTTCGTTCAATTCATTTTGTGCGATAAATGTAAGGAAGGGACCAACACCCCCTTCTATTACAAATGATGACCCAAATGTGATTCAACACACACCTTGTGAAAAACAAAACTGGCACGAAATTGAGTTGAACAACAAAGTACAAAAACTGCATTTAAAACAGCAACAAGGTTTTAAACAGAAGACAACTCCAGCAACGACCAAGAAAACTCTGCCGTTTGAAAGAAGAAAAAAAAAACGAAAGGAAAACACGTTTTCGAACTCGGCAACTTCCAAAATACATTTTGTTTTTCTTTCGAAACTAGGGAAGACAAAATTTAAGACATTTCTTTTTAACGCAAAAAGAAAAGAAGAAACAAAGGAAAACTATTGAAACGCATTCCTTTTTCCTTTTGCACTTAAAAACACGTGCCGCTATATAAAAAAAAAAAGTGACAAACTTCTTCCTCAAAATATATATTTTTTTCTTTCACAGAAGGAATTCCTGACAGAAAAACGTTTAAAAATACGTTTATCGAAAGTATCGAAAAAAAAAAAAAAAATTTTTTTTCCAACATCAAAGTTTTTTCTGTCAAGTACGTCTACCAGACTTTGAGATGCCATGTGCTATTCGGCAACCAGTATTTTCTTTTTTCTCTTGCCAAGGGAGGTTTTCAACACTCGACTTCAAGTCAATTGACGAAAAGAAGAAACTTTTTCTCCCCTACACATAAAAAAAGCCAACAAGACCATCTCAGCATTTTATTTTGACAGCAGAGAACTCTTTTCGCCTTCTAACACAAAGAAAAAAAAAAAGAAAAACTTTTTTTACGAATATTTTTTTTTAAAAGCTCAAAAAGACGTGAGTACACACATTATTTTTTTTTCTCCAATACACAAAAAAATACACTCACACATTTTCTCTTTGCTACAATTATGTATTTATTCTAAACACATATTTCCCCTTTAATTTTGTTCCTTTTTTCCCCTCAAGTGCTTTTTGTAATAACGTTTTTCCCCCACTTTTCGAATTGATTTTTGGTCTGTTGAATATTTAGTAAAAATTTTTTAAAAAGTAGGAGACTGGCTCCGTGGACATTATAGCTTTGTCGGCGGATAAAGTAATGGATTTCACTGAAAGAACTACCACCGCTTCTGCAGGCTGAAGTCTCTGCATTCTCTGCCACCGCTAGAGACCTAAGCCAACTAGCCACGTCTGTGGCTGTACTTGAAGCGATAGAGCGGCTCACCACAGAGGTCAGAAGATTGAGTGTGAAGTCACAATTGCCCAGACGACAGTATCAAAGTCGTTCACCATCCCCGCGCCGCCGCCACTCAAACAAGCCAGGACTGTGCTTTTACCACAGTCTATTTGGCGCACAAGCGCATAAATGCAAGAGCCCCTGTTCATTTTTGAACCAGGGAAACTAAAAGCTGGAGACCTGAGCACGAGACAGTCTTCACAGAAGCTACACTATCGTGCACTTTTTCTTTTGGACTCTATTTCCCAGGCACGTTGCTTGGTTGACACGGGAGCCGCTTGCAGTATTTGGCCACTGAAACTTCTCAAAGAGAAACCACCAGTATGGCCCATTTCACTGCAAGCCGTAAATCATTCTCCAATTCCCACGTACGGTCAAATTTCTCGTTCTTTGGACTTGGAATTACGCAGAGATTTTACATGAGTCTTTACGGTAGCGGATTTACCTACCCCATTCTGGGCTCGGACTTTCTGCACCACTTTAATCTTTTAGTGGACATGCGCAGATCGGTTGATAGATGCTAATACGGAACTTTCCGTCTGTGGTTTGAAAACAAATACCCCATCTATCAGCCCAGTATTTTTCATTGCCGCTACTGATGACCCATACCAGACACTTCTACACTCCTACCCGGAGTTGACTAACCTAAATTTTGTTGTGAGCAAACCCACTCACTCAATAAAACATTATATTGAGACCACAGGAGCTCCTGTGTTCTCACGCCCTCGTCGTTTACCTGCTGAAAAACTAAAAGCGGCAAGGGTGGAATTTAACCATATGCTGCAGCTGGGAATTATACGCCCCTCGTCCAGTCCTTGGGCTTCCCCTTTGCATATGGTCCCGAAGCGTTCCGGTGATTGGCGTCCGACTGGGGACTATCGACGACTCAATGCCATGACGGTACCTGATCGTTATCCAATCCCACATATACAGGACCCCCTTTTATTACACATCCACTTTTAAAGCATACCTGCTGTCTCTCCAATAACAGCTTAACCTAAGTATGTAAACATACACACACGCATACGGAACTTTGAAAACAAATTTAATGCACTTTCTAACTGGTGATCCATTCCAAACATATATGTTTTTATCGAGCCGGTCTAGTCCCAATTTAGCTACAAAAATATTAATTGTTTAGTGTGGTGCTTGACAATCCCTAAAGATGCAACCGTCGTCTAAAATACCCGATCCAAAAAAGGGAACCAAGACAACCACAGGCGTATGAGGTTGAAGATAACTACCCACCGGCCACATCAACAAACACACAGATCTTGGACGACTGGAAGTGTCAGAGCTGGCGATAGGAAAGGTATCCAGCTGTAAAAAAAAAAAAACCCTGTTCGAGAATCACGTCGCAGTCAGTGAAAAGTTTAACACTGAACACGGGGCCGGAGACAAGAGTCAAAGGTGTTGTGAGCGCTGCGGCCAGATGTGGAATGGACAGATCAGTATCAAGTGAAATCCCACAATCGTGATCATTGGAGACTTAGCATAAGGACAGTCAGACAGCTTCAAATCTCTGTCGAAGAGAACATAGACGATAAACCTGAATAGTAAGTGAGGGAGAAGATAGATTATGAGATGAGGTAAAAAATAAATAAATAAGGGGAGATAAGTCAATATTTTTAAAAAGTTTTTATCTCCGTATAAAAATAAAGAGATTAACACTTTTAATAATAATCTCTTTATTTTTCTTTAAAACGTTTGTTTACCTAACAAAATTCCACTTGATCTATTTTCGTAGTAGTTGTAACGAATAAATAAATGTATATTCCGAGCTTATAACAACGACCATGTCACATTGATAAAATTCTTTATCGTAAACTGAACTTTGGAAGAAATGAACTATACGTTTCATTCATACGCTTTTTGGTACTTTAAAAACGATTCAATTGTTCTTCACAAGAAAATGAGTTAAGTCTGTATCTTTTTTTTTCATCAAAGTTTTTTTTTACGTTTGTTTTTTTTCTTTTTGACTGCAGTTTTACTAATATATAAACAAATATTTTATTATAACTAGTTGTATTTCTTTTAATCAACATCGTTAACTTTACGATTCTGAAAATAAAAGGATCCGCGCGTCTTCGTACACGTTTCAATTAACTTTATAGTGAAGAAAGTCAGCGATCAGTTTTAGATTATTATACATTGTAAATTGTATCCCCATTTTATAGCTGTTTCAAGGTATGATAAAAAACACGCACCTGCTCTAATTTAGTCTAATAAGGTGGAAAATGTAATTTTTTTTAAAAATTAACCAAAAGTAGACTAATTATTTCGATAATCTTTTCGGTATTAGAAGCGTTAAGAGATGATCTTTCTGTAAAACAATTGCTAACTCGAAATTTTGAAGGCAACTGTTTGTTTGTGTGTGTGTGTGTGTGTGTGTGGGGGGGGGGGGTTACGACCCCCCCCCCCCAGCTAATCAATGCTTGCAAAAAATTAAAGTGATTGGTACATGTTTAAATTAATGATTTTTAACAGATAATTCCTCGTAGTTAAATATGTGATTTTGTTTACTGAAAAAAAAAAAAAAATCAACTTCTAGTCCTACTTTTGGAAATTTTAAAATGTTAAACATAAATAAAATTTTGCTCGTCTAGAAAATTTTTTTGCTTTAAATGTTCTCTTAATTTATTACGGATACGGTAGTAAAAACAATATTATAAAATTTATTTGTTTTATTATTCTAACAAATGTTCGCAAAAATAACAACTCAAAATGTTTTATTATCGAAACTCTCAGCTTCAGTACTTAAAAAAGGCAACCCGATAAATAAAATGGCGGAAGTTATTACAAAATTCAGATTTCGGAAAATTTCGTGTTTTATCTTTCAAATTTCAGTCCTGAATCAGATCCGTTCTACGAATTCACAGAAGTGATACAAAAATAGAGTTATCATTCTTGGCTATTTCGTTCATATAAAAGTGGGTTAATCAAAAACGGCGACGATTTTGATGATTCGATAATCAGCTAAAACACAAACACGACGACTAGTACTAATTCAAACAAAAAATAAAAACATTACACAAAAATAAATGTCTTCCTTTTAGGATTGATGAAATGGTACGTTGAAATATTTTTTAAAAATCAATTTTAAAATTTTTTCAGAAACCGTTTTTTGATGTCTGGATTAACACACGTTATGGACCTCCATAGTGTTGAAAAAAAGGGGCGTAGCTTAGTAATGACGTTTTTTTTTTTTTTAAACGATAGCTGTCAATGGCTGCTAAGCAGACGAAATTTGATCATAATTCATTCGCAGTTAAAGTGTTTATTTCATTTCTTTTAAAAAAGAAAAAAATACCTCATTGAAAATAGAATCTCATTTTCTCAAAGAGAATATTAAAATCTCAAATTAAAAATAAACCAAATATTACCAAAATATTGTTTAGGTAAAATTAAAAATTTATTATAATTTAAAATTCCATCTGGTTAACATAAGTAAATAAAAGCAATGTTACTATTGAAACAAATTGTAAATCTTCAAAACAAATAAAACAAAACATCTGTCGCACGAAAATAATTTACTAAAAGACGAAATATTAAAGTCTCGGTGTATGAGATAATTTGATTGTATTGTTTTTGTACATCCGCTTTTTCCATATATATGAAAATCAAGGTCTAAAAATCGGAACATAAATCAAGACAGCATACTTTGTACAGTACACACAAAGGACTCAAAATCCCTTCTAATAGAGCTGTATAACAATGATGTGGCTTAATTTATATATATATATATATATATATATATATATTTAGCTGTTGTATATTTACATTCGGTAAATATACAACAGCTAAATAGGAGATACATCAACTAAAGCGATATATAGATTTATTCGTTGGAATAAAGAAATAGAACATTCTTTATACATGGGGTTGAATATGGCAGACAAGATGTAGTAGACTTTTTCCTGAAGTTCATCGACAACTCTAGGAAGTGCAGGAACGTACATCTTGTCTCTTCGGAATCCTGACTCGAACTGGTTAATCACGCTGATCACCTGACTTGGGTTTTGCGGCAAATTACGATTTCTCGCGTTAATCTCGTTCAGTGAAGAGCACACTTCCGGTCAATCATGTGACTGCTACATATATATTGTGTGTATTATGGCAGCATCTTCTCATTTATGCAAACATTGTTAAGAATAACAGAATTCGTCCTTTATAGGGTTGACATTTGTCCCAATCCTATAAAGTTGACTGACCGACGGCATGGGCGAAAACACAAGCACCAACTTAGCATTTTACTATATATTCCTTAACAAAGACCTTAAATGAACTTATCAGCCCGTATCTACCTAGCAAATATAGTGTTAAACCTACACAAGAATTATTATAAATTTTACAAAGCAAACAGCCGAATAATAAAATCATTGCCTCGCTAGATGTAGAAAGCCTATTCAGCAATGTACCTGTAAAGGAAACAATAGACATAATCATCAATAATATATACAATAACCCGTCTCCTCCTCCACTTAAAAAATACTGAAAAAAGTTACTATTAATCTGCACGACAAAGTACCTTTTTATGACTTCAAGGGAAACATTTACACTCAAATTGACAGTTTCAATGGGTTTGGTTCTCGGTCCGATTCTTAACGAATTCTATATGTCAAACCTGAAAGACAAAATATTTAATAACATTAAAAAAAACTCTATTTATGTACGCTATGTCGACGATATTCTTATTCTAGCTGATAATAATGAACAAATACGCAAACTTCAAGACCTTTTCCAAAAAAAGCTCTGTTCTTAGATTCACCATAGAAATGAATGTAAATCATTAAATCCCATTCCTAGATGTTCTCATTGATGCCTCTAATAAATCGTTTAACACTTTTATTTATAAAAAACAACCAGCTTAAATTCTAGTCTTTTAAATTACGAGTGATCCTATCGCTACAAAATGGCCATTGTTAAAAATCTATTAAACCGTACCAAATTAATCTCCTCCTCTAAAAAATACTATTCATCGAATTAAAAAATAAAAAACGAGTACTAATTATGTCGTATATGAACAAATAAAATTAATGATTTGAAACTTATAAAATACTACTTCAAATAATAATAATATCCAACATCACAACTCAAACGATATTAACATATACTATTGTAACCAAATGCAACCAAACTTCAGATTAAAGAAAAAGCCATGAAAAATATTGTTCACAGATACATATCCGCAAATTACAATAATAATAAAATCAGAGTCATTATTTACTATAAAAAATTTAAAATCTTATAAAAAAAACAACTCCTCCCCAACCCCAAAACAACTAGAAATAACCAATGTTATTTATAAGTTTAAATGCCCTTTGAGAGAATGTAACTCCCATAATAATTAACGTAATGCGATTTTATTCTGTGCTGCCACTAAATTTAAAGTCTTTCCTGGAACAATGCAAAAACGTTCTCTGCACGTTTCTTCGCCGTCTTTTTAAAAATTCTCTTTCTCCAGCTTTTTTGTTCAAATGCTTTTGACACCTGAGGATGATTCGACGAAGAATCGAAAACGTTTGTAACTCGTATGGAACATTTATTCATTTTTTTTATTTTAATACAAAAAAGACCATTAGAAAAATTGAAAAAAATAAAAAGGTATAATTAAACAATTTTGTTATTTTTAACAATGTTTGCATAAATATATATATATATATATATATATATATATATATATATATATATATATATATATATATATATATATATATATATACCCGATGGCTTTATCTGGCGTTGCCTGGAGTGTAATGTTTTTTAGGGTGCCCTATAAAATGGCGCAAGTGAATAAATAGATAAAAATGGCACAAAGCAATGTCAATTCGGTAACGGAAAATTACGATTGTTCAGGATGGGAGGTATTCTGGTGACGTCATTGATAGTGGGAGTAAGAACAGCTATCACTGAGGACTGGAAGTGCCTGAAGGCACTAACGCGCATGCATCCATCTGTTGTGAACATGTAATCAGAGCGAGCAGACTCACATCCATAGGATTATTCATTCACTTGGAAATCCTTTTTTCAAACGTATTTCCTTTTTCAAGCGCTAAAGAAAATAAGAAAATTACAACATGGCCTTCAACGGTTAAGGCATTAGAATTAAAGTTCGATTTTCAAGTCTGAACAAAAAAAAAAATTATAATTTTATTTCCGGATAAGAGATATAATTTTAGACTAGTTAATAAGTTTCATCCAAAATGTGTGCACAAATCAAACAAAATAAGCGAGATATTCAAATAATAATATATTGGAAATAAACTATCCGTTTGGAAAAAAAAAAATCGGTGCTTCTTTACTTCTGCTCTGACATGTTACACCTCTCTTAACAAACAAGAGCTAAAGAAATGTATACACTTTGTTATGTACTTATGTGGTTTCTTTAGCTTTTTTTTGTTAAGAGAGGCCTATAATGTCGGAGCAAAAGTAAAGAAGTACCAAAAAATCGCTCCCTACCCTCCCCCCCCCCAATAAAACACATGACTGTTTTAATTTATTACAAATTTTTACTATATTGTAAATAAACTGTTCGTTTTGCAAAAAACAAAACAAAAAAACATGCATTTTAATTTATTTCAATAAATGTTCTATTAATTGTTGGTCCCCCGATTTTATAAATCGGGAGACTTATGTTTTGAGGCATGTCCATCCGTCTGTCCGGATTTTTCTCCGCAACCATCCATTGAATTTCTCTGAAATTTTGCATGAGTTGTAACTTTGGTCAGGTTAGAAAGTGCCAGTGCTAGAGAATTCCGGGTTTAGTATAATAAAAATACAAAAGTAGTTTAATTGCTAGAAATTGAAATTGCTACTCATTCAGCATTCTGGATTAATGAGAAAACCAAGAGACATCATTTATTCTTTTCAGAAATGAGAGCAACTCTTATCAAATTATTTTTGTTTTGTTGGCTCTTGTTTAAAATGCTCATTGATTCTGTGGCTTTTAAGCAAATAAAATCGGTTTTCTAAGTATTATTATCTATATGACATGAACATTTCAACTAATGATAATGAAATGTTCATGTCATATAGAGAATAATACTTAGAAAAACAATTTTATTTGCTTAAAAGCCACAGAATCAATGGGCATTTTAAACAAGAGCCAACAAAACAAAAGGGTGAAAGAAACAAATATACAACAAATAAATGTTACCGAAGACAAGATAAGTTTTTCTTCTACCTACCTGGATAAGTTTATTTGTGTTTTAACTAATTTTAAAGGGTTATTTAAGTTAAATACAAAAGTAGTGTCAAGTCTGTTAAGTTAGAACAGAAAAGGAAAAATGGTGGTTTAATGACACCCACACAGAGCCTGAATAATCGCTCAAAAATCGAAAATTAAACAAAAATACTAGTAATAAAAAGATACAGTTTGGTTCGATTGGTGTCAAGTTATTGTCTGTGATTCTGTTTATTTTTCGATTTTTGAGCGATTATCAAGGTTGTCATAAAGTCGCCATTTATTCTGTTGTTTTTAAGCAAATAAAATCGATTTTTCTAAGTATTTTTTTCATGAGAGGGGGAGGGGTGATAGGTTCCTGCTCTATAGTTTGAAACCCTATATATTAAAATAAGTAGTTACTCACCCAGTAAAAGTGAAGAATAGTTAACAGATCGTAAAAACAAAACAAAAAAGAACAAATGACTATACCAAATACAGTAGAGCTTTAATTACCTATCGACATGTATACTTTTAACGTGCTCAAAATGTTTTTAAGTTTTTTTATTTCAAAATTTTATTTCATACAAAGCTGTCTTCACACACACGAGATAAAACAAATGGCCGCTTTTCGCTTAGCTGTTGAGGGGTTAATTTTTGAAAAATTGAAAACAAAAATGACTTATCCTACTACTAACCCTAAGTCCGAGTGGCAAGCCCCGACTTAGGGTTAATGGTAGGGTAAGTCATTATTTTTACAACTTTTCAGGAATTAAGCACCTCAAGAGTTAAGCAACAAGCAACCATTGTTTCACGTGTCGTAAAGGCAGCTTAAAAGACAAAAAATTGATATAAAAAAAACGGTAAAAGAAATCCTTCTAGACTGAGACAATTTTTATTTTTACCCCAATCCAGAGTGCCCCTTTTTTGGGAATTGGATGCTGGATTTTTCCCACCTTAAAAACCGACCTTGTGTCTAATACTTCTCTTGATTTAAATATTTGCCGATTTTACAATATTTTTTCTTTTCGGTTTCTTTTTATTTTATTTTTTACTTTTCAAAATAGAATTAATGGTAAAGTTATCTGTTCTGATACTATACTTTATTACCTCAGTTTAGAAGGATTTTTCCTTCACTGACCAAGGTTAGAAAAAATAAAGTATAGTATCCAAACAGATACTACACTCTAACGTTAATTCTATTTTGAAAAGTAAAAGAAAAATAATAAAATTAAACCGAAAAGAAAAAAAATATATTGTAAAATCGGTAAATATTTTAATCATGAAACAGTTTTTTTCATTTTTAAAATATTCAGAACAAATGAAAAAAACAACAAATCCTTGATTATGATTGGTGACGGTCATAAAAAGTGCTGCTCAATTCAATGAATTGAAAGTAACTTCTCTTCACAATGAACAATCACAATCTCAATGTCCACTCTCTGCTGTCACTAACACAACTTCTGTCTTCCCAATACGTTCCTTTTTAAAGCAGTTGCTCTCCTCTAATGCAAATGAATGTCACCTATAAAAAAATCTACCATGAATGCAACTCGAGATGATGCAAACAACATCGAGAAGATCAGAAATGAATTCGTCATTGAGAAGTCAGTTGAGAAGTGTTTGAAGAAGTGGCAGGCGTTGGACTCTAGTGAAATGCTGTATAATGACCAGAGCAGCGCAGGACAAGTTCATCAGCTGCTCAACACCCGCAACATACAATTCTATGGCATCACTCACCAGAAGTTAAGAAGTCTCGATTATATGGAGAAAATGCTATAGCATTTGGTGTCCGGACAAACACATACTTGGTCGGAACGTGAGTACCGGGTGAAGTATGCACTGAAACTTGCGAAGAAGGAAACCATCAAACATATCCGGGACAAGTAGGTTTCCTCATCGATACGCCGACCAGTGGTGGAGGAAACACAGATACTGGTGGAATTGCCAAACAGTTCTTCAGTCGTGAGAGTCGAGAGGACATCTGCCATCTGATCCATAAGGAATCTGATCGTGTTGCTTTCTCCAAGTTGTTAGAGTTGTACAACATTGTTTTCTCTGTGTGTCAAAATGTTGATGCTTCCAGATGAGGTGAGTGCGTTGTGTAATGAGTTGATGATCTTTGAAAAAAACAACTTTCTGTTCACTCGATGTGTGCCCATAATCCTGAGTTCTTCAGAATCACAAAAGGTTCGCCTATTGCGATCTATTCTGAGCAAGGGAGCGAAGCCTGGAATAAACACATCCGGGCATACAAATCAGGACCAGCTGCAAGAGCTCGTCAAACATCAGTACAAGAAAACATCCTCGACATCTTCAACAGAATGATGATCAAGACACATCCGAAGATTGCGTCCCGAAAGCGGCAACTTGAGTGTAAACGTTGCAAACGACTCGGCCATACCATCCAATCTTGACCTCAAAAGGTTGTATCTGTACTTGATGAGGAAGCAACCAGGGTTCAGGATTGTTTTGAATAACTTTTGCTCTGCTGAGTTCTGTTAAATTATCTTGTTATTGTTATTAGAACATATTCCAGCTCTTGTTTGTCAATTTAATAATAAAGGTTTTGTAAAACTTGAATTGTCATGTTGGTGATCTTGATAACTTCCATTGAGTATCGAATTTGTCATTTCCAGTTCCACTAAATTCATCAGTATACTATGTTCCTTTAATGACTAATCACACTACCCAAGATTGTTAACAGTTTTTGTTCAAATTTTTAATTTAGGGGGAAAATATTGCTTGAGATGTTTCGAATTTTTTTCCCCTCTTTTAGGAAAATTTAGGGACTTTTACATAAATAATATCTCGCCCCATTGACTTAAAAGAATTAAGATAGAGGTACTTAGATCCTAAATTCAACTGCTGCTTATTATGATTCTAAAATGGGCTCAACCATGTCCTAACTCAATGCGGTTCAAATTTTATGATAACTCAAAGTTGGGTTCAACGCACGGAAAAATTGCAATAAAAAATGTATATTTTGAAAAAAATGAAAAAAATCAATAATTTCAAGCCAAATTATTAAAAAATCCCACAATTTCCCACAACATCTGTTTAATGATTGTAATGGGTCACATGTTATACATGATCACCTTCAAAACCATTTTGATGGGCATTGATGGGCTTTTTTGATTTTTAATATTGAATATCAGAATACGATATTGATAACACTCATTTAATGGCATATTCCAACATCAATATGTTTTCTCTTTCTTACCACTTCTTACCACTCTGGGTGCAAGGTTGGAGCTTTAAATCTATCTAAAATGGTTTTGTACAGGGTACCATATGATAAAATCACAAACTCAACCCCAGGGTCATAACAGATAATTTCTACTTATACAGTAACTAGGGCTATTTTTGGAGGAAATCTCATACTTCTCAGTTGACCGTACAAATTACGCGCAAACTTTTATGAGGTAGCCGACTTTGGGAAGCCACCATTTCTTTTTGGATGAAGCTTTTGACCTACTTTTTTTTGCAAATGATCACTTTTATTCCAAATTTTTGAAATATCACTACCACTATAACCCCCCTTTTAGGTCTAAAAACAGTTTTTTTCCACCCCTGGGCACACTGTGTACACTGGCTGGCGATGGAAGGGGGTACCTGTAGAACAATTCAATTCTTATCTGTTTGCAGAATATGTGTTCATTCCTGGATGCTCGTTAACCTAAGTCCATTCAAATGTCAACAACTCGATGTCCACTTCTGTCACATTCCAACTCTCTTCGGCAGAGACAATGATAACATTCCAAGAAACATCCATTTAATTCTTTTGGAATTAACGATTTAAAATAAACATTTTGTTCTCATACTATCTCTTGTTCAGCTGATTATACCTTCCTGAGTCGCCATTACTTGTTGTCATTGCACTATGGGGAACTTTTAATCTGCTCAAAATGTCAACAAGAGAAACCCCATCTGGCAGTGATGGATGATATCCTCTTTGTATCTCCACCATAAGTTATTTCTCACCTACCAACTCCCAAGAAAGAAAACGATTCTTTTCTCTCCTATCGGAGGTCGACTTTCCTTCCAGTTAACAATAAAAAATAATCTGGAATTCCCCAAAGGCAAAGACAAGATCTCGAGTTTGAATCCAATCGATGGCCGATACACAATATTGTCACAGAAATAAATCAATTATTGTAAGCTGCTTCCTAATAATATGTATAGTTGCAAATTACTGGACAGTACTAAGAAATCTTTTACTAAAACTTTTCTCTGTAATTATTATTTAGTAGTAATTTTGGTCTTCACATGTCTGCCCTCAGTCGTGGACCCCAGTCGCATGTTTGCCAGGCCTATATTATGAATCGCCTTGCTATAATCACATTAATCTGGTCGAATTAGATACTGTTCTGAAAGGCATCAATTTAGCTATAAAATAGGGATTGAGAGAGATCGAAATAAGGACTGACTTAGCAACAGTACTAAGTTGGGTAAACTCTACAAGAGGAGAGCAAAAGAATACGAACAAAGGGTGCTGGAGAGATGATTGTGAAGCGAAGATTGGGAATACTTGGAGAGTTAGTATCCGAATTTGAACTGCGAATAAAAGTGTTTGTGCCTTCAGAGAGAAACAAGGCAGATGCACTAACCCGAATAAACAAACAGTTGTTAGTTGAGAAGGATGAGATATAGATATGCTGAACCGGAGAACTGGAGCAGTTGCATGGCATGTACTACATGGGAGTGGATAGAACATTGTATTTGGTGCAAAATGTTGATCCACTTTTCAAACAGGAAGTTCAGAAGGTGGTCAAGATTGCGTTTGATGTCAATCAATCGATTCTGCCCTGAATATATATAATCCTGGTGAAATTGGGACTGAAAACAATTGGACAAGATTAGCTATTGATATAACACACTATCGTGAAGGCGCATACTTGTCAATGATTGACTGTGGACCTGGGAGACTAACAATATGGAGGGAGTTACATGAGGAGACGGCACCTGCGGTTGCAGAGGAATTAGAGATGAGTGATGCTTGAACAGGGTTCAGCAATGGAAATGATAATGGAAAATGGCACCGTTTTTCACTCAGAACTTCTCTAGACGATGCTAAAAAAATGTAAGATAAGAAGATTAATATCTTCTTATCTTACAATCAGGGCAGCCTATAGTCACGGGGGAAATGGAATCGTGCTGCATAGATCAATTTTAAATTATGAATCGAGGCACCCAAAAGATAGATCCCCAGAAATCGATGAGCAAGGGCCAGCCAGAATCCAAATAGGAAAAAAGGTTTGGATGAAACCACCGAATGCACAATGTACGATGCAATGAGGAAGAGGAGTAATTACTGCACATTTTAGATTTTAGGCACGTGGTTCATGTAAATGAGGACAATGAAAGTGCAGCGGTTGCAATGCAAAGACCACAGAGAGAACGTAATGTGCCGATTTAGGCACAGAATTATGTGATATTTAATGATTTTTTATGATAATTGGGCGTCTGCTTTAAGATACAAAGTAATGAATGTTACCTCCTGTAAAAATGGAAAGAAATTGAAGTGTGTTAACCGTTTTGCATGGTGGCCATTCGATTTTTAGAGGAAAAAAGAACTTGTGTTGATGGTAGATTTTTTTATTGGTGACATTCATTTGCATTAGAGGAGAGCAACTGCTTTAAAAAGGAACGTATTGGGAAGATAGAAGTTGTGTTAGTGACAGCAGAGAGTGAACATTGAGATTGTGATTGTTCATTGTGGTGTCATCGAAGAGAAGTTACTTTCAATTCATTACCGGATTACAAAAACTTTGAATGAAAATGAGTTGATTTCTTTTGAATGTCTCCGAAAAGAAAAAGGGTGGAGTTTCTTCTTAACTGCAACAGTAAAGTAGTAGTTCTGGTGCTGCTTTCATCAGCAAGGAAATGTTGCAAAAGGCTTAGCTTGAAGTATTGCTGCTTGGACGTTGTTGTGGACCAAAGACAGCCAGCTAACAACTGGGCTGGTCTCTTTGTTTTTGCTTTTATGATGACAAAGAGATTCTAAATAGCCTCTTTCAAGTTTGATAAATCACGCCTTCTACATGTTTATTGATTGGTCCAAAAGTAAATAAACTAAATATTTTAATTTAGATTTCTTCATGCATGCTAAACTGTATCATACATGTTTTCTGTTTGGTTCGATAAATAAATTTAATATTTGAATTTGCACAAAAAAGTGACTCATTTTTTTGTTACTCAAATTTGGTGATTTTTTTTTTTCATAAATCAAGGGTGATGAAAAAAACCCACACACATGAATAATTTCCCCCCTAAACCTATATCACTCTGATATCTCAGAGTTTAAAGGAAGAAAATATCTATAGCTCAAGACAAAACAGCCTCCACAAGAATTTCCCAAGATTCTTAGTTATAGAATTATTAGAAAATAAAAAAATGAGTGAACTATCAACATTTATAATTGAAGAACATATTAATGAGCAAAGGCGAAACAATTTTAAAAATTAAAAAACGAGAACCTTCTGGTAGAAGTAAACAACAGAGACATACAAAACTTGTTAAAAATTGAAATAATTCTATAACCATAGAGGCAAAAGAAGAAATAACAACAACATTAAAGAAAAAAGGAATGATTAACCATACATGTATAAACATAAAAAGAAATGGCCAAATCACACCAATAAACACATACATACTAATTTTTGACACCCCTACAATTCCTAAAAACATAAAAATAGTTTATATAATTGAAAAAGTAGAACAGTACATACCAACACCCCTAAGATACCACAGATGCCATAAACATGGACATCATAAAGAAGTATGTAGAGGGATGAAAATATCTGGGAAATGTGGAGAAAAAGTACTCAACCACACAAAAGAAAAATGCCAAAAAAGACATAAAATGTCTAAACTGTAATGAAAACCACCCAACCTATTCCAAAACATGCAAAATATACCAAAAAGAAAACGAAATCACAGAAGTAAAACATAAAAGAAATATAACCTACCTGGAAGCAAGAAAAATTGTTGAATCATATCTAAAAACAATATGTATACAGAAGTTATCGCAAAAAAAAACAAAACAATCCCATTAAAGAAACAAAATCAAACAAACGACCAATACAGGAAAACTCATCAAACCTGACGGTAACGAATGGCTAAAATTTTAAAACCTAAAAGATCTATATTCAAATATGAATAATAAAACAAAAGAAGCAGAAAAACCAAACACAAAAGGAAAAACATACCTGAAACAGAAACAAAAAATACCACCAATCAGATGCTAAAAAAGGTAACCAAAGAAAAAACATCAAACAAAGAAACCTGCGTAAAACAAGAAACTCAACCGATAACTACACAAAACAGATTCCAAATCCTCGAAAAAGTGGAAACTGAAAACACTACGACTCAGATCACCGAAACTAAAATCAAGAAAACAAAGGCAAATAAATAAGATAAAAAAAGATAAGAAGCCAAACGGACAACACTACAACCAAAACTCAATCGCTCTCAACCAAGAACCTGAACCCCAACAAGAGATAAAACTACAATATTCTTAGAGATGGAGATAGATGAAAGGTAAAGAAGAAGAAAGTCCCGAAAATCTTAAAAACAAAAGAAAATATTTAACTCCAATCACACAATAAAAAATAAGAAATAAAAATAAAATCACAACAACGAATAATACACAGTGAAGAGGTATTTAAATAGTCTTGTGTTGAAAGGTAGTAAAATTCTTGTACTTTCAAGAAAAGTTTTTTTTTACCTTATTAATTTTTTTTTTTTTTTTGTATTTATGTATTTTTAGTAACAAAAGTCTGTATTTATCAGGAAATTTTTGTATCCTGCAAGATCTTCGTAGTGGTTCCGCCGGAACTTCGCTCTCAACTGGCTCTCCACTGTCAGTTCAGAAAATTGTATACTTTTCACTTGTAGGAATTTCTGGCTCACTAACAGGTGGCATGCAAGCATCCTCTAGGCTTATAGTATTATCTCCATTAATTGATTTGGGAGCCAAATCTCTTACATTGATGATAGGTTTGATACCAGAAGCTAAACGTACATGGGTATAGTGAGAATTAATTTTCAGTAACGTAGCAGGTATAACCAGAGAGTCATACTTACTCGACCTGGTATGATTTCTGAAGTATACTTGGCGTAACTTTGTCCATAGAGGAATTGAAGTACCAGAAGTGAATTTACGGCTGTACCTTAATAGTCTATTGTGACATTCGTAGCTGTGCAGAGCAATGATCGAATAGAATGTAGAGTATAAGGTAGAATATTTTCCCAACAGGATAGCCTCATATTGTAAGAATGCAAATTTACTTGTATGGCCTTCCATAGTGGTCGTTTAGTTTCTCAATTTGCACATTGCCTTCCGGGTGATATCTACTCGTTTTCAAACCTGCAATACCTTTCCCATGTAGGTAGTTAGTAGTTTCCTCTGACAGAAAATCAGTAGCTCTATCTGCGTAAATCATATCAGGCATGCCTTATATCCAGGGCTTTACATAGACCTCCAAAAAGGAGTGTGCTCCAGGAGCACGCTCCTTTTTGATGGAGCAAAGGAGAGGAGGCCTCATTTTATATTCAGCGGGAGTGGAACGGGAGCAACTCCATTTGGGACTAAAGAGCGTTGTTTGTTTTTTAAACATTAGTTTTTTATTCAGCAATAAAAAGGAAAAGAAAAAGTCTCAGCTAAACTCTGAGTTATTTTTAAAAATTATATCTCTGGTAAATGTATATGAGATAGGGAGAGAGAGAGGGGGGAGGAAGGAAGAAAGAACGAAAGAGTTACACATGAAAACAGAGCATTTCAACTTCTTAGATTTTCACATCGACATGTTACATTTTTGATGGGACAGTTTTCTTAAGGCAGGAGACAATTTGGCAACAAATGTCTTCAAATACGCCAGTGAGTGTAGATGTCTTTGAAGTTATTTTCTTACAGATTTGAACTTTTTTTGTATTTATGACAAGGATGTTTATTGCTGATTTTTCTTTTAATTCGTATTTTTAAATAAAGAATTTAAGGTTCAATTGTACTATAGGGGCCGTTGGATTTTCTCGTCCATTTCGCTCGGTATTCACCCAAATGTTCGATAAAATCGATTTTGGGGTGAAATGGTACATTTTGTCCTGACAAAAGATTCTAATTTATTTTTTAGCATATATCAAACTGAACTTTTATGCCACATTTTTACGGCGACATTTTGTTATTCTTAAATTCACGACTAGTATGTTTATCCTTTTCATGTTTGCTTTTAAATTCGTTAAATTCCATTAAAACTTGCTTTTGTAAATAGAATGTTCAAAGTTTTTTTGTGTGTAATAAAATGTTAAAGTAGTAAAAAATATCTTTAGTCCAAGGAAAAAATATATTTAGTCCAAGGAAAAAACAATAAAAACCAACATGGCCGCCAGCGATTAAAACCTGGAATTAAAGTTAGATTCTTAACAAAAGTAAATGAGAATTTTATTTCAGGACCAAAAATACAATTAAGACCAACAATCAGTTTCATCCAAAATTTGGGTGAATACCAAGCGAAATGAGCGAAAAAAAAACAGCGGCCCCTATTCTACAATTAAACCGATGTTTAAACTTAATTAAATTAAAGAAAATATAAATTTTAATATTAAAAAAGCAAATAATTAGACTTTCTGACTAATTTGTTGTTTTTTAGAACTGAAAGTAGATTAGATATCTTTCTTTATCTTGAAAAATCTATTATCGAATATTTAAATTCTAAACAGTTTGTTTTTGTTAGATATTTCAAATATAGACGTTTTCACCTTTTTTATTCAAATTTTTAATTTTAATAAATGTTTTTGCCCGACCTAGGAAAACTTGTTCCAGTTAATTTTTCAAGGGAGGAAAATTTGACCCGATATTTTTTCAACTCCCAAGGTCTAGGCCAGATATTTTGTATGAAATTTTAAGACATTAAATAGATCTCTGAATTGTTTATTGACAATTTCTTGATATTTTTTGGCCAACTTATGAAAAATATTTTTTTATTCAATCTTTAAAAAATAAACTTCATTGGGTTTTTTTCGCCCCAAATTTTACTATTGAAAAAAAAAATGGATAAATCTATTTGTTTGAAAGTACTGGCACTTTTCTCTGTGGTAAATAATAATATACATTATACAATATAGTTACGTTCGTAAAACAAACAAATATTAAACAACACCACAACGATTAATGTTGCCTTGGCTGTCTCTCCTCTCCCAGAGAAATGTTTTCTTTAAAAAGAAAATAATCACTAATAATGTTTAAAAGTAAAACTTTATTTGTTTAAAACAAATCTAAATGCTCTTCCAAAACAAATAGAAAAAATATCGGGTCAAATTTTCCTTCCCTGAAAAAATAGGTTGTTAATGTAATGAAAATGAAAATTGCTTTAAAATACTTCAGGGATTTTTCTATTTCTATTTTATACCTCATGAATGAAAATTTACGTATAATCCTATGCTTCATCCGACATGTTCTCCTATAACCCTTAGCATATCTCAAAATATTAGCGAGATTTTGTCAAATATTATCTTAAGATCGTACACTTAAAGTGACATCCCCACCCATATTGACAAGATCCTTTGATGCCCACCCCTATCCTTCGACCACTCATTGGCAGAATAGAACGTTTATGAAAGAAGGTACATTTTCATTATGGAGTGCTGAAAAAGGAGTGGCTCCTTTTTTATAGGAGTTTGAGCTGGAGCGGCTCCTTTTTGAAAATGGGGAGCGTGAGAGGAGCCAGCTCCAATTTTGGGCATTGGAGCAGGAGCAGCTCCAAAAGTAGTGGAGCGCATAGAGCCCTGCTTATATTGCAAATAGTTGATTCACACATCGTGTGACAGTTTTGCTTGTCATATCTTTACATGGGAATGCAAAGGGAAAACGTGAGTATCCATCGATTATCGTAAGTAGGTATTTGTTACCATGTATGGACGTAGGCAGTGGTCCCTTGAAATCCATGTTTAATCACTGGAAGGGTATTATTGCGTTTATGAGAGTTCTCTTGTTACCGATAAAGAATTTAGGTTTCACTGTGACTCAATGTTCTAGAATAGAATGCAACCGGACAGTTTTGTTGATTAAGGGTAACCGCTGTAACACTGTTGCTACAAATTCTTTTTCTGGGTCAACAGTTGTTATGTTAACTAAAATCTGGACCGATGGGAGTTACCTCCCCCTGCAATGTAAGATCTCGGGGCTAACGTGAATAAAACGAGACCCGGCGAGTCAGCCATCTTGGTCTGAGATAACACACCGTCTTACCTCTTTTTACTAACGAAAACCATAACAAAACATGGTGTCAGAATAAGGGATTCGAAAACGGACGTGAGCAACACGTATGGGAAAAGTTAAGTAAAATATTGAGCTCAAAAGCCAAATAAAAAAATAAATATAAACCCATGATGAACAGCCACGTTACCCCACCAGAACCCTTCACATTCGATCAGCCCGAATCGTGGGAAAAATGGATTCGGCGGTTCAACCGCTACAGGACAGTGTCCGGACTCGACGAGAAGCCAGCCCCTTGTCAGGTAGACACCCTAATCTACTGCATGGGTGATAAAGCAGAAGACATCATTGCTACGTTCAAACTCTCACCCGACGAAGCCCAAAACCTGAACATAGTCACGTCAAGGTTCAACGACCATTTTAAAGGCAACACCAACGTCATATATGAACGGGCTAGGTTCAACCAGAGACGCCAGGAAGTAGGTGAGTCGGTTGACTATTTTATTACGGATCTCCATGTACTGGCTAAGAACTGCAACTTTAGAGACCTCCATGAAGAACTAATTCGTGACAGAATTGTAGTCGGGTGCATAGATCCAAAGCTGTCAGAGAGTCTTCAGATGATTCCAGACCTCACCTTAGACGGGGCCATCAGACGCGCACGACAATGTGAGACGATAAAATCACAACAACGTCTCCTGCGATCACCAGAACGACTAGCTGATAGCAATGTTGCTGTCCATTCTGTTAATCACAATAGAACTCGCAGACAAGGGCAGAGCAACTACAAGGCCAAACCCAGAAGGGAACCTCACTACAACGATCAGCAGAAGAAAGGGCATACGCAGCAGCACAGAGCGGAAGCAGGGTGCCACCGATGCGGTAACCAGGCTCATCATCAGAGACGTGCATGCCCCGCCACTGTCGTCACCTGCCACAATTGTGGCACGATAGGCCACTATGCTAAGTGTTGCCGTGCGAAAAAAATACATGAGGTTAAGCATGACTCGGATGACAGTGAAAGTGACCAGAGTGCATACCTTGGTGTCCTGACAATATCAGAAATCAGCCTGAGCAAACCATGGCGAACCGACATCACCGTCAACGGAATACCACTGGAGTTCAAATTGGACTCTGGCGCAGATGTGACTGCAATCCCTGAGCACATCTACAAACTGAGGAGAGACCTACCGGCTCTCTCAGATGCCCACAAAACCCTACATGGTCCGCGACGCATCCCGCTGAAAGTTACCGGAATGATCACTGCAACTGTCTCGCACAAAGAACTGACGACGAAACAGCGGATATTCATTATCCCCAATCTTGAGGAACCATTATTAGGTAGACCAGCTATCGAAGCCCTCAAGCTTGTAACTGTCCACCCAAGGCTACATACCATCAAGAGCGAAATGCATCCATATAATCCCAAAAAGGAAATGCCAGACCTATTCACAGGCTTAGGCACATTTGGGAAAGCATACAGTATACCGCTACACGCAGATGCTAAGCCATACTCAGTACCCACACCACGACGCATACCCCTACCCCTGATGAGAAAAACGCAGGCAGAACTCCAGAGAATGGAGAAGCTGGGGATCATAAGCAAGATCGACGAACCCACCGAATGGTGTTCCCCTATGGTCGTAGTACCAAAAGCAAATGGAAAAGTGAGAATATGTGTAGACCTCACAAAGCTCAACAAGTGTGTAAAACGTGAACTCCACATGCTGCCCACAGTTGACCACCTCCTAGCCCAGTTAGGGGAAGTGAGAGTCATGAGTAAACTGGATGCCAACAGCGGATACTGGCAAATCCCACTCTCATCGGAATCCCGTACACTGACGACTTTCATCAGCCCATTCGGACGGTACCAATTTAACCGTCTCCCCTTTGGGATCTCATCAGCCAGTGAGATCTACCAGAGACGTATGTCGCAAGTATTAGAGAGTGAGGCTGGAGTGATATGCATGCAAGATGACGTGCTAATCCACGGCAAAAATCAACAAGAACATGATGCCCGACTGAAGAGCGCACTCAAAAAAATCCAGGCTGCGGGCATTACTCTCAACTCAGAAAAATGCGAAATATCCAAACCATCACTGAAATTTCTCGGGCATATACTCAGCGCTGACGGTCTACGGCCAGATCCAGAAAGGGTCGCTGGTGTTTCCAACTTCCCAACACCAACAGACATAACGGAAACCCGCCGATTCCTAGGGATGGTGAATCAAATGGGAAAATTCATTCCAAACCTGGCGGACATGACTAAGCCACTACGGGACCTGTTAAGCCGGAAATACGCATTCATGTGGGACAGTGCACAACAGGAAGCATTTAGCTCCATCAAGAAGGCACTGTGTTCAGCACCAGTGCTATGCTTATATAGTCCCTCAAATGAGACTGTAGTTTCTGCCGATGCTTCATCCTATGGGCTGGGAGCAGTGTTATTACAACGACAGAGCGATACAAAAATGCACCCTGTCGCCTACGCTTCACGAGCCATGTCAGAGACCGAAACTCGTTACGCCCAAATAGAAAAGGAGGCCCTGGCGACAACATGGGCATGTGAACGCTTCTCTGACTACCTAGTCGGACTACACTTCACAGTGGAAACCGACCACAAGCCACTGGTGCCATTGCTAGGTAGCAAGGACCTCAGCGAGCTACCGGCAAGGATACAGAGATTTCGGGTACGCTTAATGAGGTATGGATACACCATTCGCTACGTTCCTGGCAAGGAGCTATATACAGCAGATGCTCTGTCAAGAGCAATATTCAGTAATGGCCCTACTAAACAGGACAAGGATCTGGAGGAGGAAGCAACAGCATTCGTCCACGCCATAATAGAATCCTTGCCCGCCACAGAAAAACGTCTAAGGGAGTTGGAGGAAGCCACCAAAACTGATGAGACTAGTAACTACATATTGCAATATGTAAGAAATGGCTGGCCATCAAATGACCGCGTCCCAGCACCAGTCAAACCATACTGGACCTTCCGCGGCAGCATCACATGTGAGAACGGGCTACTGATGTATGGCACGCGGATCATAATTCCTTCACTGCTGAGACCGACCATGATTGCCAAAATCCATTCCGGTCACCAGGGAATAACCAGGTGCAGACAGAGAGCTCGCCAATCCATATGGTGGCCAGGAGTGTCTGACCAAATCAAAAGGGCCGTACAAAACTGTCCAAAATGTGCCGAGCTGAGATACCAACCGCCCGAGCCCCTCATGACAACCGAGCTTCCAACAAGACCATGGCACACTCTAGCCTCCGATCTGTTTGAATTGAAGGGCCACAGCTATGTTGTAGTTGTTGACTACTTCTCCAGATACGCAGAGATTGCCATGCTTGCATCAATAACCTCCAGAGCTATAATAGGGAGCCTGAAGGCAATCTTTGCCAGACATGGAGTACCGGTCATCCTAAGAACTGACCCAGGAAGCCAATACACCTCAAAAGACTTTGCCAAATTCGCAGACAACTGGGGATTTCAGCACGTCACAAACAGCCCTCGCTACTCCCAAAGTAACGGAGCAGCAGAGGTATGTGTAAAGACAATGAAAGCATTGTTGAAGAAGGCAAAAGACCCGTATCTTTCTTTGCTCGCCCACAGAGCAACACCAATGGACTGCGGGTCCAGCCCTAGTGAGCTATTAATGGGCCGACGCTTGAGGACAAATGTCCCAACTCACCCAAATCTATTAAACCCAAAATGGCCCGATCTCAAATGCTTCAGACAGAGGGAAGAGAACCAAAAGGTCCAACAACGACTCACACACTGCCTATCACATAGAGCTAAAGAGCTATCACCGCTCAAAAACGGTACACCAGTGTGGGTCAGAAGCCCCAATCTTTCAAACCAGGAAGGCACAGTTGTTGGAACAGCATCTACCCCACGCTCCTATGTTCTACAGACCAAAGGCGAAGGGACAGTGATCCGACGCAATCGTCGACACATTGTACCGAAACCACCCAACGGAATAGTCGAGGCTCATGAATCGGAGTCCTATGAAGACACTCATCTACCAAGGGAGGAAACCGTGAAAACAGCAGTCCCAACCCTCAATTCTCAAGACTATACAAGAACCAGGTCTGGACGGCAGTCGAGACCACCCATCAAGCTAGATCTCTAAAAAAAAAATTAAAAAAATAAAAAAAAAAAAAAATTTTTTAATTAAAAAAAAATAAATTAAAAAAAAAAAATAAATAAATAAATAAATTAAATAAAAGAGAGATCATATAGCATGGACACTACCCCCCCCCTTGACTATCTCAAAAAGGGAGATGTTATGTTAACTAAAATCTGGACCGATGGGAGTTACCTCCCCCTGCAATGTAAGATCTCGGGGCTAACGTGAATAAAACGAGACCCGGCGAGTCAGCCATCTTGGTCTGAGATAACACACCGTCTTACCTCTTTTTACTAACGAAAACCATAACAAAACAACAGTTACCAGAATAGCATCTTTCAAATCCTTCTTTAGCCTTTGAAAGCCAAAGAAGATAACGGGAATTCTCTATTGCGGTTCAGTGCTAATATTTTATCTGAAAAGTTCTGGATAAATTTGCTGTAGTAAGAGAACATCCCAATATTCCGTCTTTGTGATTTCAGATTTAGAGGAGGTGGCATCTCAAGTAGAGGTTTTAGGCGATCGCAGTCAAGCGATATCTGGTTGATTTTGATAGTGTACCCAAGTAAAATTCTTTGGAATGCACTTACTCCATTAGTAACACCGATGGCAGACGAGTAAACTGATATAATTTACCATCTACCTCAAAGGCTGTAAATTTACTATCCTTGTTGCTAATAGGGGTTTGGTGGTAAGCTGATTTAAGATCAAGAGTAGTAAAAATCTTATACCGGGCTATATCTTCGACCATTTTAGATATATTCAGCATAGGGTAAGCATCTATTTCCGTGAATCTGTTGATGGTGATGCTATAATTGATCACCATTCTTTTTTTTTCTGGTTTTCCTTTCATGTTACTAGAACCTGCACTCGCCAAAGTTAAATCGAGGATTCTGTTAATTTTCTTCCAACAATTTTGCAGTCTTTATTCTTATGAATTCGCTATCAGCGATTTGGTGCTGATTGGAGTTGTGTTCGTAGAGAGATTAGAAAATAATGGATGGAAAACCATTATTCTTGGTGACTGCTCCGGTAATAAGTTTGTCCTCCGGTCCATCAAATTTGAAGATTACCTTGTTATATTTGCATAGAATGTCTTTCCCTATGATAATGTCGACAAATAAATTCTTAATTATCTCCACTATAATGTCAGTGTGTACTATTGTTTAGGGAGATATCGACTTTAGTTTCTCCAATAATTTTCACACACATGTTAGGGTCGGCCAATGATATATATATATTTTTTTTTAATAAAAGTTCCTACGCTACCAGAATCTACCATGGCATTGACAGTGCAACCATATATTTTACACTTAGTCAATGTAATATCTTTTTCTCTTCCTAGTCATGTGAGACTAGAGAATTCAGGGTTTTCATTTAACACTGCCGATATGGAAGATCTTCAAACTTTGGCCCAATGTCCTTTTTTTAAACACTTTTTGCAGTTTGAGTCACGGTCCGGACAAAGACGACACAGCTGATGGGAATTCCCCAAAAAGAACAAATTTCTTTTGTCCTCGTATATTTTTGTGTCGCTGTCAGACTTGTATTTTCCCCGAGAAGATTATTGAGGCGGAAATCATACTCTCCTGGTTGTAGCATGCAGAGTGTTTTTCAGCTTGTTGAAGAGATCTTGCCATCTCGTATGCTTTCTGAAAAGTTAGTGAGGATTTCTCGAGAAGTCGTTGTTGAATTAAGGGATAGGAGATAGCGCCAATAAAAGCCTCATACATATACTGGTTTTCATTTACTTCAGCACTCATGGCCTGGAAATTGCATGTTTAGCAAGGTTTTTCAAGGGTAACAACACAAAAGAATCCACTGTTTGCGCTGGTTGCTGATTTATGGTGATGGTGTCGGTTGTAGACTATATTAGTGGGCTTAATGTAGGCCGCATCCAGAGTTATTATGGCAGAGGTATAGTCGTTTGTGTCACTAATGATTTCAAATAATTCTGCCGATATGCTATTTATCAATGCATAGAAGTCTGGAAACTTTAATTAGGGAAGCATTTATAAAGGAAGATATATTTGAAAAACTCAATTTTATCATTCTTGAGGACTATCAAAACATATCTATCATAAAGCGTAAAAAAATAGAATATGTCTTCGGAATGACATTAAACAGCACCCAGTGGTGAATTCCCAATTTGTGAGCTTTGGGGAGTGTGGAACCGCCCCTTAGTTACCACGGCTCCCAGGTCCAGTCTGGTCTGGAGTGGTAGTACCTGTCAGGGTCCCATCTATGGATTAAATACAATCTGCCTCGGAATAACATGAAACTGTGATCAGTAATATAACTTTCATCGTAAATGAATAATAAAAGCAAACTCCATGAAAAAATATTTGAAAATAAAAAACTAAAAATTACTGGATTCAACATTTAATCGCTCTAAATAGGTTAAGACGGTTATAAAAAAACACTAACCCAAGCAAAACTTAATTTAAGAAATAAAAGTCTACAATAAAATTTAAGTTTAAAAAATACAATAATAAACAAGCTGCACGTGCGTGGTCCCCCTCTGTATGTGACTCGATGTGGCGAGTGTAAAATGCAATAAATTTGGGCAATTTGAGGCATTTTTTGACCTCCTGGGGGCGCGAACCAGAATTTTTCTGAGGTCAAGGATGCTCATTTTATATCCAGAACAATTGCCTCTATATTTTGGCCAAGTTTCAGAAAAATTGAATGGATGCATCAAATGTTATGGGAGAAAATGGTCATTTTTTGCCATTTTTAGGGGGCTTTTGACCCCCTGGGGGCGCGAACCAGATTTTTTCCAAGGTCAGCGATACTTATTTTCTATTAGGAACAATTGCCTCCACATTTTGAATGGATGGATGAAAAGTTATGGGGCAAAAAATGCCATTTTTTGCCATTTCGGGGCCTTTTAAAAAATTGGAGAATGTCACTTTCTAACCTGACCAAAGTTACAACTTCATGCAAAATTTCAGAGAAATTCAATGGATGGTTGCAGAGAAAAATCCGGACGGACATGCCTCAAAACATAGGTCCCCCGATTTTTTAAATCGGGGGACCAAAAAGTAAATCAATAATTATCCCACCTATAGAATCTTATTCAACATTGATGGTTGATATGCCGTAAACAAAAATCACAATAAATACAGGTACTACATAAAGATGACAGCAAATACAAGAGCCGCATAAAGGTTTTGGATTCAAAAGGCTGCAATAATTGCTGCAGGGCATCATTAGAGAAAGGACACCACAAGTGATCCCTAGTGGCAAGGTGATTCAACAAAGGGTGATGACTAGTTCTGATGATGTTGTGGTGGTAACTATAACCTAACTTTTTTATTCTTTACCGTATATACTACTTCGAAAGATTAAGCAATCGCTCATCTATATGTAAATCTTGTTTTTAACTTATTTCTAGATGATGACGGAAGAAGAATCGCTACCATTAATCGCTGATGTAAATCTTGCACCAGAAGAAAATCAACTAAGGCGTCTGTTTAAAAAAGAGAAAATTAAATTGTACCTAAAAAAAAAGTTTCCCATTGTCCAATGGCTTCCAAATTATTCGTAAGTATGAAAAATATTTTTTTTCCAATTTAAAAGAAAAAGATTTTTTTATCTTACCAGAGATTTTTGACGGAATTCCACTTTTTTAGATCTAGATAAAGTAGATTTCCGCTTTAATCGCTTTTTGGTTGTAAATCCACTTTAAAAAAAAAAAAATAAGAAAGAGCTGATTTCTACCAAATTGATAGAGCCTTACTTCCTTATTTTTGTCACTATTTGCCTTGATGTTATTTCTCTTTCTCTCCTCTCTTGCTTTATCTTTCTTTCTCATTTACTGTTTTCTCTCTCTCTCTCTCTTCCTCTCCCCATCTCTCTTATGACAGCGCTATGAAAGCTAAGACTTCAAACGATCAGGGTAGGGGAATGAGATGACATTTGTTTCATCGAAAAATGACTTCCTGTCCCCCCCCCCCCCCCCCATACACACTGATGTATTTCTCTTAATTTTGACTTTTTTAGTTGAAACTGATTGGAGTTATTTTTTTGGCTAGGAGCAAAGTGTAGTATCTGTTCTGATACTACACTTTTTTTTCTATCCTCGGTTGGTGAGGGAGAGATCCTTATAGACTGAGGCAATTTTTATTTATGACCCAATCCAGAGTAACCCTTTTTGGAGAACTGGATTTTCCTCACATTAAAACCCGACCTTGTATGTAACTCTGCCCTCATGGGGAGGCAAGTAAATAGGGACTATACAGGAGGCTAAATTGCAGCAAATAAATGCAGTTGTAAATAACAAATTGAGATGGGATTGCTTAAAGAAATTTCTATTTACCAAGATTGATATTTCACTAATTAAAAAATTTTCAAATTGTTTTGAATGTGTTTTTATTACTCATCACTAGCACATCATCTGAGTTGTTTTTAGTTGTGTGTGTGTGTGTGTGTGTGCTGCCCTCTCTCCACATACATACAAGAGTATGCCCCCCCAACCCTGGTTGGGAAATTCATTCATATTTTAGCTTTTTACTTGGCCTTTTGGCTAAGATCAAAGTGTAGTATCTGTTCCGATGAATACTGCACCCCATAGACTGGTATTGTCTTGGCCTTCGGGGCTTGATTTACGTCGGTCTATGGGTCTGTCCTGTGCAGTTCTAGGAGGTCCACCCTCCCAGGCTTCGCCTTCCCTCTTTGGGGAGGAGTAAGTTTATTGCTTACCACCTGAGGCGCCCCTACCGGGGAATGCCGACGGGGCTGCCCAGGCAATTTTTAATGGCCAAAGTGCTCACCATCTCGGGCGCTGGCTTTTCAAACCCCACTTTCCCGACCCGACCTTGGGTCACATCTTACTTGTGGGAGTAAGATAAAACTGACCTTGTGCCTAACTCCTGGAGAGGAGTAAATCAATACTCACATCCCTGACTTATTACAAATTGAATATTTATCAAATATATATTTATACAAGCAAAAACTACCCACCACTCGGCAGTTATTAATATAGCTCTATGTATTCTTTTTAAATGTGTAACTTATATTACATATCTTTAATATCCTAAGAGTTTTCATTTAAATTATCACCTTTGAAAATTTCAAACGTAACATTTTAAGAAATGTTTTGGTAATATATCTTTTTTTTTTATTAAATCATTTTAATTAATTATTGTCAATATCGACAAAAATATTGCATCTATCTATCTCTCTCTCTCTCTCTCTCTCTCTATATATATATATATATATATATATATATATATATATATATAATCTGTGACACTGGCATGTTGATGTTATCGATCAACAGCTGTTAGAAACTGAGATCTCATCAGGCGGAAAAGAAAATCTGGTCCTTCCCTCAGATCATATTTGGAAAGAATGAAGTGGAAAAAGAAGGAAAAAGAAACTAAATTCAAAATTAAAGATTGGAGGGTCACGTGGTCAGATTTGAAACAGTCGAAAATTGAAAATGAACATTTGTGAACTCATGGTAAAAATAAAAGGGGGCAATTACCAGTGGCACACTTTCATGGCTATCTTATGTCTGGATGATATGTGTCGAGTCATCGATATTTATTAAAAGTTAATTTAACAGCATCAATTTTATGCTAGGTATAGGAAGGGGGAAGACGAACAAACTGTCTAGCTTCTTGCTTTTTTAGGGTAAGGGTGAGAGGGGTTTAGCCATTTAGACCTAATTAGGTTGATTTTTCACTTTTTATTTTATGTTTTATTCTTTACTTTGTTTTTTAAATTTTTTATTAATTTGAGCTAAGAACAGCTGGTCGCTACCAATAATAAAAAGTAACAATAATAAAAATAATGAGAATAGGAAAATAAACTAAAATTAACTAAAACTTAATTAAAGTTTACTGACATAATATAAGGATGGTAATAACAACCACAATAATAATAACAATAATAATAATAGTGCTTATAATCATAAGGGGTGAAGAATAAATTAATATAAGTTATAGTAATAATCGAATAAAAGAATAAGGGTGAAACTATAGTAATTATAATAATAATAGTTATAGTGATAATAATAATGATACTAAATAAATGATGGTGGAATAAAAATACAAATGAGAAAGTGATATTTCCAAAGAAAAAAATCAATATTATTAGAAAATGCAGAAACACAGTGCTAATTAGCAAGAACAAGGACTAAAAGCAATCAATCGATGTTTCGATTGGTTCGCTGGATTTTGCAGAGGTAACCGACTTAGTTTCTAACAGCTATCGATCGATAACATCAACATGCCAGTGTCGTGCATTATGTACATGTCTGCATAAATAAAAAATAAAAATTATAAAAAGCTCTATTTGATATTGAGCACTCTTTATAAGACCGGGTGTAAATTCTTTGGATTTTTATCATGTGGATGTTTACTTTATCTGGATTACTATATATATATATATATATATATATATATATATATATATATATATATATATATATATATATATCGTACATGTATTGTATTAGTTTCTGTAAATGTAAATCCGTAGAAACTCAAGTGTTTATAAAAAGTGCTCAATAACAAGTAGAGCTGTTTATAAGTATACATTTTTATTTATACAAACATTATTGGTTACATATGTGCATACATGTTTTGGTTGCACTTTTCCCAGAAAGTCAACCTCATCAGACCAAGAATTTTCGAAAATTCTTGGTCTGATGAGGTTGACTTTCTGGGAAAAGTGCAACCGAAACATGTATGCACATATGTAACCAATAATGTTTGTATAAATAAAAATGTATACTTATATATATATATATATATATATATATATATAAAGTATAAATTTTTATATATATATAAATTTGGGAAAGTTCATTTTTTTAAGCATCATTAGAATTTTAAACTTAAAGAAAGAGGCAAAATGCCTTCAAAAACCATGTGTTAGATGCAGATATTTTCATTAAAATCAAAATAAAAAATCAAGACATTTTTTTTTTCATCTTGACTTTTTTATCTAATATTTCGCTTGATATAACAAGCCTCGACAGTTTTAGACAAATAAAAGGTATTAACCATATTTTTTTTCGTAATAATCCTTCCTGGTCTTCTTGAAGTGACATCCGATGTTGTGTGGACTAACGGTGTAATGTCTCTTTTAAATTGAACTTAAATCGCGCATGGTTGTTGGTAGGTATAAATTTGGGAAAGTTCATTTTTTTAAGCATCTTTAGAATTTTAAACTTAAAGAAAGAGGCAAAATGCCTTCAAAAACCATATGTTAGATGCAGATATTTTTATTAAAATAAAAATAAAAAATCAAAACATTTTGTTTTTCATCTTGACTTTTTTATCTAATATTTCGCTTCATATAACAAGCCTCGACAGAGCTTAAGACAAATAAAAGGTATTAACCTTATTTTTTTTCGTAATAATCCTTCCTGGTCTTCTAGAAGTGACATCCGATGTTGTGTGGACTAACGGTGTAATGTCTCTTTTAAATTGAACTTAAATCGCCTGATCTTCCTACTATGTCACTTGTTCAAGCAGTTAGAGTGCCTAATCCTCAACAGGTTGGCTAAACCAGCCATCATTCCCCAACAAGCAGGATTCCGTCCTGGAAAATCCACAACTAGCCAACTCCTGCACAAAGAAGATGGGTTTCAGAAAGGACTGGTAACGGGAACCGTCTTTGTTGATCTGTCTGCCACACATATGACACCTGCTGCACTCAATACATACCTGGACTCGATGCCCAAAGCAGCAAATTATATGAGCAATACCAACAGCTCTATGAATCTGACCCCTTTGCTGAAAATACCATCGAAGTAGGTGAGACACTCATGACCTTCCTATCAGAAGGTCGACAATGGAAATGGCAAAATCTGTTGATGAAAACTGATATGACGAAGAATAGTAAAAAGGCATGGAATTTAATTCGGAAAATCAGCAACGATCCATTGCTGAGGCAACAGCAGTACACCATCACTGCTAACCAAGTTGCACATCAGTTGTTACTCAATGGGCAGTGCACTACCAAACAGCAAGGACTAAACATAGACCGACTTCAATATTCCCAGATGACTGGAATGACTGAACCGTTCTTACTTAAAGAGCTCAATATCAGCACCAGTGCTATTAAGGCTGGTAAAGCCATCAGTCTAGATTATATTTTCACAGATGAGATCAAGCAGTTTGAGCCTTTAACACAAAAATGGATCCTTGAACAACTGTATGCTAACAAGAAATATCCCAAAGATCTAGAGAAACCCCAAAATTATCGCTCTTCTCAAATCTAGCGAAGATCCAGTGCATGCAAAGAGTTCCAGCCTGATCTTCCTGCTATGTCACTTGTTCAAGCAGTTTGAGCACCTAATCCTCAACAAGTAGGATTCCGGCCTGGAAAATCCACAACTAGCCAACTCCTGAATCTCACTCAGCACATCAAAGATGGGTTTCAGAAAGGACTGGTAACGGAAGCCGTCTTTGTTGATCTGTTTGCCACATTTGACACTGTAAACCACCGTCTCCTCCTGAAATAGATCTTGGAGCTGACAAAAGACCTGGCACCCACAGACCTAATCAGAGCCATCTTAAAAGACAGGCATTTTTATGTTACCCTTAACAACAAAGTAGTGGTGCTGTTAAAAGAATGGCTTACCTCAAAGTAGTGTGTGGCTCCATTACTATACAAAATCTACATTAATGACCAACCAATAAAGGAGAACACTGGTTCATCTATGCTGACGACCTTTGCGTAACATCCCAAGAGAGTATGTTTGAGTCAGTTGAGTCAAACCTCAACTCAGCCTTAGATGAGCTACTCCTCTACTACGAGAGTAACCACCTGCATGCAAACCCTGCAAAAACTCAAGTCTGCTCGTTTCATCTCAGGAACCAAGAGGCCAACCGACTCCTAAACATCACGTGGTCTGGAACACAACTTGAGAATTGCACTAACTCTGTCTACTTTGGCGTAACCCTGGACTGCACCATCTCATTCAGAGAACATGTAAAGAAGATAAAAATGAAAGTCAGCTCCCGGAACATCTTACAGAAACTGAAACTGATCAAATCCAAGTGGGGAGCCACAGCACACACACTAAGATGTACTGCCTTAGTCTTGTGCTATTCCTTTGCGCAGTATGCTTGCCCTGTTTGGGAGAGATCAATACATGCCAAAAACCTAGACTCAACGTTGAACAACACCTACCACTTGATAACTGGTTGCCTGAAGCCCACCAACCTGAACAACCTACATCTCCTCACTGGCATTATCCCTTCAGATGTGAGATGGGAAGTTGCCAGCCGAGTAGAGATCACGAAGGCTATCAGTGATGAATGCCACCCCCTTCATGAACGTGAAACAACGGTTCAATGACTGAAGTCAAGGAGAAGCTTCCTCAACCATGTCGAACCCCTAACAACATCTCAGGAAGAGACCAGACTACAGCTGTAGATCAGACGGCTAGAAGATGGCTCCCCTCCTGCTAACATGGGAATCCCCTCTTCTGAGGCCCTCCATCCTGGTTCAGAGGCATCCTGGCTCCAGTGGAAAACACTAAACTGTCTGAGAACGTGAATCAGGTGATCAAAAGTTGCTATGAGTAGATGAGGCTACAAAACTGACCCAACCATCTGTGAATGTGGATAGGAGGACCATACGATGCAACCCTGCCTTGTCTTCCCCCTACTGCCTAACCGGTGCAGCTTGAAAGATCTTGCAGAGTACAACACCAATGTAAAGGACTGCATAAAAAGTGTGAAACTGTCGTATGACCACATGCTTCAAAAACACGCAAAGAAGAAGAACTTCAAGATTCAGGTTTTAAATCATTAGACCACTCTCTAATGTATGTATTTCTCTAGACCCTTTAACTCTATATTGATTCAACCACTCTCTAATATTTCTTAATGTCTTTGTGAGCATTTAGAGAAAGAGTTTTCAGGTGCATCATTTAATTTACATGCGTGTGTTTGTACACACCACAAACACATATGTAAATTAGATGACAAAATAATAAGTCTCTTTATTTCTATATAAGAATAATAAATAATAATAATATTTCTATATATTACTACTGCTGCTGATGATGGAGTGGTAGTAGAAGTAAAGAGACTTAATATTTTTATTTATTCAAGAAGAATGTTTTAAAAGATATGTCACAGTTTATAAATTTCGAATGAGATCAAAGTAGAATAAATAGTGTTTGTAAAAAGTACCTTGATCAGAAGAACCTGTATTTTGTTTTTGTGGATCTGGAGAAAGCTTTTATGGAGTGCCAGAGAGATTGTCTGGTGGGCTTTGCATAAACTAGGGCAAACGAGTGGTTGGTGAAGGTTGTTCAAGCAATGTACAGAAATGTTCAAACTAACAGCACATTTAGTGAGTTGCTTTTCATTTGTCTCGAGGGAGTTTTAAACAAATTGTCTGGAAGAGATGCTGTATGCTGATGATTTAGTGCTTGCCTGTGAAACAATGAATGACCTACTTGTTAAGTTAAAGACTTGGGGAAATGCTATGGAACATAAAGGTCTGAGAGTGAATGTTACTAAGATCAAAGTGATGATGAACTCCCCAAAACAGGAAAGTTCCCTGCTCAGTTTGTGGAAAAGGAGTTGGGTGCAATTCAATTTTTATGTGGAACTTGTAAGCATTGGGTACACAACAAGTGCAATGGAATTACTGGTATGTTGAGATATGAACATGAGCACCACTCCTCTAGCCGTGACGTCATCAGTTCGGCCGTTCCGGTTCGGTTGGTCACCCGGCACTGTTCGGGAAAAGTTGCCGTTCTGATGAAGGTTGCCGATGTTGAAACGCCCGGTCCAGTGACTTCAAACTCCCATGCTCTGTTTGTTTAGATCAGTGAGCAATCAACTGGGGTGGGCTAGTAACCTTGTCTCGCTGTGAAGAGAGGGTCATTTCACATAAACAGTTGAAGAAAGGAATGATAAGCCGCAACGAATTGGTTTGCTGGTTTTCTTGGAAGAATAATTATTAACAAAAAAAAAACAATCACAGAGAAGAAATTACACTTGTTGGGTTCCAAGGCAGGTTGGTTAGACTGTGCTTGGTTTGGGTTGGATCGACAGACTTGGTAATTCGGGGCTATTTATTCCTCCGACAGCGGAATGCTGTCCTAAGTTGGGCGAGGACACACACATGACTGACTGGCCAATCCTCGCCCAACTTTTTCACTGATGGACTGCTCACGTCTGTGATTCTCTCTACTGACTCGCTTATCTCGACTCTCTCTACTCTTTTATTGAGAATGCGCTGACCTCTACGGGGAGGGGGGGGAGCGAATTCTTGTCAGCATCTAATAAGATCATGCCAGAGAACAATAATAAGGGGGCAAGGTGTCATAAGCGAAGAATGATAATAATTTAAAAAAAGAAGTGTATATTTCACCCTGACCGAAAAAACGATATGACCTAAATTGCAATTAACATTCGAGGGCAGAAAGGTTAATACGAAAACAATTAAAAAACAAAATATGATTTCGAATCGATTGAAATTGAGATGCGGAGTTCATTTACTGGAGCGTTCGGACTATGTTTTCCTACATTGTTCTCACTTTGTTTATATTAGAAACCTAAGATGATGCTTGACTTTGAATAAGCTCGTGGCTAATTCACACTAGCGCTGTATTCTAGGCCCTGCCCTTCGCAGGGCCGCTTAATGTTGTCGCATCCGCTTAATATTGTCACAGAGAGAGGATAATCAGCTTGTGTGCAAATAATGTAAGAACTCAGATGTGGAGAAAGTATATCTGGATGGCAAAGCTATTGAGGTTGTCCAGAAGTTTTGTTAACTTTGTGATACCATTGAAGCACAGGGTGGAGCAGGTGCTAGTGTAATAGCAAGACTTAGGAGTGGATGGAGTAAGTTCAGGGAATTTCTGCCATTACTAACCATCAAAGTATTATTATTGTAAGGCATGTGTATACAGTACGATGCTGTATGGAAGTGAAACCTGACCAGTGAGCGTTGCTTAGAGAGAAATGATATGAGAATGATACAGTAGATGTATAATGTGAGTCTTAAAGACATGCTTAGATCTAATGATCTCAGAAGAAAATTAAATCTTGACGGTATAGAGAGAGATGTGTGCAGAACAAGAGACTTTGATGGTGTGACCAAGTTGAAAGAATGGATGAGTTCTTAGCTGTTCTTGGATGTAGAACAATTGAGATAGCAGGTTCAGTTCACAGGGGAAAGCCAAGGAAGTGATAAGAATGGACTTGTGAGAAAGCGTGATAAATAAAGACCTGGCTAGAGATAGCTTAGTTTAGAAGTCAATTTCTTAAAGCTGTCCAACACATGCCAGCATGTAAAACGGATGTTAAACCGAATATGATGATGATGTGACATAATGGGTCATGGTTATGTCTAGTACATATATATAAAACTTAAGATATCAGTGTGTGATTTAGAATAAATAATATTATAATAATAATCAAAATAAGAATAATAAAGAGCACCTGCTCTACTTCTTGTATTTGGGCTGGCGAATCTCTATCGCATTTGAGGGTTCTTGATAAGGTTCAGAAGCATATGTATAATTTGTTTGGCTCCTCTCACAGACATAATGTTGCTAGTCTCAGTCTTTTTTATAAATACTCTTATGGCATGTGTTCTTCAGAATTGTATAATCTGCTTCCTTTATTACAGCGGTCTTCACCAATTCGCTGTTTTGATACCTCATACAAATACAGCTTCCTATTCCAGTAGCTTCTTTCCAAGAACTGCAGACTTGTGGAAATCTTTTCCTGCTGATTGTTTTCCTCCTATCTTTAGCCATGGTCTTTTCACGACTAAGGTCAATAGGTATCTCCTGTCTTTGCGATAATCATCTTTTGTTCTTAACTTTTTACATCAAGTGGCTTCATGCCTTGTCTGGAGCAATTTCCATAAAAGACTTTTTATTTTTAGTTATGCAAAAAGAATGATTTAAAAGATATGTTACAGTTTATGAATTTCCGAATGAAATCAAAATCGAATAGATAGTGGTAATGGTAGTGCCCCAACACGTCACAGGTATGTGTAGTATATTTATATATATTTAATCTGTCTTTTCAGTTGGCAAGTTTTCCAGTGTGATTTTATTGCTGGTCTGACTGTAGCCATGACCGTCATTCCACAGGGATTAGCCTATGCAAAAATTGCCGATTTGTTACCACAGGTAAGCAGTTTTTTCTTTATTATTTATGAAATCAACTAACATATTTTCTATTAGTACTACCAATTTCATTTTTGTTTTAACAATGTCGTTTGTTTTTTAGCAATTTCTTTTAATGTAATTTTGAAAGTTTAATTTAATTATTACAGTATCGTTTGGTCATTAAATTATTAATTGAACCAAATTATTATAAAACTATAACTAATTTTGTTATGATAATGTTGTTTTAATTTCTTTTTATAAAATTATTGGATGTGAAAAGTTTCAAAAACTTTAAAACTTTTTATATGTGAGGATTTACTAAGAATTTTAAAGCCAGAAATGACTTCCTATTCAGTAGTTCAGATGTTTCCAAATTCCTTTCCCATTTTTTTTCAACTATTAACAAAAAATCAAAATGGTTTACTTGTTTATAAAGAAACTGAAATGTATTATGGTGAATTTAATTTCTTAAATATTTAAAAAATTTATTTTACGTTATGCTATTGCATTTTTGATTTTGATAAATATTTGATTAATAGTAAATAACAAAAATTCAATGTATAATTATCAAGATTACGTTGTCGCGAGAAATACACATACTCACATGAAAGTAAATTCATTACTTTTTATGAATGGAGAATAATGGTGGAAAATAAAAAGTGATACATGATGAAAAATGTCCAAAACAAAATCATTTAAAAAATCTTAGTCATTATGGTCAACTTTGAAAGCGATTAATAATGACACTGTCAAATCTTATGAAAATTGGGGCATCATTTGTGATGATAGTCCTGAGTATGACTAAAATTTGGGTATGTTTGACTTAAGATTTTTCAAGTTATTTAAAAAGTGCGATCTTGTTTGATTTGTTTGTTTGAAATCACATTTTTGTTGGTTTGTGTGTAGATTGATTAGACATGTTTTAAGAATATCTGTTCTTATTATTTTGTGGTGAACACCACAATTAAAGTACTCTCTCTTACTCTCTTTCTTTGTTTAACCCTTCTTCGTCTCTGAAGTGGAGAAACTCGTGAAATCTCGCAGAATCATGTTGACCGGAGGTTTCTGACCAATGGGCGGCCGACAGGTCAGCTCGGCCGCGCGTGATTTTAAATCTATAAAGAAGGGGACGCGTCCCTTTCTCTCTCTCTTTTTCCCTCAGCGTTCTGAGACGAACACACAAAGAACTCTCGGTGATCCCCCCCCCCCCACCAGCTCGAACGAGCTGTGTGGAGGAGGGAGGAAGAGAAAGGTAACCCTGTTCAATCCAAGAATTAATCTTTCAATCCAAACGAACTCGTGTTTCTTCAACACATATTGCATTCTACACACAAAAAGACATTTCAACACGCATTTATACGCCCCAATTATGAACTTACACTCTTTTAAATATTAAATAAATAAATTGTTTTGTTAATATAAATGTTATTCCTTTCCTTTTTATTAACCATTATAAAAGGCCTATTCGTATATGTTGTATAGCTTACTCATTCCTTCGCTTTCTTTAAGGTCAGTTTAAATAATATTTTCTTCCTTTCTCTTTGTTTGTAAATCTTAAACTGTTTTATTTAATCTCCACGTGGTCCGATGGTGGAAGCCTAACGGTGTGATAACATGCAGTTATAAAGGCATCTATCACACTACCTATGGTTGGGGGATTCATTATCGCAAAACCATTTGTCGGCATCCTTCGCGACTGTGGTTAATATCCAAAAACCCTTTGTTCTTCTTTCGAATCTCCCGCCATTAATAACTTCTACCCCGGCCATAATTTAATATTGACAATTTTCTTTGTTTCGTTTTTTTTCAGTTTGGACTTTATTCAGCATTCATGAGCTCTTTTGTATATTGTATATTTGGTACATCCAAAGATATTACTCTCGGTCCTACAGCCATTATGTCCCTCATGACGGCTTCATTTTGTTCATCTTCAATTAAAAATGATCCTACTTGTGCCCTTATATTAGCATTTGTCGCAGGCTTTGTCCAATTGATAATGGGATTGCTTCATCTGGGTAAGTTTGGTCAAACATTTTTGACACCATTTATTCTTGAATTGACGATCAAAGCAAATATGACGATGTTAATTTTATGCTATGTAATTGTTATTCAATGTACAAAAGTAATATTTTAACTTGTAGTGAAAACCAACAAGCAGTTTGGTTTTTATCTTTTTTATTTTCTGAGTGTCCATCAGAGACTGAAAACCATTTAGAATTATAAGAGAATTTGAGAAGGACGATAAATTACTCAAGTGTTTTAGTTAGATTGAGTTGTAGTCAAAATCAAGTTATATATATATATTAATACTAATAGTTCACTACCTACCAATGCCAAAAGCCACTCTAGGGTAAGGATTAGTGATATTGTCAGTTGGATGATGGAACAGTACTATGAAAGGATTAAGAACTATGTTTGATTAATTCACAGGACAACGCGACAGGTATGCGTTGACATTGAACTTGAAAACGACCATGTTGAAGTCTGTAGGGAAACATTCCTGCAGTAACATGTTTCACAGGTGAGTAGTTGTTGGAAAGAAATTCTGTTCATGCAAGTTCTGTTTTTATTTTAGGTTCACTCTGGAAGAAAGGAGAGTTCTTTGCAGTGTTGGTAGAAAACGAGTTCTTGCTGAGAATGTTTTACAGGGGGGAAGCAGAGATTGAAGCTCAGTCGAGCATCTACCATGAAAATGTCGATATATATATATAATTAGTATAAAATGTACTTATGGCAAGTCAATGCCTCGACTACTAAGCTCTACTTATGTTGAAGTAAATACTGAAACAAAAAATATGTGCATAATATATATTATAAATTTTGAAATTTTAGAATCGGCCAACATGACACGAGATTTTGTCAAATAAATGAAATATTTATTAAATTATTTTTTTAAATTTAAATTTTCGGTTTCAGAAAAACCTTATTCATGGTAGTACAGACAATATTTTCCTTTTTTTTTCTTTTCCTTTTTTTCATAGTCAAAGTCTTACAGTGTGACCGAAGATTGATCTTCTGGTGTTATTGAAGAGACTGTTTTTTTTTATGTCCGATCTGTAGTGAAGCGTGCTGAAACGCGTGTGTACAATAATGAGATATAAATGTTACTACAGCTTAGAGACGCTGTTGAAATGATAAACTTTCTATATTGCAGTTGCATATTTCTGCCATGTTACATTTATTATGTTGAAATGAAATTATATAGTTACTTATAGCGACATATATATATATATATATATATATATCCGTGTGTGTGGTCCATAATTTAAATGCAAAATAAATTGTCCTTCAATTAGAACATAGAATGGATTTGAAATGTTTTTTATATGTATCCATTTCTTTTTAGTCAACACAAATTAATACGCCCTACATTACAATATATCCACGTGATGAGCACGCCTGATATGTGGGACATGACTCAAATGAATGTTGGCAAATTAATGAAATCTTTGTTACTGTTAAACACTCTTTTACCAGAATATTTTGTGAGAACACACACACATTCGCTTTTCTTTCTTTCCGTTGTATCATTTATTGATTTTGCTTTCAATCAATTTTCACTGTTTTTCAGGATTTCTCATAAGTTTTATATCTGGTCCTGTTCTCAGTGCCTTCACGACTGCGGCAGCTGTCACCATTGGTTTTGGTCAAGTAAAGGTATCTATTCACAATTTATATAAAAATAATCACACATCATGGATTTTTAGGTAAAAATTTGTCTCGCACTTGTGCAATATGTGATGATTTACTGTGGATTTAACAAATTGGCATAGTCGTGTCTACTGGATTGTTGTAAAGTAAAAACAGCACACAACTATAGTTGCTACAGGTTTATTCCTCTAGGTAAGGCAAGGAGGGAGACGGTGAAAGCTAAAGTTCGAGTATCTAATAGATGATTCTCTTTTACACGCTTCATAAAAATCTGTCTTCTGCTGGTTTCCTGGGGGAAGAGTCTTTATATAGCTGTATTTATACGACATTGCCTGGGTGGAGGAGTTATAGAAAAATAATTACGAATGTAGTCATGTTTACAATTTGTTTCTAAAACAATAGGAATTTAAAAATTTAGTTTTAGTTTTCCCTTATTTTATATTTGAATATTTAAATAAATAAATAAAATTTCGAATAAATAAATAAAACATAAATAATAATTCAATGTGTATTTATCAAAGTTACATTTCAGCAAGAAAGACACAGACTCACAATTTCTTGTCTGATAGTTTTATTTATACAAGGATTATTTATAGCGTCACAAAGTTTAAAAAGAAACAAGTCAAGTTCCTAAAACAAAGTAAAACATGAAAATTTTGCATACGTCTCTGTCATATAAAAGAACTGTATAAATGTCAAAAAGAAAACTCAACTACGGAGCAGAGGATGGAAAGAAAAATATTTTCACTGTAAGTGATAGAGAAAAAGTAAGAGTTGTTATTGCATCTAGTTTTGGCCGATGTAAAGTCGGACAGCGAGAAGATTTTATTTAAAGTACATTTTTATTTGTTTTAAGGCAGAAAGAAAATCAAGATTTTCGTTTTAAGTAAGAGAGTATAGGAAGATACATTACAATTATTCTTGGAATGAAAGAGTTAAGCAGAGGATAAGAAACTTACCATGAAAATAATTCATTTTTTAGGATCAATGAGCAGCCACTTATATCATTTGAAATTTATTCTTAACGATTAATAATTAGCAGCTTATTGCAACAACATTTTAATTAGTGCAAAATAAAATTATTTTACCTACTAATATGATACATAAGTATTTTTTAAGAAATAAATAATTTAATATTTAGTTAAACACATATAATTGTTTAGCATAAAGCTGAAATAGATATAGCAATGTTGAAATTTTTTTATTAATGGAATAAGCTGATGCTGCTGTTTAGGTCATTATATAAAAAATATTTCCATTTTAACAGTTTTCCGAGCCAGGATAAGTGATTTTTGAAAGAAACTGAATCAAAATACATTTTTTGTTGTAAAGAACATGGTGCAAGAATAAAAAAAAAACTTGGCCAGTCAGAATCAAATATTGATTTATTGGATTCAAAGCTATTGATGAGAAATAGACTGGTTTTACTTTATTATATATATTTATTTATATAATTAAAGAAAGATGAAGATAAAGAATTGTACATAAATTAATACAAATTTTATTACATCGAAAGTTCAGCCCAAGTCACTGACTTAGTGGGCCTCTTCCTCTTGCATGAACTCAGACAGAGATTTAAGAACTTGCACGGGGGGTTATACAGAGATGATGCCCTATTCGTCTCTAAAGATAGACCTAGAATTTACAATAAAACTATTAACCAATTGCATACCTTCTTCAAAAACTTCGACCTCACAATAACCATCGACAAAGGAAAAACAACTTCCAATTTCCTCGATATCACATTAGACTTAAACTCCGGCACTTACTCCCCCTACCACAAACCCAACCTAACGCTATTCTATGTGCATAAACATTCTAACCACCCTAAATCGATAATAAACTCAATAGTCCCATCTGTCTCAAATAGAATCTCTAAACTATCAGCTAACAAAACAATATTCGACCAAAATGCTAATTTCTACAACAATGCCTTGCTTAATTCAGGTTATCCAGACAAGATAACCTATAAACAAGAACACCCCACACACCTTAAGCCACACCGCAACATAATCACACACAACATGACACAGAGACATAGTAATAACAATAATAGAAATAATAATTATAATACGAACACCAATAACTCAAATAACACCAAATATAATGAACACATTAACCAACGCCCTGAAAATAAACGCAAACGATTAAGGCGAAAGAAAAATATCTGGTTCAACCCCCCATACAATAACAATGTAAAAACCAATATCCCTAGGGAATTTTTCAAAATAGTTGAAAACTCATTTAGATACCCACACAAATACAATTCCCTCCTAAATAAAAATAATATCAAGATATCGTACTCCACAATGCCTAACATAGCCCAAACCATAATAACTACTAACAATGAGAAAATCAAACGTGCCCAATCAACCATTACCCCAAACACACAAACTAATAATTGCAACTGCCACAACCCTTCAACATGTCCATTAAATAATAACTGCATGCACAAAGATGTGGTCTATGCATGCACCGTAACTAAATTACCCCAACGCACCACTAACATAAGCAACACCACCGAACTTGCATCACCCCATCCCACAACCCCACCTAACTCTAGAAACACAAACCCGAACCAGCCTAGCAACACCATAATGCCCACAACCAGAAGCAACCCAGTAACTGGCAGGATAGCTAACCCTAGGATATATACATACATAGGATCGACATCACAATTTATAAAATCCAGAATCTCCATGCATACTTACTCTTTCAATAACAATACCAATAACAGCACCTCTCTAACTAAATTAATCAAAGACTTTAAATCAAATAACACACAATTCTCCCTAAAATGGTCTATACTGAAAAAGTCAAAATCCTACACACCGGGCTCAAAGAATTGCCACCTATGCACATCAGAAGCACTAATAATACTCACAACTGCAATAGAGAAAAACGTTATAAACTCGAGAAACGAGATAATTTCCAGATGCCAACATAAGAGGAGATTTAAATACGCCCAGCTTGTAACCCCAATAGACACCCCCCCGCCCCAGAGCACATAAATGCACTTAGCCCAACATAGTCTTGCCCATCAGGTATCTAGACCATCCCCACTCCTCTATCAGATTTATTTTTAACCCAATAGCAAAACATACAGTTAATTAAACAACCACGCGACCCCTTTAGCATCGATCTTCCACTACGGATAGACCCCAATGCCCCACCCACCTCTCTCAACAAATATCGACCTAATACTAAAAGACTAACAGCTCAATAATACCCCCTGGCGACAAGATAACCCAATATGATGTAATATAAGTTAATATAATATTAATTTAGATTCATACAATGAATTCCATCTTTTAACCCTACTAGAATCAGCTAACTTAATTTATTTTAATATACAATGAATTCCATCTTTTAACCCTACTAGAAGCAGCTAACTTAATTTAATATAATATTAGGCTACGCAAAATTATAACTTGCTTTGAATTCAGAATAAAACACTCACAATTTTAATACATTTGCACTGAAAATAATATTCCTCTTTTTGATAATAATAATAATAATAATAATAATAATAATAATGATAATAATAATAATAACAACAACAACAAGAATATCAATTACGGCTACGTTTAATCCCGCTCACATATATCCCTATCTGATGGTTTTCACCGCACTAAGAAACCCCTTAACCTCAAAATATAAACATCTGAATCCCCCCACCCACAAACTCACCTTAGCTGACCGTCAAACTTGAAGTTATAAACTTCACTAAAACCCCTTCCCCCCAACCCCGCCCATTCCTTCACACTACCCTTAAAATATCAGCCACAGGCATTATTCACTTAGACATCGGTTGGAAAGGTTCTACTCTCCTTAGCCGGCAAAAATCCACACCCAAGCAGAATATTCAAGATGATATAAAAAACTTTTGAAACATTTCTCTGCCAGGGAAGCAAACAATTAAAGGCAGACATGAACTTTTCCGCATAACGCCTTTAAACAGACAATCTTAACCTCGGATTTGCCGAATTGGATATTTAAAATACCACTACAGAATTTTTACTTGTAACTCCACGGAAATATACTATAACGGAGTACGAATCCATACGGACCAAGTGAGATATTTTGAACCCTCCACCTTTATTTGTGAAAAAAACTTTCTTCAATTCTACAAAAGTTACTTTAGCTATTAACTAGCTACAAAATCACCTCCCAATACTGCTAAATTTCACTTCCCGGCCTTTTATTTTATTTTTTATTTTTTATTTTTTATTTTTTATTTTATTTTATTTTATTTTTAACTTCTTTATCCCCAATCCCTTTTGGTTTTTATTCTTCAATTTTTTCAAAGTGAAATGGAACTAGGTAATATTTAATTGATATAAATACCATATTACCAGATTTATCCTCTGACGAGAAGAGTTTTATCTTTGAAAAACCATGGTTTAAGGATTAATGTAACTCCTTGCATCTGAACTTTCGATGTAATAAAATTTGTATTAATTTATGTACAATTCTTTATCTTCATCTTTCTTTAATATTGATTGCTCTACTCAACGTATTGAGCTTTATTTTATCGAGATAGATAACTACGATATTTCGCTTATCGTTAATTCTATTATCATTAGTATTTATTTATATATATAAAGTTAGATATGTGTATATGTTTATATATTTGTATGTACAGGATTCACTCCTAAACTAGTAAACCGATTATTATAAATTTTAGTAGACAGCTGCTAGGTGTAAGGGGTTGTAATTTGGTTTATATTTAGTTTAGTTTCATGCAAAGGGGTAAAAAGAAGATTGATGCTCTTTGTGAAAATTCAGATACCTCCAATTTTTGTTAAATTTTTAACAATAGATATAAGATATCAATAAAAATTCCCCAGATTTCAGATTCTTTGGAGTATTTTAAAGGGTTTTGGGGGCATAATAAGGGGACAACCTTCCATTTGAAAATTTCAGATATGTATTGAATTTAATCCATCGTCATTAGGTAAGATTTCCTGAATTTCAATTAAGACCCCTTAAGATTAAGCCTTAAATTTTAGATATTTTCTATAATCGAAATCATGTAATAACTTTTTATCAAAATTAGAATAAGGATTATAAACATAAGGTTTAGTATAATTATATCTTGATTTTAATCTTTGTAAGTAGTGCAAAGCTCTTCAGTTTGGAGAATTGATTCTACCTATATTGGGACGGATATTCTTCTAGCATATATATTATTTTACTATTATTTATTAGTAATAAAAAAAATGTATATATATTAGTATTTACTATTATTATATAAATTTGCTGATAATAAAAATGGCATCCATCTGAAAAGTATTCCTAGTTGGATGAAGTATTTTCGAAATTAGATCGAATTGCATTTTATTATCTAGAAGAACATGGTGGTATGATCCGCAGAAGAACTAGTTAGTCAGAATGAAATATTGATTTTGTTGGAGAGAACGTATCGATGAGTTCATTTTATTATATAGATAAGTCCTTTGTTCTGTCAGCCCGGAAGTCTATGGATGGCTTCTTCTCTGTTAACTGTGTTTTGTTCAGGTCATTCACTCATTGAGTGGTAATAGATTACAATTAGGTCATACATACTTAGGGAGCGATGCCCTCAAATCACTAAAGCAAGATGGTGTAAGCTGGTATTGCTAAGAAAAATGGATGCAGTTTTGCCAATCATTGTCGAAATTTTTTGCTAGTGTTATTTACAGTTAATACTTCAAATAACAACATCTCATCTCGGAAGACCAGATAATACCGCCTCAATGTAAATACCCCTGACTCACCAGGACTAGCAGAAAAATAACACCCCTTTATTGAAGAAGGATTTCTAGATGATGGAAGATTCTTAACTCAAACCACTTGTCTTTGGAATTCCTATCCTGCTCTTTGTTGCCCCTGCACAACCCGACTAGCAGCAAAATCAAACTCATTTATTGAAGAGGTTTCAAGATGCCAGAAGATTCTTATCTCAAATCGCTCGTCTTTGGAATTCCCTCCCTGCTCCTTCTTTCACCTGACCCACCTAAGTAGCAGCAAAATCACACCAATTTATTAAAGAGGTTTCTAGATGCTAGACAATTCTTACCTCAAGCCGCTCATCTTTGGAATTCCTTTCCCGCTCTTTGTTACCCCTGACCAACCGACTAGAAGCAAAATCAAACCCATTTACTGAAGAGGTTTCTAAAAGATTCTTACCTCAACCCGCTCGTCTTTGGAATTCTCTCCCTGCTCCTTGTTTCCCTAACTTTACCAACATGAAGAAATTTAAATGCAGAAATTTAAATGTCATATGAACAAGCATCAGGTTGCCCCCCTCCTTATAAATGTGAACCATACACAGTAACCTCTTATGCTTCAGTGGCAATATGCCTTGTTTGGGGTGAACAAAAATAGCTGTTCAAACGTTCTGTATACAGTAACCACAATGAGGATAACAGATAAAAACGTGTAAATAACAACACTTCACCCCAGACTGTAGGACTGGTGCTGCTGGCTATTTGGGTGTTCTAGGTATAATTGCTTCTTGAATTTATGCCCTTATAATCGCATGGAGAAGCTTCTTTGCTAGTTAGGGTTTTCCTGTTGAGATCGTTCTTCATTGGAGAGATGCTGGGAGGCTATTTGTATTATTTCAATCTCTCCATGGCTAGATCTTCATTTTCATTGATTATCACATCACGAAGACAGCTGTACAATATATATATATATATATATATATATATATATATATATATTTTATTATATCTAAAATATATCTCTATTCCTTACTGTTTCTGGGATGATAGAGAAAGTAACATAACTACTAGTAGATTCCTCTTCGCCTCCTTGTTGCTGTCCAATGGCGAACACTTGTAAAACATTCTTACATTATGAGTTGTCGCTTCTCCCTGTTTCTGTGAGAGTTAATTCTCTTATACAGATAAAAAAGGTTAGACATGTGCAATAATGAATTCAGAATTACCTATGAGTCACTTCCACATTATTCCATTCCCGCCCTTTGAACTTGATGGTAGTCATCTCATGATGATTGTTAACTTGAGTCTTGGAAAAGATCTAGTTATAATCTAGCAACATAATGGTAAAATATAATGTAGCAACTTGATTGTAAAATATACCGTAGCAACATGATGGTAAAATATAATGTAGCAACATGATGGTAAAATATAATGTAGCAGCATAATGGTAAAATATAATCTAGCAACATGATGATAAAATATAATGTCGCAACATGATGGTAAAATATAATGCAGTAACATGATGGTAACATATAATGTAGTAACATGATGGTAAAATATTATGTAGTAACATGATGGTAAAATATTATGTAGCAACATGATGATAAAATAAAATCAAGCCACATGATGGTAAAATAAAATCTAGCAACATGATGGTAAAATATAATGTAGCAAAATGGTGGTAAAATATAATGTAGCAACATAATGGTAAAATACAATGTAGCAG
>OY744534.1:33304983-33419983 GCA_963556195.1 Sepiola atlantica
TATGTATATATGTATATAATATATATATGTATATATGTATATAATATATATATGTATATATATGTATATAATATATATATGTATATATATGTATATAATATATATATGTATATATATGTATGTAATATATATATGTATATATATGTATGTAATATATATATGTATATATGTATATAATATATATATGTATATATATGTATATAATATATATATGTATATATATGTATATAATATATATATGTATATATATGTATATAATATGTATATAATATATATATGTATATAATATATATATGTATATAATATATATATGTATATATATGTATATAATATATATATGTATATATATGTATATAATATATATATGTATATAATATATATATGTATATATATGTATATATATGTATATATATGTATATAATATATATATGTATATAATATGTATATAATATATATATGTATATAATATATATATGTATATAATATATATATGTATATAATATATATATATGTATATATATGTATATAATATATATATGTATATAATATATATATATGTATATATATGTATATAATATATATATATGTATATAATATATATATATGTATATAATATATATATATATAATATATATATGTATATATATATATATGTATATATGTATATAATATATATGTATATATGTATATAATATATGTATATATATGTATATAATATGTATATATGTATATAATATATATATGTAAACATATGTATATAATATATATATGTATATAATATATATATGTATATATGTATATAATATATATATGTATACATATGTATATAATATATATATGTATATAATATATATATGTATACATATGTATATAATATATATATGTATATAATATATATATGTATATATATGTATATAATATATATATGTATATATATGTATATAATATATATATATGTATATATATGTATATAATATATATATGTATATATATGTATATAATATATATATGTATATATATGTATATAATATATATATGTATATATATGTATATAATATATATATGTATATATATATGTATATAATATATATATGTATATATATATGTATATAATATATATATGTATATATATGTATATAATATATATATGTATATAATATATATATGTATATATATGTATATAATATATATATGTATATATATATGTATATAATATATATATGTATATATATGTATATATGTATATATATGTATATAATATATATATGTATATATATATGTATATAATATATATATGTATATATATGTATATATGTATATATATGTATATAATATATATATGTATATATATATGTATATAATATATATATGTATATATATGTATATAATATATATATGTATATATATGTATATAATATATGTATATATATATATATATGTATATAATATATATGTATAGAGGAGGGGGTAATCCATTGAATGATGGTAACGTGACAATAGAACAGATACTACACTACCTCTACACTTCGACAAATAATGGCCTGACGCGTCCAGTTTTGGCTGTATCCTGATCAAGCGCCCTGTTTAAAATAGCCAAAAAGCACTAAAAAACAAACAAAAATTGAAAAAAACCATTAAAAAACTTTTTAAAAATAGATAAAAAACAAATAAAACATCAAAATTGGCGTCAAAGAACAAGAAAAAGCATTGACAAAAAACATGGAAAAACATCAAAAAAGCTATCAAAAAAACATTAAAATCTGTGCAAAAAAGAATAGAAAATTGACAAAAACCATCAAAAACATTAAATTAAAAAACAACACGAAAAACAAAAGAAAACATCAAAAACCATCAAAATTGGCGCCAAAATGCAAAATAAACGTTGAATAACGTCGAATTAACAAATAAAAAACAAAAAACCTTAAAAAAACATCAAAATTGTAACCAAAAGGGCCCAAAAAAAGAAAAAACATTGACAAAAAACATGAAAAACATTAAAAAACATAAAAGACATCAAAATTGGTGCCAAAGAACAAAAAACATTGACAAAATATATGTAAAAACAAATAAAAACTAAAATAAAGACGGATTGACAGACGGATGTAGCTGGACGGACGGACGGACGGACGTAAGTAACTTTTATTGTATCGCACCTTGTTTTCCCAAATAGTCATCGATTTAGTACTTGCCAGGATATGCGTTGCTTAACCTCGAGTTTACAGCACCTGGTCATCCTTAATCGTCACCCATTTAGTACTGGCCAGGATATACATAGCTTAACTTCTTCCTTTGACCGATAATAATGACAATAGAACGTTCTTAACATTGTATTGTCTTATTCCCGGACAATGCCAAATATAAGGAGGCCTCCAGAGCTATACTAAAATCACTCTTTCTTATTCCCCTCCCTTTGATAAGGGCAATAGTCCGAAACGCAAAAAAAAAACAATAATAATGTGATGATGGCATAAAAATAATATCCAAACCTATCACTATGACGGCATGTACTTATCAATATGACGCCATGTGCACAAGATAACATTAAAAATCGTGATCACATTAAGCGAAAAAATGGCTATTTGACCCCCTAAAAATTAATCTTTTTTTTTTTTAAATTTTATGTTATTTTGCCGGGGTTATGCCGGTTAAAATAATACCTAATTTGTGGGTGTTTGTTGAGTATTTTAAAAGTTTTTGTGTTACATACATACACACAGATTTTTGCCTTATATATAGTGAGATTGGATGAGAAGATAAAATTCAAGTCAAACGCTAACAAAACAAAATAATAGCAAAAATCGTTACTTCCTTTTAAACTATTTTTTATTTATATTTTGATGAAATTCAAACTTATTTCCCTTAAAAGTGTTCACTTCAGTTATATTCTTTTAGTTATTATAAGTGTAGTATTAAATTTAAGTAATTTGTTTCCCTTTTGCCTATCCATACATATTTAAAATTATTGATGATGTCATTTTATGGTGCACTTTGGAGGTCCCTACTGTCCTCGATCAGTGAAGGAGAAATCCTTAAAGACTGAGGCAATTATTATTTTTATTCCAATCCAGTGTAGAGGTTGATTTTCCCCACATTAAAAATCGACCTTGTGTCTAACTCTGCCCTCGTAGGGAGGCAAGTAAATAACTATTCTTTTTAAATTAATTCTTGTTGTTTTCTTTTTTTTCTTTAAAAAAAATTATATTGAATAAACTTGAGTTTCATTATAAATCGGCTCTTGTTCCTTTCTTTAAAAAAAAGTGCAATTTTTAAAGTTTTCTAAAACTTTTTTTGAAAAGCTAGCATTCATTGCTATTATTGGTGGGATAATTTAATAATTTGTTGTAATTGTCATTAATTATTTTTAAAAATTAAACTGGTGTAAACAAATATTCTTCATCAAACTTTAGGGGGAAGTTCTTTTTTTTTTTAAGTTTTACTGGTATTTTTTTTTTTACTATTCCCTCTTTACGTCTGAAAAATAATGTTTATTTACTTTTTACAAAGATTTTCTTATTACGATTCTACTTTTATGCTATGCAGATTTGTTATTGTGTTAAAAAATCAAATTTAAAAAAAAAAAAAGTTACTTGTTTTTTTTTTAATTTAGTCCGAACATTTTTGTTAGAAGTAACCAAACAATTTTTTCCAGGCTTATCCTATACGATTGACATTTGTCCCAATCCTATAGAGTTGACTGACCGACGGCATGGCGAAAACCCAAGTCATGCCCCCAAATTTAGCTAAAAACAAAATCAGAATTTTGTTTCAAAAAATCAGCTCCCAGGACCAACTTAGCATTTTTTACCAAAAAAACAAAAATGTTTGTCACGTGGCCTGTACGACAAAGCGTTATAAAATATCACGCTGCGATAAAATCTCTTTCTTTCTCCCTTCGACACTTAACAGGACACGTCCAGACTCTCCTCGCCATTCCGGGCGAAAGACGCCTCGGTGACTACCATTCACGATTCAACTTGCATACACATGCTTACCATACACTGCTGACAAAGGCACGCACACACACACCCACACACACACCCAAATGCTTACATTACCTATCCATTCTCACTCACACATACACAGTCGTACAATCAATTAAAACAAATTTAAATTCATGATAAAACTTAAATGTTAAATAACATTTTTCTTTTTCTCCAGAAATTTCGTACCATTGATTGGGGTGAGGAAGATGAGCCAGTCACCTTTTCGCAAAAAGTTGCCAGAAAGTTTTTGTGGATATTTGGCACAGGTATGTACACATTTTTGCTAAATTGTTTTGCAGATCAAAAAGTTATATTTATTTATTATGCCATTTTGGGCATCTCTTATTTTAATCAATAATCTCATTTTCACTTTTAATTTAACAAGAACAGATATTCTTCAGATATTAGTGAGACAATTCCTATTTCAATAGACAGACTAATAGAAAATACAACAGAACAATGGACAAACAGAACCTCTTATTAAAAAGCAGACATGGTGAAAGCAGCGATTCCAATCTGAGTGGCAGCAATGAAAAAGTATCCGAGAGGAGAACATTGTCATTGTGATACCCCATAGTTAAATGATCAGCGGATAGTTTTTATCAAATGTTAAGCTTAAAATTACCGAACGATTTTACAATTCATGAAACAGATTTGAAATATTTTAGCATAGAAACATAGTCAGTGCTTTAGAAAAGAAAACTAAACACAAGATTAATGTATTAGACATGAGGTATGTCTGAAAAGCAATGTGACTGGGTGTGCTGTGTGAGCAATGGGTAAAAGAGAGATGAACAGATTGTATTATCATCTAACATAATCTCGAGTAGATAAACCATTGCATATTTTGTCACATGCTTTTGTTTACACAACCTCTTCTTCACCACGATAATGCACCTGCTGATCCGACAGTTCTTAGTAGGCAAAACATTGCTGTACTGGAACAACCTCCATGTTCATCTGATATTGCTTCATGTGACTGTTCTCTTTTCCTCAATACTCAAGGGGATCATCAAAGAGGGCACAGTTTGAAGGAGTTGAAATCATCCAGAGGGCTGTAACGATGAAGTATCTATAAGATTCCTTCCAACATTACATAGGATCATGGCAGAGAAGGATGCGATTAGACGGAATGAGTGCCTCATGTCTAATTAAGTTTGTAAATTGAAATAAATTGTTTGTGACACGATTTGGGGGTGCAAAAACAAAAATTATAACTAATTTTTTTAAGGTTGTTTTAATTGGATATAGATTACTTTTAAAGTGTTCAATCTATTAATACATGAGCCATTAATAACATGCCAGCACTCAACAACAAGTTGTTTTTTTTAAGAGTGATAGATATGCGAAGTTGGAGGATAAAGAAGGTTGGGTAGAATGTAGGGAGATATTAGTTTGGTGGAAATGCCAAAGTTGTTGATTGAACTTGACATGAAAATTTGGGTAGTAGCACCAGTATGGAAGGGGAAGTGGGAGGTCAGTAGAAGGGTAAAATAAGGGTGTGGGGAAATATAGCTTTTATCTGGGTGTTTGGATTGTGGATATGGATGAGGGGGGGGGGATAAGAATTAAAAATTATTTTACTATTAGGTTTAAAGTCTATCACTCATCTGTCTATTCCCTTTTCCTTATGAATTGGCTGTTGTATAATATGTATCAGAAATACTGTTGTCTGTTTCACTCTGATAAAGTTTCTCTTCATAAAAGAAAAGAAAATATCAGTCTACTGGTGGGTTTTTCATGTGATTCTCTTTTATATTTTTTGTGTTTTTTTCCACTTTCCCCTTTTATTTCTCTCTCTCTCTCTCTCTTTCTCTCTAAAAAAACAAACATTTAAATGATTTTTAATAAAATATTGCATCTTAAAGGGTGGTCTACAAAGGCATTTTTTAAATTTATTTGTTTGTTATGCCTCCTTGGGCATCTCCCCTTTAACTATCTTCTCAATTCCACTGTTAAAATAAAATAAAAAAACTGTCAAATATTTCCTTTGACAACTCCCAAAAGTGCCCCCTCAATTTCTCCCTCCTACCACTTTCTCTAAATTTACCCAACCTCATCTTAAACTGATCCACGTTATTGCTGTTCTTAATCCGATCTGGCAACTTATTCCAAAAACATATTACTCTGTGAGTATTTGTTTGTCTATTTTCAATTACCTAAATTTCTTAAGGTGCTTTCATAAACTTTCATTTTATTACCACATAAGCGGCCACGTGCTATAAGTCCAAAATTTAAAAAAAAAAGAACATCGCTTCTATAGCATCGAGGCGATTGGCAATCCTCTCATAAGTTTTATGGATGCCTAAGTGCTCTCCCAGAAGAATCTTGTGAGCCGCCTCTAATACTTCAGTCCTGCGCATCCTAGTTGGTGTGTCATCGACTACTCATCCAATATAGGAGTATGCAAAGGTCTCAATTCCATCATTAGCACGCCATCCCATACAAAGTATCCGGATGGTACTTTTTCTAGTTCCTCCTCAGATAATGCCTCCCTAAAAAGTGAGGCGATTCCGTCATCTTTCAGCTATTCATCTATGATTGACTTCCATGAAGTGGAAACATCAGTAATGGGTTTATCACTGCTATGCGTATTTTGACTTCATCAAGTGAAGAATCTAACTCTACCTCGGGATTCAGGAATGATTGAGATAGGTCAATTATCTCATCCCCTTCAAACCTGTCTTTCATCTCGACACTTTCCTCTGCAGCCTTCTTTGTGGCCAGCGCATGGGTCACTACACATGATGGAAATATTCCAGCATGTTTCTCTTTTATCCTCTCAGTGTTTTCTGAGATGCTTCGCTCCATTATCACTCTCGGATGTGGCACGACTTTTCTGCCGGCCAAATTGTTTCCAAACAACATCGAGATGCCTTTCATGGGCAGACTAGCAACTACTCCTAACTCTACTGAGCCGCGTTCTATATTCGAATCAAGAGAGATTACCGCCAATTCCTTGAACTATGACGGATTCACCTGTGGCTATTTTTGGTCCACATGGCATGTCCTTTTTTCCAATCAGGGACTGGGTTGCCCTGGTGTCTCGCAGAATTTTTATCTGTCGTTTATTTGCGTGGTCACCTATTGAATATACTAGACCGTTCGACACAAATATTCCTTCCTGACGTTATCAATATCCTCTTTCGTGGGAAGTTTACATGAAGAGACAAAGCCAAAGCTTACTATGGAATGTATTAGTAGATTCGGCGCTTTTCCTCACCAAACTATTTATGGCGATATGTCCCACCTTTCTGCAGTCGTGACACGTAATGGGTTTCCACCCTGAAATCAGTTTCTTTGGCTGGGAGGTCGGTATACGTTATTCACTTGGCCAGATCTTAAGTTCAGATCAGCACTAGCTGTCATTCGGGGTTTCATGCAGCTTCCACACTCGAATTGGTTAGTAGGCTTATTTTTGCCTTGCTTATGCATTAGAGCATATTCATAGCGATTTGCCTCTCATGGATGCATCTTTTGAATTCCTCCAAGATCATCTGCTGGAGCTTATCATAGTCCGACTCAACATCTTTAGCAAACTCCATCTATCAAAATATGTCTCCTTTTGGCAGAAGAATTCTACATAATTCTGTTTTTCCTGTGCTCTTCCCTTCAGCGCTGTTTGTAGGAGCATTGACAACGCCTCTATGGGCCATTTTAAATTTACGGCAATTTTTTCAAAGTGCTGAAAATATCTATCTACATCTGCCTCATTGAAAGTTGGTATATAAAATCGAACCTACTTAGCGAGGTCGAATTCGTCCCTTCTTTCCCGGTGAAACTTTCTTCTCTCCTCTTCTTCTCTAATCTTAGTTTCCTGCTCAATCTTCGCCTTCTCTATTTCTTCTCCAGCTCTAACCTTCTCGATTTCCATCTCCATAATGTTCAATCTGAGCCTGGGAATGTTTGGGTGAATCTTCTGACCCGACCTGTAGCATGGTCAAGCAAGTCATTGTCACCACTCTAATCAACTGGGTTTTCTGCATGGACGGCCTAACATCTAACTCTAAGTGTTGTCCAATTTCTAAAATGTTATTTTTCTTTAATTTTACTAATTGTTCAAAAGTAGGAGTACCTAAGAAGGTGTTTACTATAGACACCTTGGATTTACAGCCTCTGCTATTTCACAACCGTATCAGTCTGTTCTATGGGATCTTATAGATAAAGAGTATCCCGGACGTTTAGCCCCCCCCCCCCGCGCTTTTGTTACGCTTGGGGGAACGACAAGACAGTCACACAACAGAAGAAAAAGAAGAAAAGATTTAGGTTCTCGGGTTCAAGTATGCATCTACACTGAACAAAAGGGGAATGAGATCTTTCTCAAGACACTTGTAAAACACTTTGTGAAAGAACAGAAGATCAATGCAATTTAAGGAGTTAAAAAGTTTATTTATAAAGTATAAAGAGGAATAAGATAGAAAACAAAACAAAAATAGCATGGGACAGGGTCTTAATAGATATGCAGCTAAACCGAGCCAAAAGTACACATACAATACAAAAACATCAGCTTGAGAGAAAGAAATTGCCGGTCCACCTTCAAAGTTCATAAGAATAAAATGTTCAAATCTTTGACAAATATAAACAGTTGTGGTCGCGATGGAGAAGCCCACATAATTCTTCTCTGTTTCGTGTATCGTGGCTACTTCGTCGATTGACTATCTTTCAAGATGCCTTTGGCATTCTGTGAGAGGTATCCAAGGCGTTTTCTTTATGTTGATGTCCGTATCGATACCAGACGATTTGGTATTTTTCTGATATGCAGTGTTTCTGCACGTCGCTTCTTTTCCAAGTTTAATCAATCTTTCGCTTCTTTCGTTGTTAGGAGCAAGATATTTCGCCTACGATGCCCTGGCCTTGGGGTAGATTGTATCGCCTAGCAGTTATTTTTCTTCCTCTTTTTTTTGGCAGCAAAAGGAATCGCACTGGATCGTGTACTTCGTGACCTCCCATAGAGATAGCAAGATGACTCATTCCTTTCTCCACTGTCATGTTCTTAAGTTCGGTGAAGATTTAAAAAAGTGGGAGTGGGGCAAAATTAGGCCAACTGTAATATGCAATCCCTTTCGTTCCCCCTCTCTTTCTCTCCATCTCCGAAGCTGAGGAAAAAATAAAGTTTTAAAAAAATATATATATATTCTTGCTGAGTGGTATTTTATTTATAAAAGTAATCTCGTCTTAAGATTACGTAACATCCCCCCACCAAAGTAAATGAAAAAGGGTTGAAAGCAATACTTTTTCAGAAAAATCGGAAACAGTCTCACATAAAATTCTTGTGCTAATTTTATTTACTTATTTTATTTACTTATTTTATTATATATTCTTATTACATGCGTGTATCAGTTTAAGTTGAGGAGACTGGTCGCATGTACTTTGTGACCTCCAAGAGAGATAGCGAGATGACTCATTCCTTTGCCAACTGTCATGTCCTTAAGTTCTGTGAAGATTTTAAAAAGTGGGAGTGGGGCAAAATTAGGCCCACTGTAATATGCAAGTCCTTTCTTTTTTTTCATTTTTGTTTTCATCTGTAATATGCAACCCCGCTCTGTCTATTCATTTTTTTTCATCTGTAATATGCAACCCCTCTATTTCACTTCATTTTTTTCATCTGTAATATGCAACCCCTCTCTTTCTCTTTATTTTTGTTTTCATCTGTAATATGCAACCCCTTTGTTTCTCTTCATTTTTGTTTTCATCTGTAATATGCAACCCCTCTCTTTCTCTTCATTTTTGTTTTCATCTGTAATATGCAACCTCTCTTTTTCTCTTCATTATTTTTCATCTGTAATATGCAACCCCTCTCTTTCTCTTCATTTTTGTTTTCATCGGTAATAAGCAACCCCTCTCTTTCTCTTGATGTTTTTCATCTGTAATATGCAACCCCTCTCCTTCTCTTCATTTTTGTTTTCATCTGTAATATGTAACCCCTCTCTTTCTCTTCATTTTTGTTTTCTATCGGTAATATGCAACCCCTCTCCTTCTCTTCATTTTTGTTTTCATCTGTAATATGCAACCCCTCTCTTTCTCTTCATTTTTGTTTTCATCTGTAATATGCAACCTCTCTTTTTCTCTTCATTATTTTTCATCTGTAATATGCAACCCCTCTCTTTCTCTTCATTTTTGTTTTCATCGGTAATAAGCAACCCCTCTCTTTCTCTTGATGTTTTTCATCTGTAATATGCAACCCCTCTCCTTCTCTTCATTTTTGTTTTCATCTGTAATATGTAACCCCTCTCTTTCTCTTCATTTTTGTTTTCTATCGGTAATATGCAACCCCTCTCCTTCTCTTCATTTTTGTTTTCATCTGTAATATGCAACCCCTCTCTTTCTCTTCATTTTTGTTTTCATCTGTAATATGCAACCTCTCTTTTTCTCTTCATTATTTTTCATCTGTAATATGCAACCCCTCTCTTTCTCTTCATTTTTGTTTTCATCGGTAATAAGCAACCCCTCTCTTTCTCTTGATGTTTTTCATCTGTAATATGCAACCCCTCTCCTTCTCTTCATTTTTGTTTTCATCTGTAATATGTAACCCCTCTCTTTCTCTTCAGTTTTGTTTTCATCTGTAATATGCAACCCCTCTCCTTCTCTTCAGTTTGGTTTTCATCTGTAATATGCTACCCCTTTCTTTCTCTTCATTTTTGTTTTCATCTGTAATATGCAACCCCTCTCTTTCTCTTCATTTTTTTCATCTTTAATATGCAACCCCTCTCTTTGTCTTCATTTTTGTTTTCATCTGTAATATGCAACCCCTCTCTTACTCTTTATTTTCGTTTTCATCTGTAATATGCAACCCCTCTATTTCTCTTCATTTTTGTTTTCATCTGTAATATGCAACCCCTCTCTTTCTCTTCATTTTTGTTTTCATTGGTAATATGCAAGCCCATTCTTTCTCTTCATTTTTGTTTTCATCTGTAATATGCAATCTCTTTCTTTGCCTTCATTTTTGTTTTCATCTGTAATATGCAAGCCCATTCTTTCTCTTCATTTTTTTTTTCATCTGTAATATGCAACCCCTCTCTTTCTCTAAATTTTTGTTTTCATCTGTAATATGTAACCCCTCTCTTACTCTTTATTTTCGTTTTCATCTGTAATATGCAACCCCTCTATTTCTCTTCATTTTTTTAAATCTGTAATATGTAACCCCTCTCTTTCTCTTTATTTTTGTTTTCATCTGTAATATGCAACCCCTCTCTTTCTCTTCATTTTTGTTTTCATCTGTAATATGCAACCCCTCTCTTTCTCTTTATTTTCGTTTTCATCTGTAATATGCAACCCCTCTCTTTCTCTTCAATTTTTTTTTCATCTGTAATATGCAACCCCTCTTTTTCTCTTTATTTTCGTTTTCATCTGTAATATGCAACCCCTCTATTTCTCTTCATTTTTGTTTTCATCTGTAATATGCAACCCCTCTCTTTCTCTTCCTTTTTTTTTATCTGTAATATGCAACCCCTCTCTTTCTCTTTCTTTTTTTCATCTGTAATATGCAACCCCTCTCCTTCTCTTCATTTTTTTTCATCTATAATATGCAATCTCTTTCTTTCTCTTCATTTTTGTTTTCATCTGTAATATGCAACCCCTCTCTTTCTCTTTATTTTCGTTTTCATCTGTAATATGTAACCCATCTCTTTCTCTTCTTTTTTGTTTTCATCTGTAATATGCAACCCCTCTCTTTCTCTTCATTTTTTTCATCTGGAATATGCAACCCCTCTCTTTCTCTTCATTTTTGTTTTCATCGGTAAAATGCAAGCCCATTCTTTCTCTTCATTTTTTTCATCTGTAATATGCCAACTCTCTCCTTCTCTTCATTTTTTTCATCTGTAATATGCAATCCCTCTCTTTCTCTTCAGTTTTGTTTTCACTGGTAATATGCAACCAATCTCTTTCTCTTCATTTTTGTTTTCATCTGTAATATGCAACCCCTCTCTTTCTCTTCATTTTTGTTTTCTATCGGTAATATGCAACCCCTCTATTTCTCTTCATTTTTTTCATCTGTAATATGCAACCCCTCTATTTCTCTTAGTGTTTTTCATCTGTAATATGCAACCCCTCTCTTACTCTTTATTTTCGTTTTCATCTTTAATATGCAACCCCTCTCTTTGTCTTCATTTTTGTTTTCATCTGTAATATGCAACCCCTCTCTTACTCTTTATTTTCGTTTTCATCTGTAATATGCAACCCCTCTATTTCTCTTCATTTTTGTTTTCATCTGTAATATGCAACCCCTCTCTTTCTCTTCATTTTTGTTTTCATTGGTAATATGCAAGCCCATTCTTTCTCTTCATTTTTGTTTTCATCTGTAATATGCAATCTCTTTCTTTGCCTTCATTTTTGTTTTCATCTGTAATATGCAAGCCCATTCTTTCTCTTCATTTTTTTTTTCATCTGTAATATGCAACCCCTCTCTTTCTCTAAATTTTTGTTTTCATCTGTAATATGTAACCCCTCTCTTACTCTTTATTTTCGTTTTCATATGTAATATGCAACACCTCTATTTCTCTTCATTTTTTTAAATCTGTAATATGTAACCCCTCTCTTTCTCTTTATTTTTGTTTTCATCTGTAATATGCAACCCCTCTCTTTCTCTTCATTTTTGTTTTCATCTGTAATATGCAACCCCTCTCTTTCTCTTTATTTTCGTTTTCATCTGTAATATGCAACCCCTCTCTTTCTCTTCAATTTTTTTTTCATCTGTAATATGCAACCCCTCTTTTTCTCTTTATTTTCGTTTTCATCTGTAATATGCAACCCCTCTATTTCTCTTCATTTTTGTTTTCATCTGTAATATGTAACCCCTCTTTTTCTCTTCATTTTTTTCATCTGTAATATGCAATCCCTCTCCTTCTCTTCATTTTTGTTTTAATCTGTAATATGCAACCCCTTTCTTTCTCTTCATTTTTGTTTTCATCTGTAATATGCAACCCCTCTCTTTCTCTTCCTTTTTTTTTATCTGTAATATGCAACCCCTCTCTTTCTCTTTCTTTTTTTCATCTGTAATATGCAACCCCTCTCCTTCTCTTCATTTTTTTTCATCTATAATATGCAATCTCTTTCTTTCTCTTCATTTTTGTTTTCATCTGTAATATGCAACCCCTCTCTTTCTCTTTATTTTCGTTTTCATCTGTAATATGTAACCCATCTCTTTCTCTTCTTTTTTGTTTTCATCTGTAATATGCAACCCCTCTCTTTCTCTTCATTTTTTTCATCTGGAATATGCAACCCCTCTCTTTCTCTTCATTTTTGTTTTCATCGGTAAAATGCAAGCCCATTCTTTCTCTTCATTTTTTTCATCTGTAATATGCCAACTCTCTCCTTCTCTTCATTTTTTTCATCTGTAATATGCAATCCCTCTCTTTCTCTTCAGTTTTGTTTTCACTGGTAATATGCAACCAATCTCTTTCTCTTCATTTTTGTTTTCATCTGTAATATGCAACCCCTCTCTTTCTCTTCATTTTTGTTTTCTATCGGTAATATGCAACCCCTCTATTTCTCTTCATTTTTTTCATCTGTAATATGCAACCCCTCTATTTCTCTTAGTGTTTTTCATCTGTAATATGCAACCCCTCTCTTTCGCTTCATTTTTGTTTTCATCTGTAATATGCAACCCCTCTCTTTCTCTTCATTTTTGTTTTCATTGGTAATATGCAAGCCCATTCTTTCTCTTCATTTTTGTTTTCATCTGTAATATGCAATCTCTTTCTTTGCCTTCATTTTTGTTTTCATCTGTAATATGCAAGCCCATTCTTTCTCTTCATTTTTTTTTTCATCTGTAATATGCAACCCCTCTCTTTCTCTTAATTTTTTTTTCATCTCCCGAAAAAAAAAATATATATATATATATATTCCTGCTCGGTGGTAATTTATTTACAAAAGTAATCTCGTTTTGAAATTACGTTATATATATATATATATATATATATATATATATATATATATATATATATATATATATATATATATGGGAAATGAAAAAAAAAAAACCCAGAGATATTTTTTATATATTCATCAACGTTTCGTTTTTATTGTAAGACTTCCTCAGGATGATAATTTTAAGAAAAATGTCATACAAGTACATCGAAATATTGGGTTGACATGGAAAAGTAGTAGCCGTGGCTACTAAGAGCGCTGGACGAGGGTTCAGGCTGTGAGAAGTCAGTAGTGGCAGAGAGTGAAATCTTTTTTTTTTCTTAAAATTACCATCCTGAAGAAGTCTTACAATAAAGACGAAACGTTGATGAATATATAAAAATATCTCTTGGTTTTTCCTTTTTCATTTCCCATTATGTCGGATTACTCTCATCTTTCCTTTCTCATATATATATATATATATATATATAAAAGGAAAACCGAAAATTGTTTAAATATTAATTAACGTTTTCGGTTTTCCTTTTTTTTTCCATTACGTTGAATAATTTCCATATATATATATATATATATATATATTAGTTATCCACAGACAGACTGTTTTGCTGTATCACAGCTCTTCAGTGCGACTAGACGAGAACCTCTCCCTAGTCAGGGATCGAATCTTAAGCCATCTAGTTGACTGCTCGACATGAGAAGTGAGGTTTTGCCATTTACATAATTCATTCCTTTTAACCATCAATTAAATTCATATTTACAAATATACACTTATAACTGCTATTATCAAATTTACATATGTATTTACAATATTTTCCGATAAGGTGATATTAATAAAAATTATTCATACAATTAATTAAAGCCATTCTCTTCATCAACCAGCCAGTTTTCAAAACCATACTTTCAATGGCGAGTACTGTTAAAATTGCAAAGTCATCCTTTTGAAAGTGACGTCATTTTGAGAGGATTTCTTTTCACATTATAATTCTTCATTTTCATTACGTTGTCAAGATTGCTGTAAATTAAAATTAAACAAGGCATATCCCAGCCATTAGTAAATGGGTGACCATTTTGGAAAACTAACTTTCTGACTCATCCTTCCGGTTCTTCCCGGAAGTGACGTCATCGTGAGAGGATTTTTTCACAGTTTTAATTCTTTATTTTCATTACGTTGACGATGTCTTGCTGTAAATTTATCAAGGCATATCCCAGCCATTTGTAAATTGGTGACCATTTTGGAAAAATAACAAAACTGATTCTTTGATATGACCGAGGCGCCTCCTAATTTTTTAACATATTTTTAACTATTCATGGAGAAGGGTAAAAAAAAAATTTTTGTGGGGGGGTGATAAAAAAAATGTTTTTTTATTTTTTTAACTGAATATATTAGTTTTCATGGGGAAGGGTAAAAAAATTTTGAGGGGTTGTAAAAAATTTTTTTTTTTTTAACTGAAAATATTACTATTCATGGGGAAGGGTAAAAAAAATTTTTTTTTTCTTTTTCTAACTGAAAATATTACTATTCATGGTAACAAAAAATTTCGGCGGGGGGGGGGGGGGGTGAAAATTTTTTTTTTTTTTTTTTTAACTAAAAATATTCATGGTTAGAAACAAAGAAAATCAATGTCTACCTACCCAAGAAATAAGACTGGGGCTCCATCGGTTTACGGGTGAGCGTTCATTTCTTACGCGGTAGCCTAGCAAAAATAGACGACCGTATATATATATATATATGCGTGTATATATATATATATATATATATATATATATATTCTCTTCAACAACAGACGAATAGAAAACAAAAAAACGAGATGAGGGGAAAAAAGAAGGTATTTCAATGTATCTTTATTTGAAATTCTAATGAGGAAGTATATCTTCGAAAATTAAATTGAAAATAAAGTTAATAAAACTAAAATGCATTGTATGGCTTTCTAATTGCTCATTATTATTTTTAATAATTCATATTACCATATAAATAATGCTTTCTAAAACAAGAACAACATTTATATATATATATGTGTGTGTGTGTATGTATATTATAAAGAATTTTAATAAGTTAAATTCTTTATTTATATTTTCAGCTGCTAACTCTGTGGTTGTGATTGTTACAGTTTCAATTACTTTTGCCATTATGAATATCTATCCAGATAAAGCTGACTTCACATTAACTGGTGATATTCAGAGTGGATTACCTCCCTTTAGGGTACCAAATTTCACTATTAATCAAGGAAATATGACTCAGTCTACTCGTGAGATATTTTCGGTAAGTTTTCTTTTATCTTTCTTTCAATCGATTTCCAAAGGCAGTGTGATGATGTATGGAAGTGACACCTGGCCAGTGAGGGTTGGGGACATTCGTTGCATGGAGAGAAATTATATGAGAATGATACAATGGATGAGTAATGTAAGTTTTAAAGACTGGCTTAGATCTGATGACCTCAGAGGAGGATATAATCCGGACAGTATAGGGAGATTTCTACAGAACAGGAGACTTCTATGGTATGGTCACATTGAAAGATTGGATGAGAGTTCTTGGGTTAGTAGATGTAGAACAGTTTAGCAGCAGGTTCAGTTCACAGGGGGAGGCCAAGGAAAATATGGAAGGAAGTAATAAGTATATACTTGAGAGAAAGAGGGATAAATAAAGACCTGGCAGATATAGGTTAGTTTGAAAGTCAATTTTTAAAAGCCGTCCAATGCATGCAAGCATGTAAAATGGACATTAAACCTGATGATGATGATGATGATGATGATGATGATGATTATTTTGCTGCACTTGACAAAGCAGAAATAATTATACCAAAAAAGATTTCAGACTCTCTTATTGCTAAAATATTGTATACAGGATTGTCTGAAAGTCTTATTACCTCCACCAAAAAGTAATAAGAATAGAGGAACAATTAATACAGCAATACAAAACACATCTCCTCAATTCAGTTGATTCATTTTAAAAACAGTAAAACAAAATAAGAACTAGAACAATAGAAGAACAAGTAATACAGTTGTATAAAAGTCTTATTACCTCCACCAAAAAGTAATAAGAATAGAGGAACAAGTAATACAGCAATACAAAACACATCTCCTCAATTCAGTTGATTCATTTTAAAAACAGTAAAACAAAATAAGAACTAGAACAAGTAATACAGTAGTATAAAAGAACATCTAATGGATTCAGTTTATTTACTTTCATTGACACTGTCACACATCGGGAAGGTCTGTATGAACACCATGATTCTTGTGGTACAAAATGATGGTGTGTCATGACCTGTATGATATTTTATGAAGCTGTGCTTTTTTGGTTATTGTTCTCCTATTGTTACTTTTTGAGTTTGGGACCAACCGGTAGAATAATACAAAAAAAAATGTAAAATGTGCGAGGTATCCGGCCATATTGACAAGATAAAGGAAAACACAAAAAATAAATACTTCCAAATACTAATCCAAAATATCACACACGGACAGTACCATCCATAAATATATCTTTGATAAATGGCAAACAGAATGGAATGGCCACCCGAATAAAGAACTGCACAAAATAAAACTCAATATCAGAAAGGAAAGTAGCTCCAAATGTATATTGAAAAATAACTAAGGCGGAAACGGGTTGTAATTTGAAAATTAAAAAGAATAAAATGTTACTTATGGAGGGGAATGTCACTGATAATTGATGTCAGTAGAGAAAATAAGTTTCAGATACTTGCTAACTTAAGTATTGTTTGATATGTTAATTCTTTCTTTTATCCCCATGATCAATGGAAAGTTTTGTTTTGAGAATAAAAAGCTGTGGGTTTTTTTTATTAAAAGTCTGTAGAATTTTTTATTTAGTATGCTTGTGGAAAGTTAGATTTGCGACCCTGATTTGTTGAAGATAATTTGAATTTTGGATTCACGTTTACAGTTGAATGTTTGTTACCATTGTTGGTATAGTATTTAGACAATAGAATGACAGGTGTCACACATTTATTACCCACAACTAGTTATTTAAAGGCGATCAACCTCCATTAAACAGGCAATGAACAATTTAAACAGATATTCACTGAAATTTACAGAACTACAAATATTTTCAAGACACCAACTTCAAAGAATTATTTAATAGATCCAAACCAAAAAACACCCAATCGGCAGAGAAGGACGTTTGTTTTGTTTTTTTTACTCGCGACCATCGCACGAGTATATTTCAAAAAGATTCTTTATTTTGATTAATTCAACTATAAAAACAAGAGCGTCGTGCAACTGCCAATTTTTTAAAAAACACCCGATCGGCAGAGAAGGACGTTTTTTTCTTGTTTTTTGTTTTTTTACTTGCGGCCATCGCACGAGTGTATTTCGGGGGGACTCTTTGTTTTGATTAATTCAACTATAAAAACAGGAGCGTCGTGCAACTGCCAATTTGTTTTAAAACACTCGATCGGCGGAGAGGGACGTTTGTTTTTTTTTTGCTCGCGGCCATCGCACGAGTGTGTTTCAAAAAGATTCTTTGTTTTGATTAATTCAACTATAAAAGCAACAAGAGCGTCGTGCAACTGCCAATTTTTTAAAAACACCCGATCGGCAGAGAAGGACGTTTGTTTTTTTACTCGCGACCATCGCATGAGTATATTTCAAAAGGATTTCTTTATTTTGATTAATTCAACAGAAGCGTTGAATGTTGGAACCATGCGAGGAAAGGCAAATGAGGTGGTGGAGACAATATCCAGAAAGAAGATTGACTTGTGTTGTTTACAAGAGACGAGATGGAGAAATGAAGGTGTGAGAAAAATAGTCGGGAGGGATACCAACTGCAAGTTCTACTGGTCTGGGAATGATAAAGGGGCAGGTGGAGTGGGAATATTGGTGGCAGAGAAGTGGTGGAAGAAAGTTTTTGAGGTGAAGCGAATATCCGACAGGATAATATTTGTTCGTCTTGTTGTTGGAAAGTTAGTGTTTGCCATTGTTTGCATCTACGCTCCACAAGTTGGACTCAGCGAGGAAGCAAAGGACAACTTCTACGAGCAGCTGCAGAGCCTAGTGGCGACTGTACCTAGTACTGAGGAACTGTTTGTGTGTGGTGACTGGAATGGACATATTGGTTCCACTCCTTGCAGTTATGAAGAAGTACATGGTGGACATGCTATTGGTATGAGGAATGCTGGAGGAGAAAGACTACTCGAGTTTGCTGTTGCTAATAATCTAGTGATTGGCAACTCGGTGTTCGAAAAGAGGCCTAAACACCTAGTTACATACCAATATGGAGGAATCATGACCCAGATAGACTACATACTATTCCGACGCAGCTTCAGGAGACGTGTCACAAATGTCAGTCAGCCTGGGTGAAGAATGTGTATCTCAACACAATCTGCTATTATGTGATCTCAAGGCAGAAGCTTCCCGCAAATGCAAACACAAGTTTACACCACGCATAAAACTGTGGAAGCTGAAGGATCCAATCATTCAGGCTAAATTTGCTGACAGATTTGTTTCTTCACATCGGGATACACGGGCAGTGAGTGTTGAAGAGCACTGGAAGAGGCTCAAGGATGGATTGAATGATGCAGCGACGGAGGTGTGTGGAGTGTCATCCAAGCACAATTGGAGGAAACAAACCTGGTGGTGGAATGAGATTGTTGATCAAGCTGTTAGAGAGAAGATGCGATGCTACAGAGCATGGAAAACAGGAGGTAGTAGGGAAGCATACAATGGAGCCAAGCGTGCTGCTAAAGCTGCTGTACACCACGCTAAGTCAGAGGCTGATAAAGAGATTTTACTCAAAATAAATCCCAAGTCAAGTGACATTTACAAGCTCGCAAAACAGATACGCCATGACAATCAAGATGTCTTGGGTGAAAAACCTATAAGGAACGACTCTGGTGAACTCTCATTGGATGATGAAGCGAAAAAACAGTCATGGAAACAGCACTACAAACGCTTGCTGAACGTTGAATTTCCATGGAACCCCGATGAGCTGACTTATGAACCTTCTATAGAAGGTCCTAGTACCCTCATTACCCAGGAGATGATCACTGAAGCAATCCGTAAAATGGGAGCTGATAAAGCAGCTGGGCCATCTGGTATAGTTGCTGAGATGCTCAAACCAACCGGTGAACTAGGGGCCAGTTTGGTGCATGAACTGATTGAAGCCATCATCAGAGAAGGATGCATACCTAAGGAATGGGAAGACAGCATTATAGTAAGTCTGTACAAAGGTAAAGGCGATGCATTAAACAGAGGTAACTACCGTGGACTCAAGCTCATTGATCAGGTCATGAAAGTCCTGGAAAGAATTGTTGAACAGCTGATCAGACAACAAATACAGATTGCTGATATGCAATTTGGCTTCATGCCCGGTAGGAGCACCACAGATGCAATTTTCATCATACCCCAAGTCATGGAGAAACGTCTAGCAGCAAACAAACCACTGTACATGGCATTTGTAGATTTGGAGAAAGCTTTTGACCGTGTCCCCAGAAGGGTCATCTGGTGGGCTCTGCGAGTGGTTGGTTCAGGTGATAACGTCTATGTACACCAATGTACGTAGTCGGGTACGAGTCGGTAACAGCTACAGCGACGAATTTGAGGTTAGAGTAGGCGTCCATCAGGGATCTGTCTTAAGTCCCCTTCTATTCATCATTGTACTCGAGGCTCTATCACTGGAATTCCATACTGGCTGCCCGTGGGAGCTGCTATATGCCGATGACCTAGCGATCATTGATACTTCACTTCAGTCACTCAAGGAACGTCTGGATAGATGGAAGAGTAGCATGGAGGAGAAAGGTCTCAGAGTCAACATGGGTAAAACTAAGGTCATGATCGCAGGTCCAAACCTCAGCTTACTACAGAAAACAGGAAAATACCCGTGTGCTGTATGTCTGAAATGAACTGGCAGCAACTCAATCATCTGCACTCACTGTTCAGGTTGGGTCCACAAAAGGTGCAGTGGCATAAAGGGCTCTCTCAAAGCAGATCCTCACTTTAAGTGCTTTCGTTGCACCGGCACGGCAAGACCAATAGATGGCAAACCACTGACGGAGATGGATACTGGTGACAACAAGCTGGAAGTAGTGACAGACTTTTGTTATCTTGGAGATGTGCTGTCATCAGGTGGAGGTTGTGAACTCACGGCAGCTACACGTTGCAAGTGTGCCTGGAAAGAGTTTAGAGAGCTGCTACCAATCCTGACAAACAAACACCTGCCAACAACTACGAGAGGGCATGTATACTCCTCATGTGTCAGAAGTGTGCTGTTGTATGGCTCAGAAACTTGGGCTGTCTCTGCTGGTATACTAAAGAAGCTGCACCGTAATGACAGGGCAATGGTCAGATGGATCTGTTTGGTGAGGCCTGAACAGTATGTTTCTTTTGAATCCCTGCTCTAACAGGTCGACTTGAAAAGCCTTGCGGACATCATGCGGAAGAACAGACTGCATTGGTTGGGTCACATTGAGCGTAGTGATGGCTGGATTGCTAAAGTTCGACAGTTGAATGTGCCAGCAGAGAACATCACCACTAGCAGACCCAAGTTTACTTGGGAGGACGTAGTCAAACGTGATAGGAAGGCCATGGGTATGGATTCCATCAAGCCTTGCCAAAGACAGGAGTGGAGAGGAAGACTTAGATTTCGAGACTAGACAATCAGGCCCCACCTTCATCAGAGGATTAATTGTGGCCTGATTCAACAAATAAACCGGTTGATGATGATGATGATGATGATGATGAAACCGGACAAGGTTCTATAATATGTAAAAGCAGTCAGATTTTACTAAAAAAATCTAAATCATATTTGCAAATAATGATATAACCTAAACAAAACTTTTTATATCTGCCACCTTCTTTGAAAAATTATTTATTCCAAAGTATATGTGGCAAAAGAATTTGTGCTCCACATGAGATGTTTCCAGGAACACACTTTCCAGATTTCTGAAATATCTAGATTTCTGAAATATCTAGATTTCTGAAATATCCAGGTTTGTGAAATTTTGTTAACAACTCACAAATATCCTTGTCTCTTGGAAATTGTTTATGAAACTGTCATGGTGTGATGATGATCTATCCTATTTCGTGACTGTATGGACTTTTCTAGACATTATGTATAGAAGAGCCTATGACGAAGGACAAGCAGTCTTTCTGTAACATACTCTTCTGTACTTCTATAAATACACGCTCTTGTAAATATACCACTGTGTTGTCTTATTTATTATCGGCCCTTCAATGTCACAACACTGGAGACGAGGAACCCGGACTTATATCGCACACAACACTAGCAATGAGAACTCTGACTTATTTCGGATACAACATAACCATTACTACAACTGGCGATGTTGAATTTTCAAAAAAGACTTTGGTGGTATGCTCGAAAAATTGTTAATTACAGCAGTAACAGTTAAAAGCCATACTGGATTTTTTAACACACAAGGTGTACCAAATCTGCGAAAGGAAAGTCTCCAACGTCAGAGAATAGAAAAAACGTTTTCGTTCTTGAGGATGATGAAAAATATTTCAAATCATTCTCCAGGGTTTTGTAAAACGGTTCGACCATGAAAAAAAAACAAGAGGTTTGTCGATTTTTCTTCGTTTTTATTTTTACTGTTTAATCAGGAACACATACATTAGTTTGAACAAGCTTACTTTTTTTTTCTCTCGCTAAGAAGTGAAAAATTTATCTTCCAGTGGGAAAAGTGATGACCATCTAAAAACAAAAAAAAAAGAATCGATTGTAAGTGACAAAAATGGAAGAATTTATTTAAATGCGCCATGTTGGACAACATTAAACACCAACAAGAACAACTTTGTCCAGAAGAGAAATTTCAAGAAAAACAACTGGAGCAAATGAACAAATTTGAGGAAATATATCTTCGTACCCAACAAGAACAGAAAAAAATATATGAATTATTGAATATGAGTCAAAATGTTGAAGATGAAAGTGCATTTTCACAAAACGTTATCTGAAGTACTTATTGATAATTTTACTTACGACCCTGAAAACGAAATTACGTTTGCTTTGTATTTTAGATGATGATTTTCTTTATAATACAGACTGTACAAATTGGATTGATTTTAAAAATGTTCGTTTGTTATTAAGAAAGTTGGGTACAATTGAACATACCAAATATATTACCACAAGAAAACAGCAAACTTACATTTGTTGAAACAGTACAATTATTAACTAAACTTTTAAGCCCTAAAACGTTCCTTTTTCACAAAAGGTGGAAATGTATTAATCTCACAAGGAAAGAAAACGAATACTACACTACTTTCGCTAGCATAGTTAACAAATAGTGAAATAATTTTAAACATTGCAATGATTTAAAATTGTCGGACTTGAGCGCTAATAATTTTAAATGTCTAATCTTCATACAGGGTTTAGAATCAAATACAGAAATCAGACGAATAAACTAGAGAATGAACCTGATTTAATGCTTCAACATATTGCAGAAGACTGGCAACGTTTTATTAGTGTTCACCAAGATTCAAGAGACATTGAGCAAAGCAGAGTGTCATATCAGAAAAATCCGGAACAAAAAGAAAATTAATTGACCAACTAAATTTGATCAACAAAAAAAGTAATTTGCCTCCTAAACAGTGTTTTGGTTGCGGGCCATTGCATTGGTACAAAGATTGTCCAGATAAAATGAAAAAGTACTTAAATTGCGGTCGCATGGGACACAAAAGTGCACACTGCAAAGTTAAAAATGAAATACAAAAAAGCTATAAGTGACGAAGCTGAAAATATCAGGAAATTTGTGCAGGTAAAAATATTAAATAAAAATATAAAGCTACAACTTGATTCTAGCTCAGATCTGTCAATAATAAATTTTTAAACATCGAAAAAATTGGAAAACCAACTTTGAGAATGAGCAAAATAGCTAAAAGCGTCGCTGGTGAACATTTGGAGGTGGGCTAATCTCTAAAGTTACATTTAAACGAAAAGCTTTGAAATTAAGATTGTTTGTAATGAACAATTAAAACAATCTCTTAAACAAGGACTGGATGGAAAAATTTCAATTATGGAATATGCCCATAAACTCTTTCTGTCAAAATATTGAAACTTTAAATGCCGAAGCAGAGAAGAAAGAATTAAAAGAAACCTTTTTGGAAGTTTTCTTTGGTAGACTGGGAAGATGTAAAAAATGACTGTCAAATTTGAATTAAAACAAAGCATTCAACCAGTTTTTTAAAAAGAAAAGAAATGTTCCATTCACGTCATTAATTCAGATTGACGAGGAATTAAATAAACTTGAAGAAATGGGAGCATTATCAGAAAGTAGAGTACAGTGTGCTTCGCCTACAGTCTACATTAAACAAAAATGGAAAGAGATCTGTGTTTGTTCAGACTTCTTCAAAGAATTGAACCATGCCACTACCCTCTGCCTAGTCCAGAAGGGATTTTCACTAAACTCAACAGAGGAAAAAAATTTTCAATGGTTGATTTATCTATAAATACCTGTGGACCAGGAATACTCAAAGCTACTTTGTATAAATACCAATAAGGGTTTGTAAAAATCTGAATGATTACCATTTGGGGTTAAAGTTGCACCAGCCATTTTTCAACAAGTAATGGACACATTGCTGAGCGGACAGGAATTTGTGACAGCCTACCAGATGACATTTTAAGTGATCAGTAAAAGCACCAAGCAACACAAATCGCATGTACACAAAGTATTTAAGAGAATCCAGGACTATGGATTGAAACTGAAGTAAGTGCGATTTTTTTTCATAAAAAAATAAAATATCTTGGTCAAATTATAGACAAATATAGTAGAAGACTAGACTCAGAGCAAGCTAGTGCGATAAAAAGTATGCCAGCTCTAGAAAGCGTATCATATTCGAAACACGCACAATATGCGAGCTTCTCTAAATGAGCTATTAAAAAAAGAAAAGATTGGGTCTGGACAACAGAATGCCAGGAGGCATTTGAAAAAATAAAAAAATATCCTCACATCAGAATTATTTTTGATGCATTACAATCCAGATCTTGAAATCATTATGGCTACTGATGTTAGCTCGTACAACATTGGAGCATGCATATTACACAAAATGGAAGACGGATTGCTAAAACCTATCGCCCACGTGTTTCTTATGTTACTACCTGCAGAAAAAAAGTCACTCACAAATCGAGAAGGAAGCATTGGATATTTGCAGTCATCAAATTCCATCGATTTGTTCATGGAAGACATATTGTGTTGCAAACCGACCATAAGCCACTGCTAACGATTTATGGATCAAAAGAGGAATTATCAATCATTACTGCAAAAAGACCGCAGAGATTGGGGACCATTTTCCTCAATTACAATTATAAAATGTAGTTTCTTCCATCGTCAAAAACTAATCATGCTGACAGATTATCTAGACTTATCTCAAAATATGTTGAACCTCTTGAAGTTACAGTGATTGCCTCCCTACAAACTAGTGTAGAAGTAAACAAACACATTGTGTTACACCATTAAGGAGCTTCAGGTAACTCTCGAAGTAATAAAGAAAAGACAGACGACGATTTTTTTTTTAAACATAAAATGCAGATTAAAAGGAAAAGATCGACATATTTCTGAAGTGTATTCAATCTGTGATGAAGTAGTTATTATGCCGATCGAGTGGTTATTCCTGTCACATTAAAGAATACTAAAAGAATTTCATGTCGATCACCCGGGAATTTCGAGAATAAAAGTCTCATAAGAACCTCTGTGTATTGGACATGTATGGACAAAGACATTCAAAATGTGGTGAAACTATGCAAAAGTTGTGCTTTGGCAGCAAAGACACCTCCTATAAAGTTCAGACACTGGCCCAAAACTGACCGACCGTGGTTGAGGATCCACATAGATTTTGTTGACCTACTGGGTGGTTCCTATTACCTAATAGTAGTGGACAGTTTCTCGAAATGGCCGGAAATATAAAAATGTAAAAAAACAACCCTGGAAGTAACCATTTTTTTACATGAATTGTTCGGGGTCATTCACTGTATTGTATCAGACAACGGAATACAATTCAAGTATAATGAATTTAAACTATTCTGTCAAATATTTGTATTGGAGGATATCACAATCGCGCTGTACCATGCAAGGAGCAATGTTTAGACAGAACGGTTCGTGAACATGTTAAAAAAGCGCTTAAGAAAGCGAGGTGTACACTATGAAAAGGCCATGCAAGAAGTTTTGCAGGTATATAGGACGATCTCAAATAACAATGTTCCATCTTCCATGATGCCAGCAGAACCAGTGTGTATAAGGAAGATTAAAACAGTGTTTAATAAGTTATTGCTAACCCATACGAAACCAGGATGTGAAAAAAATGTCACAAAGGGATGCTTCAAAGTTGGAGAAAAAGTTTTCTATCCGTTCGCATACGAGTCCCTATTTACTTGTCATATCGATCACAGGACAGATAAAAGTGTAGTGTCAGAACAGATACTAGACTTTGATCTCAGCTCTTGTGTTCGAGTTACAAGTCTCACCGGATTTCTAATAATCTCCAATTTTTTTTATCATCGTTGAAATTTATTTTGTGTTCTCGCAACAACCATTTATCATTGAGTTCTCGCTGATAACGACTGTTGGCTTTCTCCAGAATTTGAGTGACAACAAGCCTCCTTGGGGTTCCAGTTCTCTCCATGCCCTTTAATTAAAGACATGTATGGTGCTGTCTCTCTTTGGTCTTTCCATCCTCTTTGAACCATCACGATTATTTTCTGTGCTACCGAATGATGGTGGTGCCACCGCATTTTTTGTTGTAAGTAGGACTGTCATATTATCGAATCTTTCTCATTGTACTATCCTTGCAGTTTCAGTTCCCTTAGGATCTTCTTAGTATATCCATATTTCTAATTGCATTTACGAAGTGCAGTTTCATTTTAACTTACGTTTGTTTGGTCGGTATCACCTGGTTATGTGGGTTGCTTTCCGCACTCGAGAAATTTTTTTTAATATTTCGGCTGTTTTCATCATTGTAGTACCTTTTGGGTGTGCGTGTTTTTCTTGGCTATCAGTAGTGAGTTCGTTTCTCTGTTCATGTGCCCTTTCCATGAACATGTCTATGTGTAACATGTGGAATTGCACTGGTCAGCCTTATAAATTATCTTTCTCATTTTGCTTTTCTTGTCTTTTCCCCCCGTTTCACTATTCATTGTGGTGCATGGCATGTTGTCAATCTTTCTTTTGATTCCAATTTCTTCTCGTCCTTTTTGTAATTTTATCGGCACTGTTCCTCTTGCTTTTACGATTATTTGTATTATAGTGATTTTTATCATGATTCATATTCCCTTCAATTCTTTGAAAGTTTCCTTTTGTTATTTGCAAATAGTTACATTTCGTCCATAGACGTCATAGAGTGGTGATAGAGAGTCTCTCTCTGAAAGATACCTCTGTATGCTTATCTCTGTCATGCTTTGTACTCCAGCTGTTAGTTCCAGACTCCATATTTACATTGCTTTCTTCATAAAGTTGAACATTTTTTCAGGTATTGTGTAAATCCTTAAACATTCAATTATCCATGTTGTAGGCTTCCTTGTAGTCGAACCATGTCATAGAAATGTTCTATTTTCTGCGTGTTACCTATTATTATTTGTACTCACTAGGAGTTCTCACACAGGTCATCAGTGATTGCTATTATTATTATTATTCCCAGTTTCATTTTAAATCGCTAATTTTTACTAATTTTATTTTAACTATTATTCTATCCTATTACGAGATTGATGGATGGCGACATGATAGATTGGATCTCCTTACAAGAAAGAAACAAAGGAGTCAAAATGAAGGAAAAGAAGAGGGAAAGGGAAAAATGTTGAGTTAGACAATAACGGTTGGTGTGCATTAATTTTTTATATGTGAAAATCCTGACAAATGTTTTTGGTGAAAAATCGTCCTTTTTCAACCTACATTGGAAATGTTTAAACCTAACAAAAAGAGACGACGAGGATATTTTTAGCTATGCCGGAATTGTAAATAGAGAATGCTAGCAGTTTAAACTGGAAGAACTGACTACAGGCAGATTCCGATGTTTAATTTTTGTGCAAGGGTTAACCGCAAGCAAAGAATCTTGACGAAGTTGGAGCAGGACCATAATTTAACATTGCAAGCGATTGTTAATGAATGTAATAGAATCGTAAGCATGCGACACGATTCGACGAAGATCGAAGAAAAAGATGTGGTTCAGGTCCAATATGCTAGAAGAGACGGTTAAAAAAATAGACATTTGAAACCTATTCGTCGCTATGCAGAAAGCACACAAAGGTGGAAACCAAAAACATGGGAAAACACACAGAAGCGGAAACCAGACACATGTCCTTCATGTTTAGGATTTCATATAAAAGGCAGGTGTCCCTTTAAAAACAAAATTTTGTAATGCATCTGTGTAGAGAAAAAAAGGTGGAGTGCTAAGAGTTTTGTAAATGCTGTAATTTCCAGGAAAAATGGCAGCGGCTATCATGGAAGAAAATTTGTTGATATAAAAATGAACAACAAAAATATTCGTTTTCAGATAGACACTGGTAGCGACTTGTTTATAACCAGCGAAAAGATCGCAAAAATAGTAACTGGCAGAAAAATGAATTTCATAGGAGAATTTATGTGCAACATTTCTTTTGGAGGTAAGACGTGTAAAGCGAAAGTCTATGTGCTGAAAAATACTTCCGATTTATTCAGTACCGACTAGATCACTTTATTTGACTTGTGGGATATACCGATAAGCTCATTCTGCAACTTGGTAAAGGCCCTCTCCCCAAACACAAATAGTAAAAGTAAAAAAACTTAAGAAGACTCTGAAAAAAGATTTCCCAAAGATATTTTCACAAGGTTTGGTCAGATGCACAAAAACGAAAGTAAAATTGGAGGTAATGAAAAATGCTACCCCAGTTTTCAAACAAAGCGTCGTGTACCCTATGCAGCTGTAGAATTGTATTGAGCATTTTAATCAATATATTTGAATATGGTTAATTAATTTATATATATATATATTTATACAAGAACACCATCTCAGGTCGTGTAAAATGAATTCCCTAAACAGAACAGTTTTGCACCATTCTAATGTCCCCATACGAAGATTAAAATCAAGATATAATGCTACTAAACTCTGTCTAGAATCCTTACACAATTTTGATCAAAATCCATTAAATTATTTTTAATTCTAGAAAATATCTCAAGCTTAAGAGGTCTTTAAAATAAATCGAAATTCAGGAAATCTGGCATTGTTGGTGTTTAATGACTATGGAAAAATTTCAATGCAAATCTGATATATTTAAATTTTCAAACGGGAGGTTGTGCCTGTAAAAATTCTTTGCTTGTGACCACAGATAAAAGTTGTCCACTAATTAGTGAAATTCCAACATTTTTATTGATTGATCCATGTGAAAATGGTTATCTAATTGCATTATTTTGTCATAAAAATGGGTAAAATGGACGATAATAGCATATTTTTATCATCGAATTATTCAAATAAATTATTCAAAATTTGGTTGTTTACTGATATTTTATTGTCCAAGGTATTCCCTGGGTAAAGCTGGGTACCTCTGTTATATATATATATATATATATATATATGATTATTTTTATTTACACAGACATGTACAAAATCTGCGACACTGGCATGTCGATGTTATCGATCAATATCGATGTTGATCGACAACATCGACATGCCAGTGTCGCAGATTTTGTACATGTCTGTATAAATAAAAATAATCATATATAAAAGCTCTATTTGATATTGAGCACTTCTTATGAACCCGGTTGAAATTCTTTGGATTACTACCCTGTGGATGTTTTACCTGGATTATATATATATATATATATATATATATATATATATGCAAACATTGTTCAAAATAACAGAATTCGTCTGTTTAATATACCTTTTTTATTTTTTCAATTTTTCTGATGGTCTTTTTGTATTAAAATCAAAATAATTAATAAATGTTCCATAGGTTTCACAAACGTTTTCGATTCTTCATCGAATCATCCTCAGGTGTCAAAAGCCAATGAACAAAAAATAATAACACTAAAATTATACATTCCGAAAACAATTTAAAAAAATTAAAAATACTGGAAGCTATCTACATAAAAATGTTGCATAGCTCCACTCCTGCATGTACCGCGACAGTATGCGTTTCGTATCTCCTCCCGATACGGCTGTGGCTTTACTCATCTCGTATACTCGTCCCTGAAAAAGGGCCGTGGCGGTACTCATTTCGTATACTACTCCCTGAAAGTGCCGTGGCAGTTCACATTTAATACTCGTCATTTTTAAAACATCATAAATCACATAGTTCATATATTGAGTTTTCTCCCTCACCGTGTAGAGGGTCGTGTTGTCTAGTGGTTGAATTCTTTCTTCTCTTCCGCACTGCCGTGGTTCCTCGCCGCTGCAACAAAACTCCATGATCGAGTTGGACTCCGAAGACAAACAATCTCTTTAACTTTCAACTTCAGTTTTTATTTCAAGCGTTAGTTATCAAATGGGAGATATTCACTACGTCGAGAGAGGGAGAGAGAGCAATCACTACTTTATCGTAGTTAGTTAACAATTATTTTCTAATCACTCGTGGGGGGAAGAGATCTCTCGCTTGTATTTTCTTAGGGAAATATTTCCCTTATCTGTTGTAAATTACATTTTAACAATCACGTCTCATCGGTTTGCCTCCAAAACCCAGACTGACGAAACTCGCTTCTCACGAAGAACGAGTGACGTCACGGATCCCTCTGTTTCCCACGCAAGGCCAGTGTTGTCACAGAGCCTCTCGCAGGTGCACACCGACCCTTGATCTGGGGTCTCGTAACACGGCGACCTTGTCACCTCTGTGATTTCCACCTGTGAGAACAGGCCCTATTCTGCAAGTCAAACCAACGATTTCCAACAGATACGTCCATTCCCGTAGAGGCATTATCCAACAAAAACACAACAACCTAAAATTAATAACATCACATATGAAACCAGTGGTAACATTTTAACATGCTTAACGTAATGCGATTTTATTCTGCGTTGCTGAATTTAAATCGTCAACAACTTCCTGAAACAATGCGAAAACGTTCTCTGCACGTTTCTCAGTTGTCTTTTTAAAAATTCTCTTCTTTCTCCAGCTTTTTTGTTCATTTGCTTTTGACAAATATACAGTGTATATGTATATTAAAAATATATGTATATCAAGAACTACGTTCATGCCATGTACTTATTTATTTTTGCATAATTTCTTCTAGAATATTGGCGTTGGATTTTTCATCATCCCCTTCATTGGAATAATTGAAACCATGGCAATTGGGAAATCATTTGGTAAGTCTTTGTTTTTGTAGTTGAAAGGTGATTTGTCTGGAAGAATGTCAGGACGAAGAAAGTCACTTGTAAGAGTTGGCCATGTCTGGCCGCATCTGACTGGAATTGAATATTGAATAAGGAAAGAGTCACCATCTTCCATGAATAACACCAAACACCTCCACTAAAATATGAATCAACTTTTATTTGAAGGGAACACTGAACATAAAGAGAGTTGCTAGGTCAGTTGGCTTTTGTCACAAACAGAATGTGGTATCCTGTAGTTCCATCTCACCTGCTCGCTTCTGGTGTAGGACGAGACCAGTATAGTAGAGACATTTTGCCCTGACGAAATCTACTTAGGAACTAATTTGTATCTTTCACCGACGAGGTGGATGGAAATTAGTAGGCTTCGAGTGTGCATGTCAGTGGTATGCTAATTGCCTATGTATCAATACGCTGACCAAATTACAAATCGACATAACGTAAGATATTGCACGTACATATAAACAAAAATAGATCTCTCATGTAACTGCTACAGTTTCTTTGTGAAGCTTTACAGTTGGCTGTTCTATTCTATTGTTGGAAAGACCCCTAATGGTTTTAGGGGCATGCATGGAGGAAATTGACATGGTGATAGGAATGCAGGAGGAAAAAGAATTTTAGAACTTGGTCTTGCCATGGTTGCAAACACTCTTTTCAAGAAAAGGGAAAGCCATCTTGTTATGTATGAATTCGGTACAGCAAAGACTCAAGTAGTTAGGAAAAAGACAGAAAGCTCTTGATTGATCTAAAAGTAATACCTGGTGAAGAAATTGTGACACAGTACAAATCGGTTATTTGTGATTTTACACTGAAGCAAGCTCATAAGGTAAAGAGGGAGTTTATCCGCAAGAGAAAGATGTGGTTGAATGAAGAACACATGAGACATGAGTTTGGAAACTAAGCAAGGAAGCATTTAGTTATCAGACCTACTTCAGGAAGTGTGGATGAACAGTGGAAGAAGTTGTTGGAGATAACGGACCAGACTTGTGGATGAATGAAAGGGTTCCCAAGATGATAGAATAAGGAAGTTGAGAAATGTATCAAAGAAAAATGGAAACGATGCAGTGAGTAGAGAAAAGGTTTAGTGAATAAGGATTTGTATCTGATGGCAAAGAGGACAACAAGAAGAGCAATATACAAAGCCAAAATGAAGACTGAGCAAGCTAGGTTTCCATATATACTAGATAGGGATGATCAGAAGAATGAAGTATTCATGATAGCTAAACAGATAACAAAGACAAATATGGATATTATTAGAGTGAAGTGCATTCGAACTGTTGAAGGCTGCTGGTGAAACAGGCATTGAGAGAATCAGACTTTACAAATCAGATCATAAAAGAAGAGGTTATCCTGAAAGACTGAGATCTTAGTACTGTTACAAGCATAAAGAAGGAGCTCTAGATAGAGGTAATTACAGAGGCTTAAAGTTAATGGATCAGGTTCTGAAAGTGGTTGAGAGAATAATAAGGCAGCAAATAAGAAGACAGGTAAGCATAGATGAAATGCAGTTTGGTTTTATGTCTGGACAAAGTACCACTGGTGCTATATTTATCCTGAAACAAATGCACGAGAAGTATCGTTGTAAAAAAAACAACTTGTATTTTACTTTTATGGATTTTCAAAAAGCTTTTGACAGAGTGCCAAGAGATGTTATCTGGTGGGCTTTGCATAAACGAGGGGAAAACAAGTGATTGGTGAAAGTTTTTCAAGCAATGTACAGAAAGTCGTTTTAGAATTAACAGCACATTTAGTGAAAGCTTTAGGAGTACATCAGGGATCTGTACTTAATATGTTGCTTTTCATTTGTGTCTTAGAAGCATTGTCCAGAGAGTTTTGTATGGGTTGTCTGAAAGAGATGCTGTATGCTGAGGATTTCATTAGTGATGCGACGATTCCAATATTTTTCCCCAATTCCTATACAATTACCGATTCTGTTCAAAATTTCTGATTCTGAGACAATTACCGATTCCGATTCCAATTCCAATAATAAAAGCGCTCGAAAGAACGCAGCCACACCATAAAAGTAATCACCTGCGTAACTTTATTTACATTTTAATCTCATTGTTTTTTTATGAAAAAGTTTGCAATAATAAAAGTTCCAAATATGGGAAAATTTCTATATAAACGAACTTAACTCGACGCCATTTAATGAACTCTTCTGATGAAGAGTTCATTAAATGGTGTTAATGAACTCTTCTGATAGGGAGTATCAGAAGAGTTCATTAAATGGCGTCAATTTAAGTTCGTTTATATAGAAATTTTCCCATATTTGGAACTTTTCTTATCGCAAACTTGTTCCAAAAAGAACAATGAGTTTAAAATAAAATATATCAAAGTTATATTTAAAAAATAAACTAGCAATTTGTTTACGTCAGCTTTTTTTATATAATTTTGCACTAGAACAAAATCTATAAAAAACGGATATGTTCATTTTATTGTTAAATTCTAAAAAAAACAATACACATTGGGAAACTTGTAAATAAATCAATTTCCTTTCGTGTGATAGGATTTTATGCATTTACAACAATGTTATACGGGTCTTTTCGACGAATCTGCTATCGGAAAATTTGATCCAAAATAATTCTACCCCAAAGAATTTAATCCACCCGATATTTTTTTTATCTTCACACTGAGGCATTTTTTTTTGGGGGGGGGGGGAGTTTTGTATTAACTTTTAGGACATTGATTGGATATCTGACACTGAATAAATTCATTGTTGACATCGCCTTTTATTTAATCCAGAAAAAATATTTTCCATACGATGGCTGAAAAATATCAATAAATTGTTTATTTATTGATATTTTTCGGCCATCGTATGGAAAATATTTTTTCTGGATTAAATAAAAGGCAATGTTTTAAATAGGATGAACCCTAGAGTAAATGTGGTATTGTGGTGACTGAAATGATTCCAGCTAAGAGTAAGGTGGATAAGTTAAGATAGAGGATGACCAACGATCCCCACTTTCCCAAACTTTTGATGGCCTTGTGCCATGTTATATTTTTTTTAGCAAATAAATAATTCAAAAATATAGTATCTGTTCTAATACTACACTATCTTTTCTGTCTTCGGTCAGTGAAGGCAATTTTTATTTTTCTCCCAATCTAGAGTGCCCCTTCTTGGCGAGCTGGATTCCCAACATTAAAAACCGACCTTGTGTCTAACTCTGGCACTGTATGGAGACAAGTAAATAGGAGGACACATAATTAATAACACCCTTAACTAAATCACTCCCCTTCAAAATGAGATTCTACTTTTTAGGCAATTACATGTGAACACCCTGAAAAACTCGGCAGAAAGAAGAAGAAAAAAACAAAAAGAATTATTTTAGAATTTGGGGGATCAGTTTCGTATATGAATTTAATGTAAAATGATCCTCATTTCCGCGTCGTTCTAAATTTTTTGGGCTGTTCATCAATTTTTTTTACTCAAGTCAACTGGAAAGATCATAAAACCACACGTAATCGCTTAAAAAAGTTTGTACCGCCCCCAAAAATAATTTATCTCCCATAGCAGATTTATTTTATTCATGCCCTAAAACGCTAGAATAGCCCAGAAATTGGGACTCATTTACGATAAATTTACATGTGAAACTGATCCCCCTCTCTAAATTCTAAAGGAATTGTGTTTTTCTCTTCTCGCCAAGTTTTTCAGGGTGTTCACATGTAATCGCCTAAAAAAGGTAGAACTTCATTTTTGTTTGGAGGGGGGATTTAGCTCAGGATTTTTATCTACAATAATGATAATAATACTTATAAGTTTTATATAGTAAATGAATCTACTTAACTTCTACGTTACATGAAAATATAAGTTTAAATATGGAACAAAAATTATAAAAACATGTTAGTAATTAATTTTTAATTTATAAAACATTTTTAATTTCTTTCAAATAATTTTTTTTTAAATATGCACTTACATTTTTATGTTGTTAGAAAAATTTTCAATCAAATTTATAACTAAGAATCATTTTTATTATTCGTCTTTGATTTTATTGCCTTCTATCTCTACCACATCCATCTTTGATATATAAAAAAATAAAATTTACAACCAGTTAACAGACAGGAAACTCAAAATAAAAAAAGAACTGACATCAAAGTGTGGTCTTGAGTAGAGCCGTGAAAATGACTAATTCATTTATACCTAATTAAAAATGTTCTAAGTTTTGTTTTGCACTTTTTGGACACATCTTATCAGGTTTACCAGTGCTGAAGGACATTTCATTTTTTTTTTGTTTTTTATTTTACACAAGTAAAATAAATTTAAATTGTATTTTTTGTTATTATGATGTATAGATTTAATTTTGCTGGTAGTTTAAAAACAATAAATATTTATCATTTTATCATTAGTAACATCAATGGAAAATTAAGTTTTAAATCTTTTTTTAAAAGAATCGTTTTTGGAATCGAAAATTAGGTTAAAATTTTTTCAATTTCAGATACCAATTCCAATATCCAAAAAGTTCCAATTGTTCCAATTTCTATTAATTGTCCCAACACTAGATGTAATACTTGCCTGTGGAGCAATGGAAGGTTTACTTGTTAAGTTAAAGACTTGGAAAGTAAAGGTCTTGGAGTGAATGTTACCAAGACCAAACGAAAGTGAAGATTAGTGGTTGTAGTGTTGGAAAAACCCCAGAAATAAGAAAGTTCCCCTGCTCAATTTCTGGAAATGGAGTCTGGACCAATTCAATTTTGTGTGGTACTTGTAAGTATTGAGTACACAAGAAGTGCAATGGAATGACTGGTAGGTTGAGAGGATAACCAGTTTGTGTGCAAGTAGTGTAAGATAATGGAGATGGATTAGAATTCAGATGTGGAGAAAGTATATTTGGTTAGTGAAGTTATTGAAATTGATCAGAAGTTTTGTTACCTTGGTGATACCATTGGAGCACAGGGAGGAGCAGGTGCTAGTATGATTGCAAGATTTATGAGTGAATGAAGGAACTTCAGAGAACTTTGTCATTATTAAACATCCCACAATAAACAAAATTAATTTTGAATCCAATAAAAATATTTTTAAGTGCCTAGGCTAAAAAAAAAAAAACTCTACGTTTAACCCTTTTGAAATATCATAAATTATAAATTTTAAATATTGTAAAAATTTTTAATATTGTAAATTTTAACAACCAATTCCCCAATTACCTGGTAGACGTACAAATAAAATTAACCATTAGAAACGTAAATCAAACTAAGAAACGGCTAAACAATTTAGACCATATTAACATATTCTATCGTAACCAGTTGCATCATAACTTTAAACAAAACGAAAAAATCATTAAGAACATAATACACAGGCATATATGTTCTGTTAATACTAATAAAATAATTAGATTCATTATTTACTATAAAAAAAAATTCACAACCTCTAACCTAATAATCAACAATAACACCTCTCAGGCAAAAATCCTAGTAGAACAAACCAATGTAATTTATCAGTTTCAGTGTCCTTTGGGAGAATGTATCTCCTCGAATAATAAACTAACTGTTACATCGGCCACACTTCTACTACTCTTTCTCGAAGACTCACCTTACATCTTTCAGACTTAAGTTCAATCTGCCAGCATTTGAAACAACATAACTCCCCTCATTCGCAATTCAGACAACTGTTAGTCAATAACACGAAAATTCTACACCACGACTCTCATGTAAAAAGACTGAAAATCTTAGAGGACTTGTACATGAACACCAAACGTCCCACAATAAACAACATTAATTATGAATCAAGTAAAAATATTTTAAAGTGCCTAAGCTAAAAAAAAAACTCTCCCTTTTGAAATATCGTAAATTGTAAATTTTAAATATTGTAAAAATTTTAAATATTGTCAATTTTTATCAACCACACGCCTAACACGTGATCACACTCCAAATACAGAATATCATCACACATACGTTATTTTAAAACGTTATAAATTTATCGCACATCTCGAACTTAGCAGTCCAACCCTCCGCCTGAAGCTGATTGAGGGAAGTCAATCGAAAGTACTCGCGAACAAAAATGGAACAAAACAGCTATGGAGCCTACATCCGGCAATTAGACAAAAATACAAGAAGGATTATACGAAGGATCGAGAAGATCATAAACAAACTGATAAAACAAAAACATTCCGTGATATACAACAATGTATGTCTAAACGAAAACATGCTGCCTAAATACACACACAATATATATATATATATTAAATTATTATTATATATGATGATTGACAAGGTTGAACAAAAAATACATTTATCTGAATTTGCCATGAAACACGTGTAAGAAAATTGAATATTAAATCTGAAAAAAATATTTTTCAGTGTAAGATGAAAGAAGGAAAATAAACTTCAGCGAAATACGGAAATAAAGTGATTGTAAGAACTAATAAAAATTATGGTTTTGGATAGATTTCCTATTGTCAGTGGAATGCAAAAATAAGGTGTGAGTATATATATAGCAATATCGCATATTATGGCAATGAACAGACCACATGATGAATTAGAATAATAGAAAAAAGAAAAGGCTAGCTAACCTGTTTTGTACCTTGCTCAACAGAGCTCAATCGAGATAAAGTTAAAAAAATAAAAATATATAATGTTATGAGAATTGCAGTGAGGGGAGGAACATCAAATAGAAACTACATTAAGTCCGGGAATATATTTTCTTTGTTTACAAAGAGAAGGTCGCAAACACTTAATGATGGAGTGAGGAGGGTTGGAGAATATAGGGTTCCTTATTCAATCCTGGGCATCGCTTGTTCTTCCTGCAGCATTACATATACTTTTACAATTCCTTATTTTATTATTACAAGATTAAAATTTTCTTTGTAGCCCGCAAAAACTGTTACAAGTTGGATGCAACTCAAGAATTTGTTGCCATGGGTGAGTAACTTGTTTTGTTTAAATGTCTGATTAACGTTAGCAAACGATGGTCTGCATCGCTTCGGATATTATCCGTCCAGTGCTTTTGAAGTCTACCATGAGGTCTTTTAGTAGGAAATTCTTTTTTGAATGTTCAATATACATTGCTTTAAGGACCTATTCTCCAGATGGTTTTACCGTCATTTTCGAATATAGAGAGCCTGCCTTCATATCCAAGTTTACATCGTTTGATCAATTCGGAACTGAGGATCCGAGAAAAACGAAATTATCAACCTTTTCAAAGTTGTTTTGGTTGATTTTTATGTCACGATTGATTTTATCAGTTATTATTTTGCATTTTTCTGCATTTATCTTTAATCCACATTTGGAGCATGCATTTTCTAGTTCTTTAGTAGATAATACTTGTCTCCACACTGTGTCAAAGGCAGATTGTAAATATGCACAGTGCTGCATGTTTAGTGGATGCATAGATACATGCTACAAACGGCAGGCCTCCAGTGGGACAATTATTTAGCTCAAAGAAAAGACCACACAAGAAGTTAACTGGCTTCTCTGAAACAATAATGTCTTCTTGGATACGAGTTCATGCTGAGAAATCAGACCACTTGAGATCCTACATAATTAACTCTAGAGAATAGACATCAGTAAGGTCAGTAAGTTTTTATGTTCAGTCATAAAACAGCCCATCATTCTTAAGTGGTCTTGTGTGGCCTACTCCAAATGACAGCAATATCTATATATATTTCAGCAAAACAAGCAGAGGAGGTTAGTTTTGATCTCTATTGGTTGGAGAGACAGATGGACCTCCAGGCCCTAAGCTAAAGGACTGTTTGCGTTTGGACTAGTTATTTGTTTTGGTCGAGTTCTGGATATAGTTATGAATTTAAGCAAACCAGTATGTTGTTTTATGTTCAGTTAGAAGTGACTCTCGTTCTGACCCCGAGTCTGAGCAACCAAATACCATTGTAACTTCACAAAATATTGTTACTTGTTTTAAAATCAGAATTGTTGTCATTTTATTTGGAGGGGAAATCCCTTTGTTACAGCACTGATTGAAACTGCATGATTGATACTAAGGTCAGTTTCGAAATCAAACACCGAATTCGGACGAAGACAAGCAGACAATCACGGTCTGTGCAGTGAACACAAGTTCACAAGATTTTAAGTCAATAAAATGGTATTTTTTTTCTATTTTCGATGATCTGCCTTACAATAAAGATTGCTTTCACAGTACCTTGTCCCAATCGGATTCGATACTTTCACTCAACTTCTTTTGATTTTTGATTTCATATGTTCGATGAGTATTCTCAAAAATACTTCCAGGAATTGATAACAAAGAGATTGCATGATAGTTGTCTCTTGAGGTGAAACATAAAACAGACAAGCCAAAGCAATTGATGTTTCTGCCACTCACTTCTTTGTCATTTCACAATAACTTCACCCCAAAGAACAAACTTTAAATAGTATGGAATAATTGTGAATGTATCAGAAGAAATCTTGATAATCTTGCAATATAGGTAATTGCTGAGAAATCGAAAAAATGATATATACAACAAATAACTTTTACCAAACACATTAAAATCCAATTTTCTACCTACCTGTATACTTTTAACGATCTCAAACTCGTTTCAAGTTTTTCAAAATTAGAATTTGTTCAAAGCTCTCTCTCTCTCTCTCTCTCTCTCTCTCTCTCTCTCTCTCTCTCTCTCTCTTTTGACTCACGAAAAACAAAATAGCTGTTTGGCTATTTGTTGTTGTTGGTACATCATTCCTTAAAAAATAGTAAAAAAAGATGACTTACTCTACCACTAAGTCCGTGTGACAAGATTTAGGACTTAGGGTTAGTCAGAGAGTAAGTCATATTTTCAGCCTAAAGTTATCTAACCCTAACCCTAACTCCTAAAAAATGGATGCCACTTTTTATTTTTTTCGTGCTTCGATAAGTTAATGATAACAAATTCAAAGATAAGAAATCTTACAATTAGTTTCCACAATTTAAAAGTATATGGATCAGTAGAAAATTAAATTTTAAATGCGTTTGGTGAAAGTAATTAGTTGTATTTTTTTTTATTTTCAATTTCTCGGTTGTTAACTATACTGCAAGATTACCAAAATCTCATTTTCTATGTTGCTTTTGTATTTTTGTTATTTTTAATATTTACTATGTTTTGATTCCTATTGTAGGTGTTGCCAATATTCTCGGATCATTTGTATCCGCATATCCCATTGCTGGAAGTTTCTCTCGGTAAGTAATCATGTGTAAGACCAGATTATCGTATACACTGCAGCCTTGGTCCCTCAAGCTTAGTGTAGAGGTCAAAAACTTAGTATCTCTGCATTGCTGAAATGATATCCATATATTATAAACTCATATTTATTTTTAATGTTGAAATGTGAGGTTGGATAACATTTCCTGATCCAGGTGGCCATACGGAATAGCATACCACATGGTCGCCTGTATGCTATCTCTATCACTCTCCAATTGGTTAAACTTGACTGCCTACTCAAAAAAAAATAACTATCAACTATAGATGATTTGCAAATAAATACACTCTGAACCACAACTTGGTAGATAAATTTAATATTTCTTGGTTTTCTGTGAATTTATTAGCCCATCTAGACATTTTTTGAGAAAATGAATGATAATAATACATATTAAGCATACATTGACTACATATTTAAAGAAAATCATAGTATTATAAGATGTATTGACATAATGAATTATTTGACCACACTAGCATCATTTCTATGGATAATTTCAAAACCTATTAGTCATCGAACATGTTAATTTCTTGTAACATATTGGACTGGCTATCTTACGACGTAAATTGACACCCATCGACATAAACACCTTGTTTCACTGATAGACCAAAGATTTTCGATATATAGAGATGGAGACCATACCAACCTTTCACACTTTATGCTGTAAGAGCCTTTAGATGAAGAATGTTGGCGGATTAAATGAGATTCATCAATTAAAGGGATAGAGATATAGGTTTATTCGCAGGAACAACAGAACAGAACATCTTTATACATGGGTTGAATATATATTGACAAGGCGTGTTGTATTGTGTCGTTATTGGCCTCACCAAAGTCTTTTAGTTCTCGTCGACTTCGCTGTTTATTCGTACGAACGGCATTGCTACTAAATGGGACGAGATGCCGTTTCTCTGTTTCGCCTCCGGCTGTCAGAACTATTTACACTACTGTGCGCGCTTCTTCTTTTGTTGTCACTGTCTGCCGGCAGCCATTGTTTGCGTCTGCAACCATTCTCTGTTGGGCTTCTATGTTGTCTCCGTCCTTGCCAATGCCGTCACCCGCCGCGTGTTATCATTTTTGGGCTGTTGTCTTCGCTAGCTGAAAATCAAACCTTCACTTCAATAAGCTCACAAAGTCTCTCCTGTTTTTAATTAGAGCCATCTTTATTTACTACTTCAATTAGCCGACCTGAACGAGTCTGTTGCGAATTGAGAGAGAGGTTACGCTAACTAACTTCACTAGTTAATATTCTTAATTAACTTAATAGAGGGAGGAGTATTGAGATTTACTAATTGGCTCTTTGATTTCCGTCATTCGAAATCCCTTTCGTACAGATGATGATGATGATGATGATGACAGTTACATTTTTGGTGATCTTGACTCTCTTGCTTCCAAGTCAAATCTGATTCAATCCCGATTTAATTCTCCCACGGTCGGAACTCTCGTCTCAAATCTCGTCGTCAACACGCCAGGTTCAATCTGAACTTTTGACCTCACGTAACCTTAAGGTTACTCAACGTCGACACGCACCATGGGAAAACACACCAAACCAAACCGCACGGAATGACTCCGCCCAATTCGCGCAAGTCAAACCTGTCTCAACAGATGCGCCCAAGCCATTATCTAACAGGCGAAATAACCTTTTCCCGGAGTTCTGTATATTCTCTGCCATCGGCCTGGCAGAGACTACAGGATTACATCTTTCCTTGTTGGAACTGGTTAACCATGCTGATCACGTGACTTCGGTTTTCACCAAATCACGATCTCTCACATGAATCTCGTGCATTGAAGAGTGCACTTCCGGTCAATCATGTGACTTCTACAATAGCCCCTGCTTTTAGCTGATAAAACAGAAACTTTATTAAACATGAAAACGAAAAAATAGCTTATATGATTGAAAAAATTGTAGAAGTGGTAGTTAATTGTTTCAGGAAATGGAAATGTTCAGATATAGTTCAAGAAAATGTTGCAATTGACGTAGTGAAGTTGGAGGATGTAGATCGATGAGAGCTTTGACTTTTTCAGGAAATGATGAAATACCTTCTGAGTTACATGTTAAAAGAAAACAAGATTTGTGGCACAAAAAGTACATTCAACAGGGTCCATCCCAACATGATGATGCTGCAAACATTCAAAAAGAATGTGGAGATGTTTTAAATGTTCCTCCTGTGAGGTGCTAGCTATGATAATGTCGTTTATATAGTTTTGAAATGCATAGTAGAATGAGCAGGTTTGTTTATCTCAATATTCAAGTTCGTTAGGTCAGCCGCAGAAGCAATAACAAAAATACACGGCTAATAATAATAATAAGCTGTTCAGAAGCTTTTCCACCAGATAATGACAGGTTAATGCTGGAATCTGTAAGTTTTTGTCTACGCAAGTCCGCCATCAAGTAAAAGTGGTGCGAGAAACAGCACATAAGATGGGGTGGTAGGAACAAAATCAATGATGAAGATCCCCGTGAAATCTTTGTATAGTTGCACATCCAAGGATCATGGAACTTGACTACACGTGAGTACTGAAGAACGGTTACAAACTGAGGTTGAAATCAATAGTCCGTGTGATTATACACTGTAGCAAGCATGGAGCACAAGTGAATGTGTGCTGTTACATGTATGGAGGAGTAGATGTTGATATCTACTGTTATGTGTGGGAAATGCATGTGTATATGCACTGTTGCGAGTAAGTGTGTGTGATTAATGCATTGTGGCACGTAAGAAGTGTATGTAAGCGGATATGCACTGTGTAGGAAACTTCCCTGTTTTAACGATTTTGCTATGCCATGGACAGCGAAATGTGCCTATATCTGGAAAATGTGTGAAAATATAGTGCCCTAACTTCAAATAGGCAGCAAAAAAAATAACGTGAATGGGTAGGCATCACGTGTTGAAACAAGGCAAGAAGTATTAGAAAGAATATTGAATTAATTGAATTACGAAAATTGGGCACGCAAGATAGCACGTGGGCAGTGAAAAATGGCTAAATTGAAGATAGCATACATATTTGGTAAAAATATGTAAAAAAAATGCCAATGCAGAACAATAATCCTTACAACTTATATATAGGATGACTTAGAATTATAGTTATTTAAAAGCGATTAACTGCTGGGGCAAAAGCTTTCTCTTCCCCGGTTGCCCCTTCAGCCCCGGCTTCATCTCCCCTACCCCCTACTAACCCCCACACCACCTCTCCTGTTGCCCGGGGCAAAAGTATAACATATTTCTATTAAAAGTACCATCTCTGTCTTCCCCCGTCATGATGCATATTTAAGTTATCATAAAAAAAAATTCTAATTGGTCAGTGGGATTCGAACGCTCGACCTCCTGGTCTTTATCCATAATCGTTACGCTACTGATGCAGAGATAAAAAGCTATAGGAAAATAGGTCACTTTAACGTGTTTTATTGGCAAACCGCACAGGTGCAAAACGTGCAGATGACTGGAAAAGGAATAAATTTGGTCCCCCCCCCCCCCGAAGTTCCGTGTCGGTTTGGCATGAAGGAAACAAATTTTTTTTCCAATTTTTCCATATTTCTCGTCCAAAAGATGTGCGAATTAGAATATGTCAACTTTATGGAGTTTTATCAAGTATCTCAGGAGTTTTTGCAGACATACTAACATACCTACATACACACATATACATCTCTCTTTTATATCATAAATTACGTCATTATTCATCATTAGTCATGCATTTTGTGTCAATCGCTTTCCAGAAAGCGTTTTTCATATGAGACCCGATCTGTAGAAGCACTCAGAAAGCGTTTTTCATAGGTGACCCGATCTGTATAAGCACTCAGAAAGCGTTTTTCATAGGTGACCCGATCTGTAGAAGCACTCAGAAAGCGTTTTTCATAGGTGACCTAATGTGTAGAAGCAACCTGAAAGCGTTTTTCATAGGTGACCTAATGTGTAGAAGCACTCAGAAAGCGTTTTTAATAGCTGAGCTCAAATGTAGAAGCACTCGAAAAGCGTTTTTCATAGTGGGGGCTAATGTGTACAAACCCTTGAAAAGCGTTTTTCATTGAAGGGCTAATGTGTACAAGCCTCCAAAAAGCGTTTTTTTATAGGAGGGGCTAGGGTGAAGAAACCTCCAAAAGCGTTTTCAATGGAGGGGTGGGCTAAGGTGCAGCAGCCCCCGAAAAGCGTTTTCCATAGGAGGCCTAATGTGTAGAAGCCCCTGAAAAGCGTTTTTTATAAGGGGCCTTATGCGTAGAAGCCCCCGATAAACGTTTTTCATATGATAGGCTAATGTGTAGAAGCCACCAAAAATCGTTTTCCATAGGTGTGCTAATGTCTACTTGACCACGAAAAGCGTTTTTCCATAGGGGGGCTAATGTGTACTTGCCCTTGGAAAGCGTTTTCCGGGGGGGGGGGGGGGGGCTAATGTGTACTTGCGACCAGAAGTTGGCCGATTCAGAAAATGTCAACGTTATGGGTGTCTGTCAAGTATCTTGGGAGCCTTTTCCAGACATACAGACATATACATATACACACAGACATTTCGCCTTTATATAATAGAAGATGGAAAATGTATTTTATAACAGAATCAACAAAATGTAATTGCTATGATCCCTCTACCCTGTTGTTGACGTCATAAACGTTAGATATGCTCATTTTTTAAATAACTCAACCATTTGCCCGTCCCTCATGTGTCAGTCAACAGAAGACGACTCATGTGCAATGGCATAAAATTTCAAACGCATTGAAACCTCAAATTTTTGTGATGGTGCATTAAAGGAGACACTTTCACATCGCACGGAACCCATCGTTACACGGATGTGATTTCGACAAGTCCAAAGATGATGAAAATGGCTTTGCTTGTTTGTTCAGGTTTATAACGTCAAAAAATAAAAGTAAAGTGGGCTCCCTTTTTATTAGCTACTACACCGAGATGTAGAGGAGGGCGCCACTTCTTTCCCAGGATTACTCCACTTACCATTATAATGCTGAGGGAGCATCAAGTAACATTTTTTAAGTCTTTGGATATAACTCGACCAAGGATTGAACTCTGGTCTCCTGGCCCATTACCGAACACTCTTATCATTATGCAAAATAGCCAACATAACTTTTAATATATAAATCATACATGTGTTGTCTTTTTTGTTTTTTATTTTGAGTCGAAAGTAGGTAAAAAGTGACGGAGAATTGTTGGTTGTGAAAATGTGTTTTTTGTGTATATTTCAGACGCGAGAGAAACGTTGTCAATTAAAAGGTGGTTTATTTGTATTTTTCTAAACAAAATAATCGTTTATAATGCTTAAAGACACTAACTGCAACAACTTGTGTGATTTGCATATTCATTATTGTGACTAAGCATTAGTTTCTTTTTCAATTGCTACACATTGAAGTGCATGTATCTTGTGGACTCTCCATAGCTCAGGACTAATGCCAAGAAGAAGACTGAAATGCATATATATTGCGGACCCTGCTGTAGCTCAGGACTAACACAGAGAAGATTAAAATGCATGCATCGCTTAATTTGTCTTAACAGAGTGAACCTTGAAAAATATATGAAGGCACAGATGCAATAATAAGAATAATGTTCTTACGTATTGATCGTATGTAACATGTAATTTTTTTTAGAATGAAGACTATAAAATATTTAGTATTTACTTTAAGCTAAGCAATTAGTTTTAGAAGTCATATTGTTAAGGAAAGAAAAATCTAATAAATTATTACAATGCACATTTATAGTGTTATGAAACAAACTCATCATCTGAAAAGTGTAACATGTGTGCAGTTGATTCGGCTGACAAGAGATGTGCTGGCCACCTTGCCTGAAAGAGAAACAACTGATGAACGCCGACGGTGACTGACTGTCTGCTGATCGACATCAAGTGCCCATTTAGCCAATTGACAACAAGATGGCGTGATTCATTACAAGATCCGGGACAGAATTAGATGGAGCTGGCTCAGGATAGATGGTTCTGTGTCATTAGTTGTGATCTGCTCTGACAAGACACTGACCAGTGATGACAGATCGAATAAAAAATAAAGAGGATAAAAATATGTGATTTAATTTGCTAATAGTTTTTTTTTAACAAATCAATGGTCTTTGTGATTCGGTCAAGCCCCTAATTTTATATTGTCGAATTTTCTGGGTTTTTTTTTGTAAAACCAAATATCTCTGCACGTAACTGACTATTATTGTCCGTCCTCACATTTTGATGCTGTTCTTCATTATTCACTTAGAATATTGAAGAGTGACAAAAATGATAACAGCACAAATAAATAAATTGTTCACAATTATTGACAAATAAATAGAATATTAACAATTAAATAAATTATTTACAAATATTGACAATTATTTATAAATAAGTAAATTTAAACAAGATATAAACAGAATCTTGTCAGGAACAAAATTGCACAACAAATGTTTCACTTGATAATGTTCAAATACTCTTTTATACTCATATACACTCGATTCATTCCACTTTTCAAATCTGCCATTTCTCACTGTTTCTCTTTTCCGTGATTGCCAACGAATATTCTTTCTGGATCATATGTGCACACATACTTTCGCACAAATATAAGTAATTTTGACAAGTATAAATATGAATGCTGTTAATTTGATTGGAATTAAACTCTTTATTTTTTCTTAATTTTAGGACGGCTATTAATGCTCAAAGTAGTGTCAAAACACCTGCAGGAGGAGTGGTTACAGGTAAGTAGATTTTTCAGATGCAATACAATTATTTTGGCAATCTAAAAAAATGTACTTACATAATATATTTTAGCGGAAGAAAAAATTGAATCTTCTCTTTTAGTGTAAAAAGCATTTTAGTTGCCTTTCCATAATTTTTTATTAACTTTAAAATTATTTATTCAATAAATACATTGTAATGAACAATTACGAATAACCTTCCCTATTTTGAATTATATCCCCTTTGGAGAACTCTCCTGCTTTTACTAAACAATATAAATAGCAGCACTAATATTGGACCGACATTGTATGCCGAATAAAGCTTTCTCAAGTTACATCTGTTCTCGTTTGTCATTACAATTTATTCGGCATACAATCACCATGGAACAATTAATGTGCTCACAACGGTTCGACGTGGAACCTGACTCTTCTAATTCTGAAAAACGCTGGACTCATTGGCGAGTGACATTTGAAAACTTTTTGCAAACATTACATGCAGAAAATCCACTACGACAGATAAACAAACTCGGACTACTAACCAACTATGTATCTCACACGATACACGAAATTATTATGGACTGCAGCACTTATGAAGAGGCTATCGAAAAATTACAAACCACTTTGAATGAAATATTTCCGCGATATTTGCTCTGTGTCGCCGTGTAACAATACGGCAACAACAAAATGACAAATCTTTGCAGCAGTTTTTAAAGGAATTACGAACTCTGAGCAAGAACTGTAACTTCCGATCAATGTCTGCCGAAGAAATTTTAGACGAACACATTATGGTTGCTTTTATTAACGGACTCCAAAATGTGCAGGTGAAACAAAGACTGCTCGAAAACAAATGTCTGGACCTTAGAACAGCTTACGAACAGGCTTATACGTTCGAAATTTCCCCAAAACAGTCGATGTTCTACCTGCAGTCAGATACGGTCGGTGCTGCTTTGAACAACACACACTCTTGTTGTTCGCCCCCCCCCCCCTCTTGTGTACATTCTTCTCCGGAACACTCCTCTGTTACTTCTTTCTCTAACCAGGAAATTCCGGACACTGCAACTCTTTCAGAGTTGCCGATCACTGCTGCTTCCACAGGTCGTAAATGTCACATTTGTGGGTTAAGTCCACACCCTCGTTTTTCTTGTCCGCCCAGAGGTGCTAGGTTTTACAAGTTTGAGAAATTGGGACATTTTTCTAAGGTGTGTAGGTTTACCAAAAATAATGTTTCTAAAAATTCTATCGCCTCTCTCATGTTCGTTACTATAATAGCTGCGTCTCCAGACTCCCTCTCGAAAAGTATAATGTGGAGTAAAATTAATAGCGTTTCTACTGATGCATTAATTGACACCGGCAGCTCTAGTAATTATATTAATTCTAATATTGTAACAGCTAATAACTTGAAAATATTTTCTTGTTCTACTCGTGTGTCTATGGCGAATGATTCTTTATCATCACAAGTAATTGGATATTGTCTGGTTAATTTACTTTAAAAAAATATTTCATACAAAAGCATCAAACTTTTGATAATGAAAGACCTTTGCAGTGACGTGATACTGGGGCACAATTTTCTTTCGGCATCATTCTCGTATTGAGATTCCTTTTGGAGGACCCAAACCAGCCCTTAGCATTTGTGGTCTAACAGCGGTTAATGTTCAGTACCCATCATTCTTTAATAATTTATCTCAAGACTGCAAACCTATAGCAATGAAATCTAGACGCTACTCACTTGAGGATAAACAGTTTATAAAACCGAGATTACGAGAATGCTTGGTGAAGGAATCATTGAAATGAGTGAGTCTCTAAGTTGTAATAACATTTTTTCGAAAACCAAAACCCCAAAAAGACTAGTAATTGATTACTCTCAAACCATAAATAGGTTTACCCTACTGGATGCTTACCCACTACCACGGATAAATGCAATTATAAGCGAAATTGTCAAATATAAATTGTATAGTGCACTAGACATCAGAAGCGCCTATCGATCGACCCTACACAGCAGCTTTTGAGGCAAATGGCCGCCTCTACCAGTTTAAAAGGATACCATTCGGAGTGACGAATGATGTTGCCAGTTTTCAGCAAATTATGGATAAAATAATTAGCGATGAAAAATTGGAGGGCACCTTTGCTTACATTCATAATCTGAAACGATTTATGGCGACGATTGAAAAATACAACCTCACACTTAATAACGATAAATGCGTTTTTAGCGTAAATACCATTAATTTACTAGGGTACACTGTAAGCAAAGGATCTATGTCACCAGACCCAGAACGATTAAAGCTGCTGCTAAAATTGCCAATCCCTTATAATATGCGTGCCCTAAAACGAGCCCTTGGTATGTTTGCACATTACTCACAGTGGATTGCTTACTTTTCAAGCAAAATTCACCCATTGATACAAACAGACAGTTTCCCTCTCTTGCACCCAGCAGTGGATACTTTTTAAAATATTAAAAAGGATATAGCCAACGCAGCAATTACGGCTATAGACCCTGCTATTCCTCTGGTGGTGGAAACAGATGCATCTGATTATGCAATTGCTGCCTCTTTAAGGCAATCCAGACGCCCTGTCGCTTTTTTTTCAAGGACCTTGTCATATTCAGCAATTGAAAAAGAGGCTTATGCTATAGTGGAGGCACTCAGAAAGTGGAGACACTATTTGATTGGACGACATTTTAGACTAATTACTGATCAAAAATCCATCGCATTTATGTTCAACACCAGGACAACAAGCAAAATCAAAAATGATAAAATAGCGAGGTGGAAAACAGAACTCTCTTGTTTTTCTTTTGATGCGATCTACCGACCTGGTGAAAGGAATGCTGCAGTTGACGCACTATCGAGGGTATGTAGCTCGATATCTAACACGGATGAGCTTCGTACCTTACACAATGAACTGTGCCACCCAGAAATAACAAGATTGACACACATGGTACAAACCAGAAATGTACCATATTCATCGGATGACGTAAAGAAAATGATAAAATCATGTACAATAGTGCAGAACAATTCTTCAGGCCTAAAACCGCGACAATGATAAAAGCGACTCAACCATTCGAGAGGATAAACATCGATTTTAAGGGTCCACTACCATCTAATAATGGGAATCGTTACATTCTAATTGTCATCGACGAATATTCACGATTCCCATTTCCATGTCCGGACATATCAGCAAAATCGGTGATACAGTGCTTGTGCTCTTTATTTGTCATTTTTGGTGTTCCAGCCTACATCCATTCAAATCGTGGAGCCTCTTTTATATCTGAACAACTGAAACAATTTCTACATGAATGAGGAGTAGCCACAAGCCGGACGACGCTGTACCACCGTCAGGGAAACGCCCAATGTGAGCACTATAACGGTATAATATGGAAAAGTATACAACTAGCGGCCGCAAACCACAAATGGCCAATTACCCACTGGGAAGATTTCCCCCCTGAATCTCTGTACGCTATTAGGATGCTCTTATGTACAGTCACAAATGCCACGCCTCACGAAGAAGCTCGGTGGGAACTTCACTTCCTTCATGGCTCTCAAAACCTGGAACAGTTCTTCTGAGATGTAACCCCGAGGAGACGCCTACATCTCAAGACCCTTCCATCTCGGCTGAAGGTCAAACTGCATCATATGATTTATCTACGGACTCAGTGCAACCATCAGATATGGAGTTCATAACATCTGTAGAAACCCAAGGAGCTCAGAACAAGCCAGAGGTGAACGATCATCCACTTGCTCCGAAACGAGCTCATCTCCAAACCGATTCAGAACCCCTGTCTTCAGAATCACAACCACCTGCACGCAGAAGGAGACGGATTTATACTCACTCAGAACGGAGAGAGAAAATAGACCCCTGCATATCGTCAGACTCGGAAACCCAGAGCCCTGATTCTACTCCTGATACCAGACTACCGAAGCATTCCAACAGAACCAGCAAAAAGCCCGGTCGTTGAAACGACTTCGTCCCCTTATGATTGAAATAGAATGGGGGTGACTGTAATGAACAATTATGAATAACTTTCCCTATTTTGAATTATCTCCCCTTTGGAGAACTCTCCTGCTTTTATTAAACAATATAAATCGCAGCACTAATATTGTATCGACATTGTATGCCGAATAAAGCTTTCTCAAGTTACGTCTGTTCTCGTTTGTCAGTACATACATAATTCAAATGTAGTTATTTGATTGCAATTTTATGCATCAATAAGTAAACAATTTTATGCATAAATAAGTATGTCAACATTTATTTCGCTGCCATCCTATTCTAAATAATCTTATTCACTGGCCAAATTTTAAAAAGTTTTTTTGGATATATTCGGAGCAGGCTTGCAGCATTCCCTCAAATAATGGCTATGGAGAGGTGCTGGTAGAGCCAAGTCAACTCACAATGGTCTCCAGTGTGGCATGCCATTGATACAGCCAGGCGGTTGAGGAAGTCCCGTATTATGGAATCAATCACTCATCTCAATGGCGATCGGTTAGAATACAAATCTGTCGAAGACCAATGTATTTTGATTGCTTGCGATCCTCCACTGACACTGACACTGACACATGTCCGGGGTTTATTGCTGCTTCCATTATTAACGAGGGTGCAAAAGTTTGTTTTTTTATTAAAATTTAAAACAAAACATTAATATTTTGAAAAAAAAACATTGTAACAATTTGTAATAAAGCAAGAGGGGGACTGTAATGTTATAATTATCGCCTTGACAAACTTTATAAAAGAAGAGAATTATAGTAGTCATGACATATTTGCTGGAAATTAAAGATAGCTATTAAAACTAAAAACTGATCGTTGAAAATGTAGTTGTATTTCCAATGGTCAGATTTTAACTTCACTATCATTTAGCTATGCCGTTTTTATATTGATTATTTGGCAGATCACACACGATCGTTTAACGGCATCGTGTATTAATCAGAAGAAACATTATGGTAAAATTAAAAAAGAAAAATGTAAATTTAATTTTATCTCCATCGGAAAGAATGTATAAAATATATTTTAATTTTCTTTTTAAGCTATGCCGTGTATTTATGCTAGAACAATGATCGAACGCTTATGTCATGGAACAAGCAATATAAGTAATTTTTTCGAAGGAAAAATATATTACATATAACTTACTACAATTGACAACTAAATAGAAAAAGTAAATACTATAAACACAAGTAATTGTATAGCTGATATCTAAAGTAGAGCAATGAAAAAAAAATATTAATGGCGTCAGCAAATTTTTCTTTTCTCGGTCATAAGCGGAACATACATCCAGTTTAAGAATCTTCTTAGCCGGAATAAGTATTTTTTAAAGAAACTGCAGCGAAATACATTATTTTCTTCATAACAATGTTGACAAACATTAAAGAAAAAGAAATGGCTTTTCAGAACGAAATATTGATATTGTAATACGGAAGCTATTTAGGCCTAACATGCTGGTTCTTTAGGTTAAAATTGAAACCGATTGTCTTTTCGACAGTCCAAGCTTCTATCCACTGCGCTATATGCAAAAGTTATGAGGAAGGGAAATCTTTGCTCATGAAAACCTTAATACTTCAAAAGGTATCATAAGAAGTCATGAGCTAACCTTGGCAACATCCGAAGAAATTAAAACTGTTTTAAGAAAACAAAGAACGGTCAATCTATACCCACCAATACTTATATCCTTACTTTTAACACCCCTACCGTACCAAAAGAAATAAAAATCGGATATTTAATTGAAAAAGTCGACCAATATTGATTGAAAATCTAATTGAAACTTTAATAACAACCCAAAAAGAGATTAACAAAGATTAAATAGCAACATCTACTAAAATAAAAACAAGTGATCAAAATCAGGAACAAACCTCTAAAAGCAAATCAGAACCAAACCAAATTAATCAGAAAATACAAATAAATCCACTAATTCCTCTTCACAACAGCTACAATATATTAGGAATGGAAGATCCTGAAGAACAAAGCCCCCACGATAAAACAAATCCCTGCATCCACCATAAAAATTAACACATAAAATCAAATAATAACAACAAAAACAAAGGTACCACAAATACACCCGATAAGCAAACAAAAACAACAAATGACAAAAATTCTTCAACAAAAATCAACCCCATTAAACAAAACCACGATCCCGATCAACCTCTAAAAATACAGATATATCAAATACAAAATCTAACAAGTGAACAACCCAAAGAATCGCAAGACATGGAAATTTTAACAATACCTACCATCGAACAAAACCTAGGGAAAAAACCTTTATAAACTAAAAAAAAAAATCCTTCATCATACTAAACTCTAGGAACGAAAAGTTAAAAACCTAGACTCCTTAAAATCACCTTAAACTTAATGAATCCAAATCCAAATATAATATTACAATAGAACTGTCATGGAATGAAAATTCCACGACAGATCTATTGTAATTAATGAATTACTCCTACTGATAGCAGACCTAAACACAGCCGTTATCTGCCTTCAGGAAACCTTTCTTAAAAACGAGGACAAAACTGACTTAAAAGGATATCAACATTTCAGCTATACAAAAGATTCCGGTCTTAGAGCATCAGGTGGTACATCTATCGTAGTCAGAAATGATTTGCCACATAATCACATTAATCTAAAAACTGACCTACAGGCAATAGCTGTCAGAGTAACTTTGCAAAAATCAATCAATATTTGCTCCATATATATCCCACCAAATGTAGAAACAAATTACAGGAAACTATAGGACAACTCTCTGCTCCTTTTTTACTACTCGGGAATTTCAACAGCCACAGCACCATACGGGGCTGCGAAAACACTAACTGAAGAGGAAAAATACAACCTGATTTAGGAGAATGGAGGCATGGCTGTAGAAAGTCACAAAGGTAGTAAGTCATTCTATCTCGACTCTCTATTAACTCCACAAAAGCTATGCATTCATTCATGCTTGAGCATAAGGAGCCACCATGGTCTACGACTTGTCAAGTGGCAACACTTTATGTTAGAATGTGTTGATTTTGTTCCCATGCGACGAAAATATTCCAATGTTTGTACTATGAAGGAAGTATTTAAAGACATCAGAATAGAAATAATAATGTCCTTTCCGAAAATGGTGGGTTTATACGAAAAAATCTAATATCTAAGTTCAATAAACCAAACTTCCCTAGGAAAAAATAATCAATTGCAGACTGTTAACTCAAGAAATTTACACACATAAAAAAATCATCCAAATCTGTTAAAAATTTTAAAATATTACAAACCTAAAGCATAAAATCCTTTTACCAATATAAATGGATTCGGCATTAAATAACCCAAAAGGATTGATATACAAAGAAAAAAAATAATAAAGAGCCTTTTTCAAAAATTCAAAACATATTCAAGGAAAAAACACAAGAGAACAAATTACAGTATGGATAATTAAAGGCACATAATTCTTAGATATATATAATTTGTTCATATCAAATATCCACTCGCTAAACGAGTAGAGGGAAACATATATTGCTGGTTTTAACCATAAGTGTGTGTAGTAGTAAATAAAAACATGTCTAAAAAGTATTTCTGAATTTTTGAGATGAGGATTGATGATTTGTATAATTTTTGTTATTCGAACTACATTTCTCATCTTGAGTATTATCATCACGTTTTGCCCGCTGTAACCTCCGGCCTTTTTCAGGTGTATCTCGTCAAACTCGGGAATATTTCTGTCAAACTCGGGAATCTGGACGAAATTTCGAATGGAACCCTTCCACGGGATAGTATGCTCTTGTTCTGTCAGCCATGACTGGGAGAAGTCTTCAGCAATTTGCAAGTCTTCATATCGCTTGCACCGAGGATTGAACATTAAATCTTCAAACTTCAGATGACTATCACTTAGAACTGAATTTAACTTAGTACTACATCTACTGCGCCATGGGTCAGGTTCATATTATATTCCAATAACCATGTTTTTATTTTATTATTTTTATTTTTTCACATTTCCAAAAAACATAACATTTCTGTGAGATATTTTTTTTTGACGGCCCGTTTCATTTGTCTTGTGCCAAACAACATTTTTATGTCAATATCGTTTCTGCAACATTACAAATTCATCAGAAAAATTCACAAAAAGTAAAAAGTTCTTGGAATAAAGTGTTTTGAAAAAACCTACACTATACAGTGGTTTATTTTTGGGTGAAACGAAACAAAAAACAAAGAAAAGAGCAAACTCACACGTTGGGGAACCCACTAATACGCCATTTTTGAATTTTTCGTTCAGAGCTAGTAAATCCTAAAAGTTGTGTGGACATTTATAAATTTTAATTCAATAATATTTCTTAAAATAGTTAATAAGTTCTATAATTTATTTATAAAAATTCTAATTCACTTGAGGATAATTTTTTTACTTTCTAAAGTTACATCAATTAGCCTTCAGATGTCTATTTAGGTCATTTGGATACGAAGCTAACAACGGAGCTGGTTTCTTTTAAGTTCAACAGTTTAGAGCCAGTTTCATAGACTCAGCCATTCATTCAAGCAACTATTAAGATTGTTATACTTCAGTGTTTTTGTGGAAGATGTTTAGTATTTATTTATAAATCGTTTAAATCAATACTAAGATAAGATTAATTACCCAGAATTCTTCACTTAAGTAGTAAGTTTCTATTAAATGCGAAACTAAGGGGGGGGGGGAATTTGTCCCTTACAACGAAAATAGTTTATAGTTACCTAGACATGAATCAAAATACCGAAAGGAGCTATTAAATATTTTTTTATTTTATTTTATTTTATTTTTTATAAAATTATGTTTAAATACCTCATTATAAAGTATTATGAGGATTCAAAAGTACTTTTTAGGACATTTATACTTAATTGTGATTACGTTTTATATTTAACCTGTATTATCAGGTGAATACCGACATGCATCATTGTCAATATCAGGTCCCATAGGTCATACAATTAAGTATGCCTATATTTAATATTAGGTTGTGTGCATTCTTTTATTTATTAATATGTTTATTAATATACATTAATAAACATATTATACAAAGAGATTTGAACGCAAAACGCGACAAACGCCATTTTCAAAATCACGAAACTGTCCCTACAAAAAGGGTTGCATTTCAACTCTCGACGACACCCCAAAACTATGTGTTACATAATATGATACCAAATACTTTCTTTTGATTTCAATTAAAATCAGCTTTCATTCAAAGTCTAGATTTAAAACTTGAAACTACAGCCCGTCGACCCAATGTATGTTATAATTCTGTTTTTCTCTATGACGTTACACTTATACACTATATCTGAAGTTAAACATCTCCTCTCTAAAAGGCACTCATTGACATTTCTACAGTTACATTGGGAGCTGTTATTCTGGTTCTGGACTGTACTAGCATCTAAGTTCCTATTCTTGTTGATTTTTGTGTTATTTGAACTTACTATAGTTGATGTTAAGTTTATCGATGTTGAAAAGGATAGCTTTACTGTATTTTTATTTATAACTTTGCCTACTAGTCTACTATCCCTAGGAAAATTTTTCTCGATAATTTGGTAAAACTGTTTAGGTATGTTAGTAAGAATGTTTAAGCCATAAGGAGGGTTGAACCAGAGTGAATTTCTACATCTGTTTTTCTTCTTAGTGATATTTTCTACGGATGGTGTGTTTGTTGGTCCCCTAGTGTTAAGTGTAATATTAGGTGCAGTATCCCACGTATTATTAGTATTTATTCTCCTTTTGATTTGTCTGGAATTTCCCATAGCCATGTTGTATGATATTACGTGAGCTGCATTCCTATTGGTCTTAGAATTCTCATTGTGCTTCACCGAGCTTACTTTTATATAGTTTATTTTCCCAGTATATCCAGATCTGGCTAATGCTTCATTATAATATTTTTTATTCTTATTGAATAGTGACTCGTTAGATGATAGTTTTGATATTCTCTTAGAGATACTAGGGATTATGGCTTTCTTAATGGGTTCCGGGTGGTTAGAGTTAAAATCTACATAATAGAGAGTTTGGTCGGGTTTATGATATGGTTCATATGTTCTATTGTTTAGGTCTGAGCAGATGTCTAAGAAGTTAACTATCTTATGGTTTATATCTATTGTTACCTTAAGGTCCAACTTTTTAAAAAGGTTATGTATATCCTTTTTGGTATTCTCTAACCTTCTATTGCTAGATTTGCTCTGTTGTCACTAATTGACAATCATCGAGCTGAATCTTTTAAGGAGACTTCAAAGTAAAAAGGTACTGATAGTATATGCTAATACATATATTGTCATTAATAATTATATATATATATATATATATATTATAAACTTATCTATTATTTATAATTAATGGTTCCGATATTGTATTAAATTCTATACTAGGTCTGCTTAGTAAGTCCTTATTGGCCAACATATGCGCTGCTTCTTTGAGTCGTCTTACTCTCCACCGTTCTTCTCTATCTATAATTTTTACTTCGTCCCATAAGGGTAGATGGTTACCCTTTTCCCTCCATATGTCGTCAGCCATACCCGATTTTCCGATATCTCCACGTATTACGGCTTTCTAGTGTTCTTCTAGCCTTACTTTTAGTGGGCGACATATATTTTTCCACACTTACATGGGATTGCATACATGCCGTTATTAGTCATGCATTTTTCTGTAGGAGGTTTGACTCCCACAAGATGCTTTCGGAGAGTTGAGTCGCTCCTGAATACTGTCCTGATGTCATATGGATTACATATTCTTTTGATTTTTTTCCGACAAGCCCTTCATATATGGTATACAAACAGTGGGGAGTTTTCGGGTGGGAGCTATGAAAGATGGAAAGAGTAATTACCACTGTACTAGGTAAGTATTAAGTGTATACAAAATATATTTACACATCTAATGAGTGGGGGTAAGGGCTATATTATCTAGGGTGATAGTAAATCTATCGCATTCGAAATTTAAAATTCAAGCGTCAATAAAACAACATATTTAATTTAAACTATAAGTCCAATTAATGGAATAAGTTAATATAAATTTAGGTTAAAATTAATTACTTGTCTATAAAGGGATATTAAATGGCTAGATTGCCTAAATTGATGGCTATCAAATATTAGTTCAAGTATAGAATAGTTTTATACATATCATAATATATCAAATAATGTATAGTAATAAATAACATATAATACATATCACAATCCAACATGACACAACATAGAGGCATAAAAATACTCGAGACAGGAGCCTTAAGAAGTAAATAACTAATATCTATTAGAAGAATTAACATAAGGCCTATACTGGGAATTAAAATTACAAAGTAGATTACTAAACCTAAAATAAGATTATGTGATGGAAAAAATGGGAAGTTGAAGAGGCCAGATTAAGATTAAGGGACTTTAAAGTGGTTATATTTGTACCAGATTGTATGCATGCAACTAGAATGAAACTAGCTACTGGAACAGTAGCAGAAACTCGCTATGAAGCGAGCTGACACTAGAAGATATTTTTGTTTGGAAGAAACAGCTTACCTTGTGGGCTGGTATATATATATATATATATATATATATATATATATATATATATATATATATATATTTCTTCGGCTGTTTTACTGGTGGAATAGTTCATTTCAGCCTTCAGACAATGTCGGGTCATCAGGAGAGAATACACACGGTTTCAGGGCATTTCTCTCGATGGCTTTTTTGCGTATCGCCCCCCCCCCTCACTGATGTGAGGCCCCATTATCTGAATCGCACTTCAATCTAACTGTTCAATGAAATCAAAACAACTGACTTTTCAATGGTTTAGCGTCTCATGTGTCGTTTGATGACTCACCGTCTCATCTGTTTGTGTTTTTGTTTTTAACAGTGTCTTTGCTGTATGAAAATGTTCTCTTATTATCCAAGAGAAAACAATTTTTTTATAAATAAATAAATTAAAATAAAGTAAATAGCTAAATAAATAAATAAAATAAATAAATATAAATAAGTACCTAAATAAATACATTGCTAAATTATCCAAATGGTTCAAGGAAGATAATTCATAAATAATTTTAGTAAATAAATAAGAAAAAAAAATACTTTCCTCTCACAGAGATAGTTATACAGTGGACACTTTCTATTAGATCACCATGTGATATTCCTTTTCGCTAAGTTACCCTCTGCCGTCTGTTTTTCTTGACTTATGATTTAGTAGATTTGCCTTTATCACCATACAATGTCATACAAATCCGACCACATTTTTCCAACTGTTGATCATATTTCTTTCTATCTAATTCTTTATGTAATGCCTGGCTTATTGTATGGTCAAGCATGTACCATTCTTCCGAACTGCTGGCCGGTGGGAATTTTATTCTGGGAAGTTTCATCTCACTCTCTGGCGCAACTGCTTGGATATCCTTGGCACTGTGGGTTGCATCCTGGCCTTGGTTTTCCGACGTCTTATCTGTGATAACAGAGCGCTGCTTATGAGTCATTGGGTGAAAAGCACATCCCATCTTGCTTCGATGAATCTTCATTCTTTTTTGGGAGTTAGATTTTCGTCCACAGACGCATGGGATAATATCTCATTCCTTTTTATTTAACAAAGGATCCTTGTATTTAATGAGTAAAAGGGCCCATCTCTAATGTACCTGTCGATTGGCTTATAGAACTAATCTTTTTAATCAATTTCCATATTTTTATCTTTAAGATCTCAAATAAGTGTAGCCAGAGATGTGGATCTGGATAGATGACTGTTATTAAACGTATAAAAGTGTCTAGAGATTAAATTTTTCAATAAACCTGCCGTTGACCCTATGTAAACTGCCTCTTTAGTAACAAATTTAATTATGATAGGTCTATTATTATTATTAAGTTAACTCCCATCTAAGATATTATTATCATTATTACTATCATCACCTTCACCAGCATAATAGTTATAATTACTATTATTGTCTTGGTTATGGCTCTGTATTACAGTACATTTGTAATTCACACTCTCATGTTTACAGGAGCTATTTAATGAGTATCAATTTATATCTATACAATTATATATAAGTAAAGTCAAATGCTTAGACCTTGGTAATATTCCAATGGTAAGAAGATACCACGATTCATATGTTCGAATATAAACTCACCCATTGATCGGAAGAATATATGAAAAACAAAATATTATATAGAAATAATATATAGAGAAACAAAAAATCTAAAGAACAGATGAATACTGAATGCACTTCAGTTTTTTCACCCTGGAGGGTTAACTTTATATGAGCACTGAGGATGACCGTTTCAAAAAAAATGAATGCCTTATGAATTTAGAACATTATGTATATCATGAGAAGAGATGTCCTTGAGGTAGGCTGACACAATTGTATGCAAATAAAAACTGTTTTTTTAATGAATTTATGAAAATGTGTTCCCTATATTTTGCTGAGGTTTACATAATATATATATATACTTGCCTATCTGGTACCTAAGGTACTTAAGCTTTTTTTTTTTTTCAATGCAACTTTTATTCCTATATAATTTTATTGCTAGCTACAATATCGCAGAATGGTTCTTGGGTGTAGTGTTTGGATAGTATTATTATTATTATTATTATTATTGTTATAATTAATGTTATTTGATATTCAAATTACCATATCACACGGTTATCTTAAGGGTAATATATTATTAGTATTAGTATTATTATTATTTATTATTTATGTATATATTAGTGAAATTCGAGCTGAATTATTTCTACACTTGATTATTGGGGAAATGGTCGTTTGATCAGTACCATTGGAGAGCCATGAATATTATAACTGTCTTGTTTTTAAATCTCCGAAACAGTTACATGGTAAATAGCTGATGATCCCCGTTTTAATATTTCACGCTTAAGTTAAGGTCCCCTGTTTTTGTTTCACTCTTAGATACTTGAATCCCCCTTTTTTTTCTTGTTTTTATTTTTTTATTTATGAATTTTCCAATGAAAGCTAAGTCTGCGATATCTTGGATTTAGTTAGTTTCTCTGGGAATTTAAACTGCATTAAAAAAAATTTTTTTTATTTGTTTAAAATGACTCAAAGCTTCTTTAGACTATATATATATATATATTCGGAAAATTTAAAAAATAAAAAAAAGTCGCATCAAACAAAACCACTCTGTGTTATTTAATAATGTTTGCCTAAATGAAAATATGCTGCCTAAATACACATATATATATATATATATATATATATATATATATATATATATATATTATGTATGTATATGGAAAATGAAAGAGAAAAGCCAAAAACTATGTTATTTATGTATTCATCGACGTTCTGTCTCCACTGAAAGACTTCCTCAGGATTAAGAAAACAATGTAGAAAAATCATACAGAATATTAATTTTAATTTGTCAGAAAGTGTCCAGAGTTGGGCATAGCTGTAGACGTGAATAAGCAGAAAATGAAAACCATGATTTTGAATATGGCGTTATCACCAGCAGTCTGTCTCATTCAAAGGACGCGAACATGAATGGGATGATGGTTTCAACTTATTAGCTTTACATGTTTATTTTTAGCTGGGAAGTTTGTCTGGGTCAAAATATGTCATAGCCAAGCGGGGGGAAGAAGTCTGAATCTACCGTTTATTCTGACCTGGGAAGGGGAAGAAAAAGAAAGAAGAGAGAAAAAATAATTATAATAAGAAAGTAAAAGCATGGAGATTTTTTACTATTTTTGAAACGCAAATTATGATTAAAAATAAAATAAAAAGTTTTGGCATAAGGAGAGGGGGTATCATACCTATTAGTTTAAATATTCAATGGGGTGTATTAATTTATTCCTATTTATTTGATTACTTTATTTGTGTCTTATTAATTAATTGATAAATTTGTGGAAATATGTATAAAAGTGGGTTGGAAATAATATAACTCTTTAATTAATTTACATATGAATGTATTTATTTATATTTATTTAGTTCTTTATTTGTGTATTATTAATTTATCAGTAATTATTTAAAAGTATTTATGATTATACAAGTGTATGTATGTAATATATGAATATAAGTAAAAACGTGAGGATATAACATTCATAGTGTCTTGAATTATGTGTGAATGTGTTTATTTATTCCCATTTACTTAATTATTAGTGTATTATTAAAATAATCAAGTATCATTAATATAATTATGAGCATAATTTTTATATAAATGTAAACGCTTGGAGATTTTTTCACTATTTTGAAATGCAAATTGTGATTGAAGATAAAAAGTTTTAGCATAGTTTAGATATTTAAGTGAGTGTATTAATTTATTCCAATTTATTTGATATATTGTTGAGTTGGGGTTAGCTAAATAACCTACTGCTTCATTCATTGTAGAATAATTGAAAATGAGAACTGAAATGAGAAATTATATCAAATGAAAGACGTATAAAATACACGTGTGAATTGATCAAATTTATTTCTGAAACTAACAATACAAAACAATATTGGTGCGAAAAAACATGCTGGGCGAAAATGGCTCCTGATATTATCCATATTCAGCAGTCAACAACAACTTTAAAAAAACACACATACATATTAACGTATGCACATTCTCTCTCTCTCTCTCTCTCTCTCTCTCTATATATATATATATATATATATATATATATATATATATAAACATTGTTTCAAGAATTCAAAACCAACTAATTATATGGTGTACGATCGTTTCCAAGACAATTTGAAAATATTTTATTCTGTATTATTGTTTTGAAGATTCCAAATCGTTTCTTCGTCAGCGCCCTTTACAACATCACATACACAGGTCCCCCAAGAAAACATCAGGTTCCAGTACCATCTGAAAAAAAAAACATATATTCAGACAAAACTGGAGATATAACCTTTCATCATGCAACCACATATTTTTCCATCTGTCAGCTTTAAAAAGATATAGCAGTGAAGGTACCTTATTAACAGCAAATCAAATAACGAATTAAATATTTAAAATATTCACAATATAGGATGAATACATAAATAGATAAATAGAAAATAATGAAATTAAATTAAGAAAAAAATAAAGAAAAAATAATTAAATAATTAGGAAAAAGATATATAAATAAAGGGAAAATGTACAATACTAATAATAAGGAAAAAATAATAATAATAATAATAATAATAATAATAATAATAATAATAATGTTAGAATTAAAATAAGATAAAGTAAATAAGAAAAGAAAAGAAAGAAATTAAAGGATAAAAAAGATACCCAATAATTATAGAAAATACTATAGAGAATACTATATAATGATAAAATAAAAAATAAAATCAATAATAAAATATAATAAAATATAATGAAACAAAACTAAATAAGAATAAATGTTTGAGAATAAATTTAAGAATTAATTAAAAAATGAATAAATAAATAGAATAAAAAATATTTTATTTTAAAGAAAACAAGATAGAGTAAAATTTAAATTAATGAAAGGTTAAAATAATTAGAAGATAAAATGTCTATAATAAAGTATATAGAAATATACCTAGAAATAAAGATATAAATTGAAAATATGATTCTAATTATAAGAAAAAAAATACCATAATTAGAAAAAAAAGTAAAGTAATAATGAGGATGAGTAGAGGAATAAAACTTATATATAAAAAAAATACCAGAGCGGAACAAAAAAAATCAAAGTAGAAAAAAGTAGAAAAAATTTTAAATAGAAAAATTATTTAAGTAAAATTAGGAGAAATAGAAAAAGAAAAATGTATATATTGTGACATTGTCTGTATTAAAAATAAAATGAAACTAAATATCTTTGGCACGGATTGGCAATCTATCTGTAGAAAGACATGATCTCTTTTTTCTTTTTCCCTTCACTTTGCTTTTCTTCTCTTGCCATCTCAGACAACTTTTGCTCATCTAGACAAGATCATACCTCTTCAATTTGCCCTGGCACTTATTTGAATAAAAAAAAATCAGTTATCACATTCTTTTGTGGAAAAGTGAATTCTTGTTATATATATTATTGGTGGGATTTTAAGTATATCTGATCTGTGTACCCTCATTGCTGCACAGTGGTTTCTGTTCCTAACTCTAAGGCAGTTCAGCTGCTTCTAAACCCTTGAAATGTAATATTCTTTAATAAACCATTTTAAATCCTTGATTAAAGACATTTTTGTTTAATGTTGTATTTCTTTCAGGTTCTGTGGTCCTGGTGGCTTTAATTGTTCTTGCACCTGTCTTTAAATATATTCCAACTGCAGCCTTAGCAGCCATTATCATAAGTGCTGTGGTCCAGATGATCGACCTTCAAATTATCAGAAGATTGTGGAATATACAAAGTAGGTAAATTCTAAAAATCTCAAGAAAACAGAGCATGGAAGGTTTTATACATGTTAAAATCAAGAAAATAAGCTTTTGTATATCTCTATATTAATGATAAAATCATAAGACAACTTCTCGTGTATGTATGCATATTTTACATGTCAATGTAACTTTGATAATTACATACTGAATCATAATTTTTTAAATTATTATTTACTATTAATTGCAATAATGTAAAATAAAACGATATTTTAAAAATCCTATTTAAAATAATTTAATTGAAAAATTAAATGTACCAGAATGCATTTCTATTTCTTCGTAAACAACTGAAACATATAAATATTTTGTTAATAGTTGAAAAAAAGAATGAATTACAGAGTGTTTGAGACAAATTTGATAATTATTTTTATATTCTTCCATTTCAGAACCATTTGAAGTATTTAATAGCGGTAAAGTGTCACGGATAACTGTTTCTGTGTCTTATTAGTGGATTTGAGAGCTGTAGACGATGGGCGACTGGAAAGCACCGGAATATTGGGAGAGAGTAACTTACATCATAATTTTTGCCAGATTCAAAAATTCGAAAATCTTAGCTGTAGCTCAGCAGTCTTTGAATAACTTGAAGGCAGTAAGAATTCAGCTGGAGAATTGCGACAGAGATGTGGAAGCAGTGACTAGCAGGAAGGATCATGGCAGGCTTTCTGACTGTGTCTGTACAGTGAAATTCATCGGAAAGTTGCAAATAAATGTCGAGAGAGATAGGCGTCAGAGTGGTGATGAATGAAGATCTTCATTATTCCTACAAGAGTAGCAAGGGCTAACTAGTCAACCTCTAAAGATCAAGAGAACCGTCTTATTAAAGCCAAGAATCTCCTCAACATTTTCAAATACCCAGTGGAGCCAGGACCAGTTTCACCGCACACAGAACAACAAATGGCTTGCCTACAGTCCGCACAAAGTCCTGCGTAACATGAAGATCAAGTTCTCTAAAACTGTGATGGTCTTTGGGTGTTTTTCCATTGAAGACCATGCCATACTGCCTTGCATCTTCAAAAGGGACTCAGACTTAATTCAGATGACTATATTGAGTTGCTGTCTATTGTTGTCAAACGTTGAGTAGAGAGGAAGGAAAACTCAGACCTGGCTGTCTAAGAACTTCCACGACTTCACCAATCTTAACATCTGTCCATCACCCCTCACCCCCAACTCACCTGATGCAACCTCATAGACTATTATGTGTAGGGCACAGTTAAGAAAGACACCTACCTGCAACACTAAGGATGAGCTGATTGCCATGATCAAACTGATGTACAGGTTAATATGTACAGAGAAATCAAAGAAATAGATTTGGGAGTGGGGTTTGATAATACATTTAAAGCAAATAATCATATTTTGACCATTGTATCGAGGGCAAATAGAATGATCGGGTGGATGGTTAGGAATATTATTTCGAGGGAGACAAATGTTGTGTTAAGGATATATAAAGCTCTAATAAGACCTCATATAGAATACTGCACCCAGGCCTTGGCTCCAGCGACTAGACTTGGAAATTGGAATGTAATATTGAAACTGGAAGGCGTACAAAGAAGGGTGACAAAACTAATAAGTAAAGTAAAGGAGTGCAGTTACAGGGAGAGATTGGACAGATTGGGATTGACTACTTTGCTGGAGAGAAGAATGAGAAGTGATATGATTGAGACTTTCAAGATAATAAATGGCATTTCTAACTATGATGGGCATTTTTTTAGTATTTCTCCTAGATCTGGAAGGTTATTGTCAAGGCAGTTTTCAAAAACTAGATCTGTTAACCAATTAAGTTTTTTTTCTCACAGAGTAATATGTTTTTGGAATAAGTTGCCAGATTGGATTAAGAACAGCAATAGCATGGATCAGAGGTTGGATGAATTCAGAGAAAGTGGTAGGAGGGAGAAATTGAGGGGGCACTTTTGGGAATTATCAAATGAAATATTTAACAGAATTTGATCTGGATATCGATACTGTACTAAGAGTTTAATTTTTTTTTAACAGTTGAATTGGGAAGATAGTTAAAGGGGAGATGCCCAAGGAGGCATAACAAACAAATAATAATAATAATAATAATGGAACTGCAGAGGTGTAAAACCAAATTACGAGGAAATAAAGTGCTTAATGGCAAAATATAACTCCAACATAATCAAGCTGCATGAAACCCTCTACAAAGAGACCGACAACATTGCCTTCAAAGGATATGACATATGCAACAAAACAAACAGATCAGAAGAACTTCAATTATAATCAAAAATCAAATACCCCACATGGTATTACCACTGCAAACAAACCTTGAAGCAATAGCAATAAAAGCCTCACTCTATCGAACAATAACCATTTGCTCAATCTAAAACGAAAACCGAAAAGTAAACAATACTGAAATCCAAAACTTAATCACACAACTCCCCACCCCTATCATGATAATGGGGAATTTAATGCACATAATAAAATGTGGGGATGCAATGACACTACCCCAACTGGAAGAGTCCACATTGGAATCCTCGAAATTATGTCTACTCAATAATAAAACGCACACCTACATCCATCCAGGCACCGGAACTACATCAGCTATAGATCTAACCTTATGTTCTCCATCAATCTTCGTGGACTTTAATTGGGGAGTCCATGATGATCAATGTGGTAGCGATAACTTCTCAATATTCCTCAAATCAAAAAATCCTACAGAAAAGACAACAAAAATGGCAAATCCACAAAGCAGATTGAATTAAATTCAATAAACTCTGCTCAGCACTAATTAGAGTCCAAAACCGACTTCGAAATCTAGTGTGTGGGGGGGGGGGGGTCCTCTTCTGTTCCCTAGAGTCACTCTCTCACAGAAGAGATGTTGCTAGTCTTTCTCTGCTCTACCGTTATTTTCATGGTAGATGCTCAACTGAGCTCAAATCTATGTTCCCCTCGTTGTAAAACATTCACAATAAGAACCCGCCTAGTCAATCATTTCCCTTTCTCCCTCTGCGTGCCCAAGACGAAACAAAACTTCCATGGGCAGAGCTTCTTTCCTAGAACTGCCGTCTGTGGAACACAGTGCCGTGAGCCTGCTTCCCTACAGACTACAATATGGTCGTCTTCAAGTCCAATGTAAACAAGTTCTTGTTGAACCGTCCCCATAAATAATCAATTTCTGCCCTGCTACAACCATTGTGCCGGTGAACGCGATTTTGTCTCACCATCCACCAGTCAAACTCTTTAAACCCCTATCCTCAAGTCAAACTTTTTACCCCTTATCCTTGAGTGACCTTTGGGCCTTGATAAGCAGTGACCTTTAATGTAAAAAAACCCTCCAAAAATACCAACAAGCCCAAGCAAAAGTTTGCTACATAATCAAAAATGTGGACCTGGTGAGATTACTCCTCTAAACTCAATAGCCAAACTCCCATAAATAAAATCTGTGAGATCATAGGGAAAATAAGTAGAAGGCAAAAAACAAATGCCAATAACATATCTAAACACTCCAAATGGAGGGGAAACCGCAGACAAATGAGAAATAGTCAACTTAATAGCAGCAGAATTCAGCCAAAATTCTTCATCCAACCACTATTCCTCTAGATTTTAGACATATAAAAAAAAACTGCAGAGAAAGAAAAACAAGAAGGAACGCTATAACTCCTCATTCACTATTACAGAACTAAAAAACTCAATAAACAAGAGTAAAAACACAGAAACTGGTCTAGACGAAATACACTATCAATTTTTGAAACACCTACCAGATACATCCCTCAGAATTCTCTTATCGATCTTCAATAACATATGGTGATTCAACAACTTTCCAAAACACTGTCTGGAAGCTGCCATCATTCCAATCACTAAACCAGGAAAGAATCACCTCAACCCAACAAACTGTCGCCCCATCGCCTTAACAAGCTGCATATGCAAAACGATGGAAAAAATGGTTAATAGACAGTTGACTTGGTATTTTGAGAAACATGATATTTTATCCAAATACCAAAGTGAATTCTGACAGAATCAAGGCACCAATGACCAACTCATTAGATTAGAAACATTCATCCGCAATGGACTAATTAAAAACCACCATGTAGTATCAGTTTTTCTCAACATTAAAAAAGCATACAGTACAACTTGGAAGTATGAAATCTTAAAAGACCTCCACAAAATTGGAATTAAAGGAAACATGGCTATATTCATTAAAGACTTCCTCTCACATCAAGCCTTTATAGTACAACTCGGAAAGATAATCTTAGATGAACAGGAAACAGGAGTACCACACTATTCATCCTCAAGATCAATAGCATCACTGAATCAGTCAACACAGGAATAGAAAAATTCCTCTATGTAGACAACTTTGCTATAATAATAATATACTCATCACCATATCGAAAATGTCCACAATCGAAAAACAGATACAAAATAGCATTAACAAGATTCACAAATGGACCAACGAGAATGATTTTCAATTATCCAAAACAAAAATCGTTTGTATTCAAAATATCATCTCAACCCAGAAATTAATATTGATGGGCATAAAATACCGGTAGTCCAACAAACAAAATATTTAGGAATAATACTGGATAACAAGCAACTTCAAAGCACATATAGAGTATCTGCGACAGAAATGTCTAAAGAACTTAAATCTGTTAAAAACAATATCCAAAATGAACTGGGCACAGATCTCAAGGTCATGCTTAGAATCTATAAGTCCCATATTAGAACCAAACTAGATCATGGATCCTCAATCAACAGTGCTGCATGTAAATCATATCTTAAAAAGTTACAGACAATACACCATCAAGGCCTTAGACTAAGCCTAGGAGCCTTCCACAGATCAGCAATAAAAAGTCTATACATCGAAGTTAACGAACCACCACTGATCTTCCGATAGGAAAAATTATCCCTCCAATATGCATTAAAACTCCAATTTAACCCAAACAATGCAACACATCAACAAGTGAACAACACCAAACCCAATCATCCATACAATAATCTTCAACTATCTCCCCATTTGGCCTCCGCATCAAAGAACCTCTAAAGCACATAAACTAAAATACCAAAATACTGTATTACTCACAATCAGCAGTCTCTCCCCCCCCCCTACATAGAGTTAGCAATAAAACAAGGAAAAACGCAACCTACCTTAACTCCAAAAGGCACATTCAAATGACTCAGAAACAAATACTCGAACTACCTTGTTTTTTTACACTGATGGGTCTAAAACCACAGACGGAACAGGAGCAGTAGCCATCAACACGAACACAAACAAATTAGACTGGCAAATGATGCTTCTATTTTTACAGCTGAACTACAAGCAATCACGATAGCACTAGATATGATAAAAAATTCAGAGACAACCAAATCAATAATATTTACAAATTCTTTATCTAGCCTAGTGGCAATCCAAGAGGGAAATCAACATCACCGATATGTACAATCAGTACTAAAAACATACAGAACAGTGGCTTTAGCATGGGTGCCTAGTCACATGAGTATCAAGGCCAACCAAAAGGCTGACACTCTGGCAAAAGGAGCAACCAAAATTACGATAACAGAACTTAAATCCCCACAGACAGATTACAAAACGAAAATTAATCCATATATAAAAAAAATGGCAAATATTTTTTTAGGCTGTTTAAATGTATTTGCACAAAAAAAGTAGGATTTGAACTTTTTTAAGGGGTAAACTACGCTCGGAAGGGATAGTTACCGATTTTTTTTTTAAGATTCTTTTTTTCTTGCGTATACTTTACTAAATCGGTATTAAAATTTGTTTATATTTTATTGTGCGATATTTCTATTTTGTACATTGATTAAAAATATAGGTTAATATTTTCAAACTCATTTTCTTTTCAGAGACTGATTTGTTTATTTACTTCATTACATTGATCAGTTCTTTTGCCTTAGGTGTTCAGGTAAGCCTTTCCAGAATATTCCTCATCTCATAATAATATTACCATTGTCACAGTCTGCATCAGTTCCTTAATTATCTCCCTTTAACCCACTTTTTAGAAGAACTCTGATAATTGAAAAATGGTTGCATGCTAAATAAAAACATGCATGCATAATAAAAACACTGTAATGTCTGATAAAGCCGCTATTCCATGGTAATTCTTGTTGTTGTTAATTCATCACAGTGTACATGTTTGTTATGTCATGGTATGAAGAAGCTGAGGAGAGTGGGAAGAGGAAGGAACACTAGTCTATGTTTGAAAATGTCTAAAACTTTCACTGAAAAACGCACACAAATTAAAATTAAAAGTATTCAACTTTATTCACCAATCGTCACCAAACTTGATCAAAATATCGGTCATAGTTTAACTTAGAACTTGCCATATTATAGTTAAGGTCACAGAAAAGATGAAAGTTACACTTTATTTCATAACTTTGGTTCTGTTTGTCATAGAGACTTGCTACTTGGTCTATATTGTAGTCAATAAATCCCCGCACTTTATATGATCTTGAAAAGTTTGGTCACAATCGAAATTTTAACAGAATTTCAGTTTCTGATCTTTTCAAATTTGATGTATGGATCTGATTCTCTTTCATAACATTAACCACCATGCAAGATTTCAGCCTGATCAGATATATAGTGTTTGAGTTATCATTGTATAATATCAGATACCATTTTGGCCCATTCTTACATTGGCAGGTGGGTGTATGTCATCTCATGACTGACTTATATTCTTGTTTCAAACACTGTGTAGATCAAACTAATCTCATATAAATGTTCAATAGGTAAGGTTATATGGAAGTTGAATGATATCATAATATCTCATATTGTCTTAAAAATATCGATGAATGTTTTAGGTACTTTTTGTTTTCAGTTCATTTCTGTTTTTTATATTAATATTTAATTTAATATCATTAAAGATCCCATTATGATTTTATGATATTATATAAAAGAGACAGATGTTTATTCTATCAAAAGAAAAAAAAAGGTTACTGTTAGATAGAGGTATTTCTAGCTAGAAAATAATGAGACATTCAGAATGGACATACTTGTCAAAGTTGCTTCCTTTGTGTTCGATTTGGAGAGTTATGTTCCCTTGGCTTCCAATAAGAGACAGACATTTTGTAAAGATGTATGTCGTTATCAGCTCCCACAATAACTGTCAATTAATTAGTAAATCTTCTTCTTCCAATTGTAATAAGTAAATAAATAATTAAGTATCCTCATTCAAATTCTTTCTCATATTTTTGTTTGTTAGCTCACATTTACATATTCAAATTTACACCCACTCAGTTAACCGACACGGTCACATACAATGGCGATGGGATTTTGAGATCAACAAACAACTAAACATTATTTTTTAACTTTACAAAAATTGGAAAAAGAGAACAAAGAAAATATTTGAAGGAAAATCATTACAAAATGGTACAGCGATTTTCCCAGACTTATTGGAAAATTTTTTAACAAATACACAAAAGTTATTTGAGGAATCACAAATTAGGATTTTACAAACTCTGAGTAAACACTTTTCACAACGTCAGACCAAAGCCTTGGATGACAGCAAGATAACCAATGATTTTCCAAACACTAAAGACTTTGTCTATGATGAAAATCGAGGATTGACTTTTGATCCATGGTATTTGTGTTGGAAAGACTTTTTACAACCGAATTTTCCCATATGGACGATGCCACAATGGTACGTTCACTATTAAAAAAATTAGGAGCAAACGAATATAATCGTTACATCAATTATATTCTTCCTAAACAAGCGAAAGATTTATCCTTCTGTGGGACAATTGATCAACTTACGGACATTTTCAGCATTCATCAATCGTTATTCAACGTCCGTTATAATTGTTTAAAAATGACTAAAAACGATGCTGATGATTACATTACTTTTGCCGGTAAAGTAAATCTTGAATGCCAAAGATTTCAAGTGAAATTCCTCACAGAGGATCAATTTAAATGTCTTATTTTGATTTCTGGACTTCAATCTTCACAGGATTCAGACATTCGAACACAATTACTCTCAAGACTGGACCAAAATAAAGATGTCACAGTTAAAGTTCTCACTACAGAATGCCAACGATTATTAAGCCTAAAACACGACACAATGATGGTTCAACAATCCAAAAATCCATCCTCAACAAACAGTATTCAAACAAAGGCTAATAAACACCCAGCAAGTAAAATCCCTCCTATAATGTTCTCGCTTGTCAATTGTTATGTGAATCTATTAATATTCGGCTAGCGACATAATAGATACTTATACATACAATGCGAAGCGAGAACGTAGAATGAATAAGAAAGAGAGACATGGTTTGATGTTTACGCTTCCGAGACCTTCTTCTAAAGAGAGCGATCTTCGTCAGCATTCGTTTATATATGCAAGAGAAATATACAAAGGGAGATAATTATACAATGTAAGTGAGGTAATTATGATACACGTCGTTGTCTCCAAATGCAAGACACTACACCTCTCTCCACCTTAATTAAGTGTACGCGTGCGTGCGTATGATAAGTGGGGGGAGTACAGTCCATTATTGTCCATCACTTATGTATGCAATATGTCCATGGTGATTCTCTGATTTCAAGGGGGATCACCGATTATACAATTGTCTCAGTCAAGGAGGAAATCGTTTTTTCTTTTTTCTTTTTCTTTGCAAGATACATAATTGAAGACCAACTTACGTCGTCTGCAGGATGAGGGGGGGGGAAATCGACTTTCGACTCTTTTGAATCAATCTGTTTCTGATTCCTATTCTCTCTTCTTCAGGGGAGCTGTCTGAATTTGTCCGCGTGAAGAGTTGTCTTGGGTTGGACGTCGAAACTCCTTCTTTCTCTGTCTGCATATGTCACTGCTTTTCTTCTTTTCCTTTTTTTCCCTTTCTTCGCGCATTGCTGCCACGTGGGAATCAAAGTAGTTAGATTCCGTTTTTTTTTTTAACTGTGCGCTACACCGATAAATCTGGTTGTTTACGTTTTTTGTTGTTTTTTTTTTTTTTAAGGAGTTTTTATCCCAGTTACGTTGTTTTTGGGGTTTTTTTTTTCCTTCAGTGTTCTTCGGTTATTTTGTTTCATTCGAAGTGTTGATAGCATTCCCTGCTGAATCAACGAGTCGTTGTCTGCACGTGGGTTATTTCGTTTCATTCGAAGTGTTGATAGCATTCCCTGCTAAATCAACTAGTCGTTGTTTGCACGTGGGCACTGTATAGAGACTATCTGTCCTTTCTGCCAAGATACGTGGCACTTTTTGGGACTTTGCCAGCTCTCTTCTTATGTAGTAGAATTATGTCTGGGCTTTAATATCTGAAAGTTTGTTTTTTTTGTGTGTGTAAAACCTTCTTCTGTTCTTTGTCTCTGATACGGACTCTTTGAATGATTTTGGGCAATATCAGAGTTTGGCCGCATTTGTCTGTTTTCCTCTTTCGTTTCGGCCAGGAACCTGTTTCTTTCTTGCCTTTTCAGTATCTGAAGGTTTCCGTGCAAAACTTCACCGTTTTTGTTTTGGCACGGGCTCTTCGAAAAGTTCCGGAGCAACATCAAAGTTTGGTCAAAATTGTCTTTTTATTCACTCTGTGTGTTCTGTTCTTTCGTTTCGTTCTTCGTATCGTTTAGTTTTCGTTTCGTTTCTTCGTATTTCGTTTCGTATTTTTTTTTTTTTTTTTAAACATGAGTTTGTTTAAAATTCTCGTCGCCTTGTAGCGACTTTCATTTGAAGTGTTCCTTTTTTCTTTTTTTTTTTTTTAAACGCGAGTTGTTTAAAATTCTCGTCGTGCTTGTTGGAATTGTGGTGAAATGCATTTTTCACGTTTTTCCCATTCAGAAAACATAAATGTCAGGAATGCTTCAAATTTGGACACAAAGAAGTATTTTGTAATCCTTAAAAAGGCAAAAACACACACAAGTCACTCAAATTTGACACACAAGAAATTAACGGGAAAAAACCCTGGAACAAATCAAATTCAAACTCTGTTTCTGCAACATTTAAAATTGCATTTCAATAGCAACCCAATTGCATTTCAATAGCAACCCAATTGCATTTCAATAGCAACCCAATTGCATTTCAATAGCAACTCAATTGCATTTCAATAGCAACCCAATTGCATTTCAATAGCAACCCAATTACATTTCAATAGCAACCCAATTGCATTTCAATTTGATACGGTTCTGGATATTACCCTCATATCACGATCAACATGTTAAAAACATTGGGAAGCCGGAGATAACATAAATTCAGCTTGAAGTGCCTCAAACGACAAAATTCAGTTGACGGGTGAGTTGAGTTGCAATGTGTCTTTTGATAAAAAACATTTACTGGAACATGCTATCCCTCTGATAATTCTGATTTGAATTTGTTGGGTTTGGACTGGATAGAGAATTTAGGACTTTTCAATATTTATTTTTATGGAAGTTGCTCCAGACAAAGAATGAAGCCACTTGATGTAAGGAGCTAAAAAAATACTACTTCATGGTCAAAAACTAGCCAACGATAAGTGTTAGATGGATAGATTCCAACCCAGAAAACAGTAATTCTTTCCCCTTTGTCAGAAACATCGCCTATGGAATGTGAGGACTAAAGGAAAAAATAAGGGAAGCGAGAGTTACGAGGCTGCCACGGTCCACTTTTTACTCTCCTTCCTCTCAAACGTGTTTTTAACACTCTAAATATTTCATCAGTTTCTGACATTGATAAACAATTTACAGAAATACTCCAGACTAAATTTGGGAATGTTTTTAAGGATAGTTTATTTTGCACCAAATCAAAAGCGACTCTCTGATGCAAAACCCATTTTCAGACCCAAACGTCCAGTACCCTATGCTGCACTAGACATAGTGAACAAGGTGTTGGAATGTCTGCAACAAGCAGGAGTATTACAACCAACTAATTATTCTGCATAGGCAGCTCTCATTGTTGTGATTAAAAAGACAGATGGAAGAGTACGAATATCTCCTGATTATTCCACAGGATTAAACAATTGTTAAAATGCCCACCAGTATCCTTTGCCAGAGGATGTTTTCACAAAATTAAATGGTGGAATTTGTTTTGTGAAAATTGATTTTTCAGATGCTTTCCTGCAGTTGGAGGTTGATGAGGTGTCAAAAGAGCTTCTGACAATTAACACTCACAAAGGATTTTTTAGATTCAACTTTCTTCCATTCGGAGTCAAATCCGCTCCAGCCATATTTCAGCAAACAATGGATGCAATGTTAACCGGATTGACAGGAGTTGCAGCATTCATCGACGATATCATCGTTACAGGTGCTGCACAACAAGAACTTCTACAACGTTTGATTTCAACATTTGAAAGAATTCAGCAGTATGGATTCCATGTAACGGTGGAAAAATGTGAATTTTTTCGAACACAAATTAAATATCTTGAATTTATCTTTGACAAAAATGGTCGAAGACCAGACCCAGAAAATATTTCGGCCCCTACCCCCCCCCCCCCAAAAAAAATGCCGGCAAATATTAAAACATTACGCTCTTTCCTTGGCATGGTTAGACACTACAGTGCATTTTTGCCATGACTTCATCGAGTTCGTGCACCCCTCAACAATCTTTTAAAAAATGATATAACATGGAAATGGTCCACTGAGTGTCAATTTGTCTTTAATAAGATTAAATCTTTACTTTCTTTAGATATGTTGCTCACACACTACAACCCATCCACGAATATTATTGATGTTTCTGATGCATCTGATTATGATGTTGGAGCTGTCATTTCACATAGCTTTCCCGATGGCAGCCAAAAAGCAATAGCTCATGCATCCAGGTCACTGACAAGTGCCGAGCTAAACTATAATCAGATAGAGAAAAGAAGTATTGGCAAAAACTTTTGCTACAAAAAAATTTCACAAGATGATATATGGACGTCATTGTACCTTGATCACAGATCATAAACCCCTCGTTAGCATTTTCGGATCCAATAAAAGTATGGACGGGTTTTGTTCTTGGACAAAGGGTTAAACCCATGTGGGGTCCCCCAGTCAAAGGTTGTGGGAGATATTCCTTTATAGCAACATGTCATTCCAACTGTTCGATGTGGTCCGACCACGTGTGCATATAATTAACAGAATGAAACAAACAAAAGGAAGAAAGAGAACATTATTATAATATCTGAAATTATATTAGAAAGAAAGCAAAGGAATAATAAAGCTTACACACAAGAATGGTATTTTGTAAAATCAATAATTAGGGTAAAACATTTATATTAAAACAAAACAATTTATTTGGCTAAGATATTTTTAATGTCTATCAGTTACAGAGTTCATATTTTTAAGTAGTGAAAAAGTTCCATTTGTAAGTTCATGTTAATACGAATGTGTATATGCGAGCGTGTTTGATGTAAAGTGATTTTTGTGGCAATTGTAATGCGTGTGTGTGCTTAAAGAAAAGTTCGTTATTCGTGGTAGGAATTAAAAGGAATTACCTACTTTTTGACTTTTGCCTCCTCCACCTTCTCGGTCGAGCTGGTGAGGGGGAGCGGTGTCGACGATCTCCTCTGTGTGCGTTCGTCCGGAAAGTGGAATAAAAAGAGAGAGAAAAGAGGGTGCGTGACTTGTTTTATAGGGAGTCAAATCATGCGTGGTCAAGCTGACCTGTTGGTTCTTGATTGGCCGGAAACTTCGGCCAACGTGCTTTCACGAGATCACCCCCTCTTCTCTACCTCAGAGACGAAGAAGGGCTGAGTAAACAATGAAAGAAAGAAGTCGCAACAAATATTCCCTGGCCAGTTGTGTCGTCTGTCACAAAGGTATCCCTGTCTACACAGTTAACCGTCTGCAACGATGGGCCACTATGCTGTTGGATTATGATTTCTCCATCTGATGCAATCAAACATGCAGATGCTTTATCCAGACTCATGTATATGCAAACCAAAGTCAAAGAGGATTCAGTCATTTCAGCATTATCTGTGGAACCAGAAATGATTTCAGTATTCTCATCAACTGTCCGAGCACTGCTAGTTACTTTACAAATGATTCGCGAGGCTACAGCTTCCAACCCCTTACTCAAATCGGTGTTGCACTTCCATCGTACAAAATGGCCTAAAGTATGTAAAGACAAAAATCTTCAACCCTTTTTTCAGCGTCAATCATCATTGTCTGAGGTTGATGGTTTTGTTCTTTTTGGAGAATGTGTTACTGTTCCTTTAAAATTGCAAAATTGTGTCTTAAAACAATTTCACTTTGGGCACCAAGGTGTTAGCCGAATGAAAGCATGAGCACGTAGCTATGTCTACTGGACAAACATGGACAAACAATTAGAGGAACTGGGCCAAAACTGTTCAAAACGTCAGTTAGCTGCAAAAGCTCTAAGAAAAGCTAAACTTTTTTCTTGGCCTATTCCAGATTCACCCTGGTCACATCTTCATATTGACTTTTCAGGACCCATTGATGGAAAATGTTTTCTACTACTAGTAGATGCTTACAGCAAATGGCCTGAGATTTTTCCAATGAACCTCTGAGGAAACAATCTTAAAATTACAACATATTTTTAGCAGATTTGGAGTACCAGAGACCATAGTTTTTGACAACGATACTGCATTCACTTCAGCAAAATTCACAGATTTCTGCAAACAGAACAGTATCAAACACATCCGTACTCCACCTTTTAACCCTCAATCCAATGGCCAGGTCGAACGTTTTGTGGATACATTTAAGAGAGCACTCTTAAAACTCAAAACTCCTCCAGAAATACTAGAAATGTTCCTTGCAAGTTATAGAGCTACTCCAAACTCAAATGCCCCTAATGGTAGTTCACCAACTGAAGCTCTATTGAACCGGAAAGTACATTTACCAATGGATGCACAAAATTTTCACAAGAGAAACTTACAGATAAAGCGGCAGTTCAACCAACATCATGGTGCAGTAACACGCACTTTCAAACCGGGACAGAAAGTCTTAGCACGTGACTATCGGAATGGTAATCAAAAGTGGATACAGGGTTATATTTTACGCAAAAGTGGAAATATCATTTATGCAGTTTTTTGTTTGGGTTCGACACGCAAACCAGTTGCGACCCTCACACCTAACAGAGACTGACATGCAAGACACACAAAATACACAGGAAGATACATTCTCATCGGAAAATGCTGTTGGGTACATTTACCTCAACAACGCACCCCAGTCATCCAAAAGGAACACCCTCGAACTAAACTGAAGATATTACCAAGGAAGTCTGTTTGCATACAAAATCGTTTGAATCCGATATAAGTCAGGCCACATCAAAAAGCACAAAGCTCAAAAGGGGAGTGTTAGCTAGAGGCATTTCTAGTTAGAAAATAATGAGACATTCAGAATGGACATATTAAAGGGTTATAAAGTTATAAGAGTTGCTTCCCTTGTGTTAGATTTGGAGAGTTATGTTCCCTTGGCTTCCAACAAGAGACAGACATTTTGTAAAGACGTATGTTATTATCAACTCCCACAATAACTGTCAATTAATTAGTAAATTATATTCTTCCAATTGTAAAAAGTAAATAAATAATTAATTATTGACTATACTAAGTTTTCTCATTCAAATTCTTTTTAATATTTGTGTTTGTTAACTCACATTTATATATTCAAATTTACACCCACACAGTTAACTGACACGGTCACTTCAGTTATAATTAAAAATAATGAACATTTTTTTACATATATTTTTATTCAAAAATAATGCATGATAATTTTTAAATGTTAGTAGTAGAGTCGTCGTCATCATCATCATCATCATCATCATTTGGTTTAACTATGTTTTACATGCAGGTATGTATTGGATGGCTTTTAGAAATTGACTTCCAAACTAACCTATCTCTGGCAAGGTTTATATTTATCACTCTCTCTTAGATCCATGCTTATCACTTGTTTTCTCTTGGCGTTCATGTGCCAACTGACCCTACTACCTGAACTGTTCTACATCTACTAACCCAAGAACTCTCATCCATTTTTTTTCAATGCAATCATACCATAAAGGTTTCCTGTTCTGCACAATAATACAGTCCAGATTTAATCTTCTTTTGAGCCTATGTTTTAGACTCACAGTACCATTCTCATATCATTTCATTCCATGCAATACATGTACCATGGCCAGGTTTCACTCTCATACATCATCACACTGTGTACAGATGCCTGATAGTCTCTTCCCTTGGCCGATAGTGGTCAATGTGAGAAAGGGGTTGTTATATCAGTTGAGAGGGAGATGCAATGTCTTTTTTATTTACTGATTAAATTATGTTTTTTTATCTCACTGTGACTTTAAAGAATTTAAAAGCAATAAAAAATATATTCAAAGTGATTACAAATAATAATTCTGTATCTCATCAATAAATATTTACTTTTGTTTTTTGGAATTGTTTATTCTTTTTCTTTATTTCTTTCTGTCAGTATCAGACAGTTACTTATTTGGCCAAGTTGCTCTTAATTGGACAGTCCAGATATTTCACAGATCTTTATTAAAACATTGACTTTTCTTTATATGAACTGAAGTTCAAAACTATTTTGTTTGACCTCCCCCCATTCCTGGCCAGGAGGTGAAGAATACTCTTTATGGAGCATTCCTCATCCTCTTGCCAGAGGAGGGGGGAACATCCTCAATACACAGCTATATCAGACGACTGTTTACTGGGGAACTCTTGTGGTGCTCTCACCTATAAGATCATGTCTCCCACCTCTCTCTTATTATACAACAAAACTACCAAAGATACAATTATAAAGCTTACATAGTTCTGATTCTGTATGATGCCGAGTTGGTTATGGTCAAAGAAAATACTAATATTCATTTGCTTAGGGTCACCATCAACCAAATTAGTGGTAAAAACAAATTTTAATCCACAAAAAAAATTATTTTCTTTCCGTATTACTATAGGGTGTTAGGTATAAATTTGATAATTGTTCATATTCTTTCATTTCAAAACTATTTGAAGTATTTAATAGTGGTAAAGTGCAACGGATATATGTTTCTATATTGGTGTGTTTGTGAGCTGGAGGCCATAGATTACTGGAAAACACTAGAATATTGGAAGAGAGTGAACTGCATAGTGATGATTCATGCCGGATTCAAAAATTCAAAAATATTAGCTGCAGCTCAGTTCTCCGTGAATACCCTGAAAGCCATGAGATGTCAACTAAAGAATTGTGACACTGATCTGTGCCACATGGTGTCAATTAAAGATGGTGGACACACATGTTACAGTTACAGATAACAACAGAAGCAAAGGGTGATGCAACAGAAGCAAAGGGTGATGCAACAAGAGCAAAGGGTGATGCAACAGAAGCAAAGGGTGATGCAAAAAGAGCAACGGGTGATGCAACAGAAGCAAAGGGTGATGCAACAAGAGCAAAGGGTGATGCAAAAAGAGCAACGGGTGATGCAACAGAAGCAAAGGATGATGCAACAAGAGCAAAGGGTGATGCAACAGTCTCTGACAGATAGAAAATAAGCATACTTTCATTTCCTCAATGCATCTGATATTTTATATATTTTTACATTTAAAGTTGGTGACAAGTGCAGACAATCCTAATTTACAGGAAAACATTGCAATAAAATAGCTTTACGACTTTCTTTTTTGATGGAAATTCAAAATTGATGAATGGGCAGTTTTTTATGTTTTTATTTGTCATGATCGGTAGATACGATGGCCACCTTTTCTTCTCTTATTGATAAGTCAATTAATCTCTTATTAAATTTTTCTCAAAATAAAAAACAAACTTGAGGTGCACCTAAGATCCTTTTAGGTATTACCAGTTGAGAAACCGTTTGATATATGTCTGACTAGTGCCTGTGAAACTTAAAAATTTGTCAGAAATTACTTTCTATTGAGCTTCAAAAGCTCAATAGAAAGTAATTTCTGACTTGAATTTATGTTTAAAGTCAAAAGTCAAGTATAATGGTCCATTTTTGGTTCTAAACGAAGAAAAACACATCACAGGCACCCCTGTTGTATCAAAGAACCCCAGAATTTTTTCAGGTAAATTATAGAATGACAAAAAGTTTTTTTGTTTTTTTTTAATTGAAGAATAAGTAAATTTGATAGGCAAATTGTTTTTTTATAGGTAAATAGTAAAAGAAAAAATTATAAATTACAGATTTGAAAAATTATAAGTATTTCAAAGTAGACATGACAAATGTGTAAATTATCAAATAGGCATATTGTTAAATTTATAAGATGAATTTTGGATATTGGATTGTTAAATTGTTAAATTAAGCCCTTTTTACACCAAAACATTCAAGTAAGGTTATTTCATTGCCAGTGTAAGTTATTTTTGACAAAATGTTGCTTTTTTACCTACTTATTTCACTGGTTCAAAATATGCCACCAATCAATTTGATTAAGATATTTTGAATCAATCATATAAAGGTTTTAATGAAGTTTAAATCAGAGATTTGATTGGTTCAAAATATACCAAAGACTTTAAGGATGGACTTGAGAGAAAGCGAGATAAATAAAGATCTGGCCAGAGATAGGTTAGTTTGGAAACCAGCATATAAAACAGATGTTAAACCGAATATGATGATGATGATTCAGGTTTAATTAAAAAAAAATATTTTACTTATTCTTATTTTATTGAACACTTTTATTTAAACAACTCGAAATGTATTTAAAATGTTGTCCCACTCTTTTTCTGTTTCAGTATGGAATTCTTATTGGAATTGGAATATCGTTGTTTCCATTGTTATATCCTTTGTCTCGGCCAAACATTCAAGTAAGATTCTTTCACTAAATTATTTTTACTTTTCAATTGAACATGTTTTCTTTGACGTATACGATGCATTTCTCCACCTCTAAAATTTTAGTTGTTTAAGGTTGGGTATAAAGATTTCTGATTACTATCGATTAAGCACCAAATCTTCAAATTATATAATGTTTTTTATTCAAGTTTTAAGTGGGAATTCAGTTTGCTATGTAATTAAACTTACATAAAATGTATCCCCCTGGAATTCATATTTTCTAAGGACTCATCCACCACTGATGCTTCACTTTGATCTTAGCTAACCAATGAAGTAACTACATTATCACTGATTAACACACACTGTTGCTGGGATACATGATTACAGAATAATTAAGCGAAAAAAATGAATACTTGTAAAAAAATGTATTCAACATGAATTGTGATTTATGAATCGAAGATATTATAATAAATGATGGGGTAAGGTAAAGGGGTATCTATCTTTATTATAATTAAAGTTTGGTTGTAATAGAAGGTCCATCTGACTCCATATTCGAAACAATTAGGTCGAATATCCATCCGACTCATAGATGAAATAAGTAGATGCCAGAACATATAAGAGAAAATATTTGGCAGTGCTGAAAAGGAATTAAAAACAGCTGAAGTCAATCTTTATAAAAAAGGAAACTAATTGAATAAAACGTGGGAGAACAACTTGCGTTGGTGCTCTAAGAAGTCCAACAAATTGTATTTTTATGCCAAGACATTTGATTGGTTCCTGTCTATTTACATCAAGAGAAAATAGTACATCAAACTATGTGACTGCTACGATATAATTAAATCAGATATGGAGAAAATATATGTGGTTGGAGAAGTTATTGAGATTGTTCAGAAATGTTGTTACCTTTGTGATACCATTGGAGCACAGGGTGGAGCAAGTGCTAGTGTGATTGCAAGAATTAGGAGTAGATGGAGTAAGTTCAGGGAACTTTTGTCATTAATAACAAGCAGAGCATTACTACTGTCAACTAAGAGAAGAGTCTATCAGGCATGTGTACGCAGTGTGATGATGTATGGAAGTGAAATCTAGCCAATGACGGTTGAGAACATGTGATGCATGGAGAGAAATAATATTAAAATGATACAATGGATGTGTAATGCAAGTTTTAAAGACAGGCTTAGATCTGATGACTTCAGAGGAAGATTAAATCTGGACAATATAAGGAGATGTGTGCAGAAGAGTAGACTTCGATGGTATGGCCACATTGAAAGAATGGATGAGGGTTCTTGGGTTAGTAAATATGGAACAATTGAGGTAACAGGGTTATCCAACAGAGGGAAACAAAGGAAAACATGGGAGGAAGTTATAAAGATAGACTTGAGAGAAAGAGGGATAAATAAAGACCTGGCCAGAGATAGGTTATTTTGGAAGTCTTTTTCTAAAAGCGTCCCAACACATGCCAGCATATAAAATGGACATTAAACGGAATATGATGATTTTCATAAGCTGTGAATCAAAATTTTATTAAAGCTATTTTCTTTAAATCACAAATTAACAATCTAATATTTAAATAATTTTATTTATCACTTTGAAATTGAAAGTTAAATTAATATAAAATACATAAAAATATCAATATTCTAATTTATTAATTTTAATATACAAAAAAATAAATATTTATAAAAGAACACAACAAAATAAACAAAATATTATTGCTATTTTCCTTGTGAAAATTGATGTGCAATTTAGAAAATGTATCTTACTTGTCTGCCTCACATGCTTTGTCCACCATATTCGGTCTGGAAAAGATGCATGTGGTTGACTGTGTGTCAGTTTAGTAGTCGGTGGTGGTGACGAGTGGCCATAGCGTCTGACAAGAAGATGAAAGCTGAGCCTTGATTGGTGGACATGGGATAGCATCCTACACTGAGATTTCAGTGCCATTTTCGACAGATCCGGCCATTTCAATCTAGAAGGAAGACATGTCTCGTGAGCTCCATCGGTGAGCGACGTTAAAAATGTATCTCTTTTTGAAAAAGTCTCAGAGATGACAGAACCTGCACACATTTTCCTGCTCTCTTATGCTGTCACCACCATTCTTGTTTTCTCTCCCTTTTCATCTACTCCTCCCTCTTCTTTCATGTGATCAGAGTTGCTGGTTTGTCGTATTTTTCTGCAGTGTGTTTTCACTGAAATTTTCTGCAAGTTTTGTTGTTCAGGTCTGCTGAGGTAGGCATTGTGTGTAATGTTGCTTCACCATTCTCATTTTTTCATCACAGGAGCTCTTGATATATTGCTCCATTCTTACCATTGAGGCTCACACCGCCTTCTCTCTGTGGTAGGTATAACCTGTCCATACATTGATGTCGGTAAATGACTTTATGTAGGGTCAGCATTTTCCTGGTTTTTGTGTCAAGGCTATTGATTTAGCCTTGTGGCCAATCAATAATGCCAAATTCATAGGAAACGACACGTATTGTCATTTATTTTATTTTTTGTGAGAGTTCTGATGTGAAGATTTTTAAGGTGCTTGATATATTCTCTCTGCAGCTTCTATCTCACCTCCCTATGCTCAAGCGTCTCATTCTCATCCACTCCAAGATATTTATAGACAGCATCCTCTCCTATGTCTTCAATAGATGATCTGATGCTGTCGTTTTTCCTTTCTTTATTGTCCATTTAACACATTTGCAGATGTCCTCTGTGTTAGTTTTTATAATTACTATCAGAGAGACGAGTTGTTTCTCAGATTCAGCATAGAGTTTGAGATCATCCATTAAGAGTAGATGGTTAATTCTTTTATTTTCTTCCTTCTTTTTGCCCCTGCATTCAGCATTGCATCTTTTAAGTAATTTCTTTTGTGAATCCATAGTGAGGCAGAAAAGAAGGTGTTACAGGCTGTAGCCCTGAAATATTCCTTACTGAATCTTAATGTTTGGAATCTGTATTTTTCCTTCCATATGATATAGCATGATTGATGTTTGCTATCTGGTCATTTGCCTCTGAAAGAATGATCTAATATCTTTGTGGGCATTATACAGTTTCAAACATCGAAGTATCCAGAAGTGAGCTATACTGTCAAAGCCTTCTTGTAATCGATCCAGGCGATTTACAAGTTTCTCTATCTCTTTTTGCAGTCTTCAAGTATAGGTCTGTTGACAAGGTCCTTCGTTCCAAGTCTTTTCCTAGTACATCCCCTCTGCTCACCTTCAAGATAGTCACCATCAGCCAGATGTTCATATGTTGCATCAGCGACTATCCTCGTTAGCAACTTTTAGATTGTTGTAAAGCAGCAGATAGGTCTGTATTTGTTAACCAAATGGGTCTCCTCACTTTTGGGAACAAGGGGCATATTGCCCACAGTCAGCCATTCAGGTGGCTCTTCATCATCACTGACGATTCTATTAAACACCTTGGCATAGTGATGACGAAATAATGTCATTTTTTTTCATACAGAAATTTGGGATGTTGTTAATTCCTGGGGTTTTGAAATTACTGTACTGAGCTACTTTCCTGCAGACAACTTCTTTGGTAATTTCAAGGGTTGTTTTCGGCTTGTTGTCCTCTTTGATGGTCTTTATCCACTCATTTTCCTGATGTTGTTTGGGGTCTTCATAGAGTGTCCTCCAGAAGTTTTTCACTTCTTGAGTTGGTGGAGAGCACACTTTTATTTAATCTCTAATGAGGCTCCTGTATACCATCCTGGGATTCTTCACAAACAGTTTATTTACTCTTGTTGATTCATAATTATTTGTTTTATTTTTGATTTGTGCAGCTACGGTTAGGGTTAGGCTTCGTGTTCTGCTATCTTAACTCTTAGTTGTGTTAGGTTTTGTTTTCACCATATTTCTAAGTTTTTCTCCTGGGTTTTCATATAATAGAAAGACAGAGATCCGGGTGGTTTCTTTTTCTATCTTCTGTTGGATTTTTCTTGTTCAGACTGGTTCATATGCTTCAGGTTTCCTTCTTTTTTCTCTCTTTGTGTTGGGGTAAGAGTTTTAACTGCCCCATAAGTTGCATGATTAATTTCACTCAAAGAAGCCTTACACAGAACGATCCATGTGAGGTCACCATTGACCTTTGTTATAAGTTATATTAGTATTCATTTTTACCAGTCTGGGTCTATCTCCAAATAGCCAGACCTCGTGCCATTCTATTCTGTTTGTCAGCTCGTCTTCCGTTTCCATTTGGTTCGTATCTAGTGTCAAATTTTCAGTTGGGACATTTTGTCGGTTCTTTTGCTCAGGGTTATATAGTTGATCTCGGAGGGACCCGCGAAGAGATGTTACGTTATTTAGTGGGGAGGTCCTTTCAAAAATGCCTCCGCTTTGCCGGTACTCTGGTGTAGTGTCCTTGGATTGGGCCTCACAGTCCTTGGACACAGGGGGGAGGGTTGTTAATTGTGGCAACGGTTGTCTTCAACCATCCCATGAATGTTCAATTTAATTTTGGAAATTTGATCCATAGAGAAAGCATTGTTTTACAGGAAATTAAACTTTTTGTAAGTTTATTTTTCGCAATGTTATTCTTGCTTGGGCAGTGATATTTAAAGATCTTTTGCCAGTCTTGCAGCTTTTTATCTTTTTCGGATGTTTTATTATGGCATATTCCATTGCCCATATCACCATCCATTTTTCTTCCCATTTCCATTGGGTTTGGGTAAATTCGGTTGGGTTTGTTTTGGTAAAGTCAATCATTGCTTCACCAAGGACGTTTACTTTAATTGTATCTATCACATCTTTTGGGGGATATTTTGATATTTGTGATACAATCGAAAGTAATTTGTTTGTTGTGGTTTGTGGTGTTTTCTCTGTGGTATGGATTGTATTTGAACCTCGAATACAGTTTTTTTCCCTTCTTCCCCACTTCTCATACCTTAAGTAAGCAAAGCAGTGAAGAACATTAATTTTCTTTTTCCTCAATGGACCGCTTAACTGAATTATAATTTCTTTTTCTTTGTTTTATTTTGCCGGATTCCAAGACTAGAATTTAACTGGTCTGGTGGGGTATCCAGCTTAGTGTTGTTACTTGTGGTAGCATTACGAGGAGAAGGTGTACTATTATTTTTCTCATATGACCAAGTACATAGCCATGCTAAGGGTTTTCTTTTTTTTCTACCAGTTTGTAGATTTTAGATCTCTGTTAATTTTCATTTTTAGTTGAATATTTGGTCAGGATTTACTTCAAAGAAGAAGTATCCTCATGTCATGGTCTCTGAGAAACCCCTGTACAAAGAGACCGAAGACACCCAAGGGTTGTATCTAGAAGGTATTCAAACTCTCTCTCTCATTTAAATATGTGTTTTTAATTTCACTTGAGTTAGATTTCAGAAATGAAGGGGCCCCTTTCCTCAAGCTAACACTTGATTACTATATGAGATACATATATATCCGAGTGTTCAGTTAAAGTTCTCTTTTACCCCTCAAGCATTGAGTTAGTAAAGCAGTGAAGAACATTAATTTTCCTCAATTGACCACTTAACTATGTTATAGTTTATCTTTATTGTCGTTGTTTCATTGTCTTGTCAGATTCCAGGAGCAGAATTCATCTGGTCTGTTACTAGAGATAACATCATTAGGAGAAGGTGCACCATTCCTCATATGAGCCAGTGTGTAGCCATGCTGTAGGGGGCATTATTTGGGTCTCGAATACTATATTATTTTGAATATTTGGTCAAGGTTTACTTGTTTGTAGGGTCAAGTATCCTCATGTCAGGTTATCTTGATAAACCCCTTGTACAGAGAGACCGAAGACACCCAAGGATGGTGTCTAGTAGTAACTCTTTTATTTTTAATTATTATTTTAGTTCAGTTAGTTTGAAGAGATTAAGGGGCCCCATCCTGGGCTAACACTTGATTTCAGTATGAGTTAAATTTATATCCAGGGGATCATTTAAGGATAGATGTTATCCCTTTTAGGGTTGCTATCTGTACTTCGTCACAGCTTGGTCTTTCAGGTGTGTTTTTAAAAAGAAAGTTTAAATGCCTACTACTGGCTTCTCTATACAGGTGTTTGCCAAAGACTCTGACATGAGAATACTTCCTCTTTGAAGTAAAGCCTGACCAAATATTCAAATGAAAATAAAAAGAAATTTAAAATCTACAAAATGTGTTTTTTAAAGCATGCTTTTAAATACGTACTTTTATATGTATGTTTTAATTTATTTTAAATTATGTGTTTATAAATATTTATTTTTAATTATGTGCTTATAAATATTTATTTTTAATTATGTGCTTTGTTGAGTTAGGGTTAGCTAAATAACCTGCTGCTTCATTCATTGGAGAATAATTGAAAGCGAGAAGTGAAATTAGAAATTATATCAAATGAAGGATATATAAAATACACGTGTGAATTTTATTAAATAATATTTTATTTTAAAAAAAACCCTGCATTTATTGGTCTCCTGACTGCTTTAAAAATTACAAATCTAAAATGCATTCAAGCAGTGGAAATATTTTTTTCATCTTTTGAAACTGTCCGGTTGTAGTAACAAAGATAATTGATGCCCGTCTCCCCCTTTAAGTAATAATGGAATGTTCTACATTCGTGTATATTAAGAGTGAATGTTAAAACACTAATTGTCGCAGTAAGCCACAAATGGTTAAATAAAGCTTATCCTTAAGTTATATTCGGCGTCCAGTTTTTATTACAATTTATTTAACCATTCGTTATGGAACGTTACTTGAAACCCGATCGTCTAGACCTCGATACGGCCGACTCGGAATCTACTGACAAATGGCGGCATTGGAGATAAATGTTCGAAGGATTTCTTACAGCTCTACAGTTATCTTCAAACGCGGCTTTAACAGGTACTGAGAAATATACCCTTCTTTTACATCATGTCTCTACTGCTATTTATAGAAATTTATCTGAATGTGAAAATTATGAAACTGCGGTGGACATTTTAGAAGCCATGTTTGTCAAAAAAAAATACTATTTTTGCTAGACATGTACTTGCTACCCGGCGTCAACAACCAGAAGAAAGCCTTGAACAATACCTTCAGATTCTAAAGACGTTAAGTCGCGAGTGTGAATTTACAGCCTTAACTGCGAACCAAGCGAGAGATGTTTTTATCAGGGACGCATTTATTAATGGAATACAGTCCAACCAAATAAGACAAAGACTACTAGAGAATAAAGACCTAGACTTACCAACAGCTTATGAACAAGCTCTAACGTTGGACATGGCACAGAAGCAGTCTGTCTTCTATTTACAACCCGATATTTTGGGAGCTGCTATCGTAGCCCCTCCTCTGCATGTTCAAAATTCTTCCATTGTTCAAGATGCTGCCACCCCCCTTTCTAACGATCACGAACAACTTATCACTGCCGCCTCAGCTGGATCCACATGCTACTTTTGTGGCCTTTGTATACATGCTCGTTCGTCCTGCCCGGCTCGAGATGTTAGATGCCATAAGTGTGATAAGCAGGGACATTTTTCGAAAGTTTGCCGGTCAGCTTCTCAAAAAAAACGTTCGGCTACTCTTGCTACTGTAGCACCAATTACAATAGCAGCTGCATTCCCCGGCTGCCTCTCAAAAACAATCGTGAGGGTAAAAATCAATGGATTGACTATTCATGCGCTTATTGATACAGGCAGTTCCGAAAGTTTTATTAATGCCAGTATTGTAAAAGCGAATGAATGGGAAATATTTCCTTGTTCCAACCAAATATCAATGGCAAATTCATCTTTATCGTCCCATGTAATTGGATATTGCATGGTTAACCTGAAACTAAAAGGAAACTCCTATCAAGGGATCAAATTATCAGTAATGAAAAACCTCTGCTGCGAAGTGATTTTGGGTCACAATTTTCTAAAACAACATTCATGCGTTGAAATTCCTTTTGGTGGCCCCAAGCCGGTTCTAAGCGTATGTGGACTAGCAGCTGTCAAAGTGCGGCACCCGTCACTTTTTACAAACTTAACTCCTGACTGCAAATCAGTAGCAATAAAATCAAGACGCTATTCAGAAACGGACAAACAGTTCATAGCAGCAGAAGTAACAAAACTACTTAAGGAAGGAATTATAGAGCCAAGTGAATCTCCATGGCGAGCCCAGGTCCTCGTAACAGCCACTGAAAATCACAAGAAAAGGATGGTCATTGACTATTCCCAGACCATCAACAGATACACATTACTCGATGCCTATCCACTGCCTCGTATTGACGAAATGATTTCTAATATTGCAAAATATCACACTTTCAGTACTTTGGATCTCAGAAGTGCCTACCATCAGGTACCTATCAAGCCAGAGGATAAGCCCTACACGGCATTCGAGGCCTGCGGTCGCCTATATCAGTTCTGCCGAATTCCTTTTGGGATAACAAATGGTGTGGCTAGCTTCCAGAGGGTAATAGATGAAATAATCTCCAATGAAAAATTGAAGGGTACTGTTGCATATATAGACAATGTCACAGTATGCGGACATAACCAAGCTGAACATGACCACAACCTTAAACGATTCATGGCTGCCGTCAAGAAATATAATCTGACTTTGAACAGTGAAAAATGTTCCTACAACTTGAAAAGCATCAAATTATTGGGATACATTGTCAAAAATGGCACCATGACGCCGGATCCAGAGCGACTGAAACCGCTAATGGAATTACCAATCCCTGGAAACATGCCCTCTTTACGACGAGCCCTCGGTATGTTTGCTCACTACTCCCAATGGGTTGCGTCTTTTTCAGAAAAAATACACCCATTGACGCAAGTATCTACTTTTCCGTTGTCCTGTTCCACCATCAGAGCATTTCAAAACATGAAAAGGAACATTGCTCAGTCTGCCATTTCTGCTGTGGATCCTTTTATCCCTCTATTAGTTGAGACGGATGCCTCCGACTGTGCGATAGCTGCCTCACTGAGACAATCCGGTCGTCCTGTAGCTTTTTTTTCAAGAACACTTTCGAGATCCGAGCGACGACACTCGCCAATAGAAAAAGAAGTGTACGCCATAGTTGAGGCATTACGAAAATGGAGGCATTACTTAATCGGCCGACATTTTGAATTAATCACTGACCAAAAGTCGGTCTCGTTTATGTTTAACCCAAAAACAACGAGTAAAATAAAAAACGAGAAAATAGCGAGATGGAGAATGGAGCTTTCTTGCTACTCCTTTGACGTCACTTACCGCCCTGGTAAGGAGAATGCCGCGGTCGACGCGCTTTCAAGGGTATGTGGCCTGGTAACTGGCTCAGATGATCTTCAGTATATACACAGGGAATTGTGTCACCCAGGTATCACAAGAATGATTCACGTAGTCAGGAGCAGAAACTTGCCATATTCTGTTGAAGACGTAAAAAGAATTACGAACTCTTGTCGGATATGCGCAGAAAATAAGCCCAGGTTCTACAAACCTACTCCAGCAACACTCATTAAGGCCACACAGCCTTTTGAAAGACTTAACCTGGATTTAAGGGCCCTTTACCCTCTAAAACTAAAAATAAATACATGCTCACAATAATAGACGAATACTCAAGATTTCCGTTCGTTATCCCCTGCCAGACGTAACGGCTGCAACAGTAATTCAAGGCCTGTGCTCCATTTTTGCCGTGCCTGCATATATACATTCAGATCGTGGGTCTGCTTTTATGTCGGATGAACTCAAGCAGTTTCTGCATGAACGAAGAGTAGCTGTAAGTAGAACAACTCCTCACAATCCTCAAGGAAACGGACAGTGCGAAAGATACAATGGTATAATATGGAAGACAGTACAGTTGGCGGCAGCAAATCGCAATAGTCCGATCTCCGATTGGGAAAGTCTCATCCCCATGGCCTTATACGCTATTAGGACTCTATTATGTACAGCGACAAACGCTACCCCACATGAGAGATTCTTCTCGTTCCCACGACGAAGCTCAGCAGGTACATCACTTCCCTCGTGGCTTGCACAACCTGGCACAGTTTTATTAAAACGCCATGTTTGTCATAGTAAACATGACCCATTGGTAAGCGAGGTAGAATTAATCGAAGCGAACCCTCAGTATGCACTGGTCAGAAATTCAGAAGGAAGGCAATCTACTGTCTCCTTAAGGGATCTAGCCCCAGCAGGAAATGTATATGAATGTAGAACTGCTTCAGATGGATATACAGCTCCGGTTCGTGGAACAAGTCCGACCCACTTAGGTGATCGTGTGCCAGATACGTCAAGTTCAGAGTCCCAACAAAACGAATCTGAATATACTAACAGAGTCGTCTCTGACTCTAGTTCGGACGACAGATGCGTACCACGAAAGCGGTTTCACCCAATATCTGAGACAGATACTCAATCTTCAGACACCAAGCGACCGAAGCGCCGTAGAAAACGAGAGCGATTTGGAGCAAGATATTTTAGCCCTAAACCAGCCACACAAGACAGTCCCGAAACGTTGTCAGGTCCCGAGGAGCCTAGATTAGAAATGGATGTCGGGCACGAACAACCAAGACGCCCTCAAAGAACCCGCAGGAGGCCAGGTCGATGGGAGGATTTTGTTCCCTACGAATAAGAAGATAGATGGGGGAGAATGTAGTAACAAAGATAATTGATGCCCGTCTCCCCCTTTAAGTAATAATGGAATGTTCTACATGTTAAATGTTAAATGTTAAAACACTAATTGTCGCAGTAAGCCACAAATGGTTAAATAAAGCTTATCCTTAAGTTATATTCGGCGTCCAGTTTTTATTACACCGGTGCACAAAGAAAAAAAACATTTTATTTAAAAACATTTGATTAACAATGTCTCTTTTGACAAAAAACATAAATCAACATCTAATTGATAACAGTTGTTTAGCTATGGTTTGTCTGTTCTTTATTTGTATATATGTATTCATGGACGGCGGCACCGGGGGGGGTGCTCAAGCCCCCCCCCCCCACTTTACGGTCATCAATAATGAAGTTATATATGCATGTGTTTAACCGGCCCCCCCCCACTTTTTAGGAGAGCCCCCCCCCCCCCATACACACACACACACTTTTATAACTGTGTCGCCGGTCCTGGTATTTTAGTTTGATTTTCTTTGTCGTAATTTATCGGCTGCCAGTCTTCAATTTTTTTGTTTGGCAGTTTTCGCCTCGTTTTCGCCTCGTCAACTCTCGGGTGCTTTCGTAACCTGCTCGAACGTTGACGACGCGAAGTCACGGAAACATGGTGTGTCAGCTATAAGAGTACAGTTTAATTTAAAAAAAAAAAAAACAACAAAAAAAACGAATATGTTGTTTTGAGCAACGATGTTCGCGACGGAAACTCACTCGCTTCCTTTAAAAGATACGATTTTCAAAAACGATTTCTCATAACCTCTACTCGGGTGCTTCACATTAGCCTCACACATATTAAGCACTCTAAGATGAATTATTTATAATTATGATCATCGTATCAAAAACAACGACAATGATATTCTGTTTGTGTCGTCGAAACGGCAGTAAAACAATCATTCCGTCTGACAATAGCCAATGTGTTGATCTGATTAGATTAGCTTTTGTTCTACTAAAACAATATATCAGCCCGTCTCAGTTCGTGGGCGATTTGCATCCATTCCTGGTTTTGATTTCTTTATCTTTTAACTGCAACAAATCGAGAGCCACTAAGTACAATTAACATAAACACTATTGGCACAAATCGACCCAGAAAGAATTAATTTCTAATTAAGTACAAATTGAACAGAGAATCAATCAATACTGTGGAAATTTCGAGATGTTTTTCTAAGTAAGTCATCGGTTACTTCCCTTTGTTTGAAAGCTGTCAGTTTTGGCCTACGTGCAGGTTGAAGGTCATATGGATTTTGCGTGGGAATTGGGTTGACTTCACGCCATGTTGTGTCACGTGATTTCTATTTTTAGCAATGATGCATTGGTTGTGTCTGGAGTTGATATCGGCGCGAAATTTAGTCTGAACAGATTTGGACCTCAGGAAGTCAACACCTGTAAAACTGTTTCTCCGTCCACATGGGGGACGTTAAATTTGTGAAGAATTTCTACTTGAAGAAATTTAAGAGATAGAGTATCTCGTGGTTAGAATTGCCTTTTGTGTATGAAATATTCTTCCTTCAGTCAACGAATATTTCCCTTAGAAGATGTTTCAAGTCAGAGGCTTGAAATGAAGAATTTAGGAGATAAAATTATCTCCGGGCAAGAATTGCCTTTTGTGTATGAAATATTCTTCCTTCAGTCAACGAATATTTCCCTTAGAAGATGTTTCGGGTCAGAGGCTTGGAATGAAGAATTATTGAGAATTTGAACGAGATAACTCCGGGAACGAAATTGCCTATGTTGAAGAGCTTAGCTCCCGTGAACTGAAATACTTTGCTGTCGAGAAGATTCTTATCAGAGATTAAGAATCGTAAAGAGCGATCGTCTTTGCAACACAGATCGATTTGAAAGATATAACTTTGCAAGTTGAATCCTTACATTCGCGCGTGATGCTATTCGGGACACTCGGTGAAAAAAAAGCAAGTATTATGTTTATTTGAAATTTGTACTGTTCTTGTGACGTATATCTTACGTTGGATTTGCTAAAAGAAAATTATTGAAGAAAAAGAAGAAAAAAAAGAACTTTGTAACAGACGTTTGATAAAAAAATAAGAGTTATTTTTATCGTGGAAATTATGTTCGGCCTTCAGCACGGTTTGTTAATTTTATTACTTTTGGTTGTAACTTTGGTGTAAAGAAAAAAAGAGACCTTTTGATTGATTTGTAAGAATACTGACTTTATAGTAAGTTCATGTTTTAAAAGGATTTATTCCTTTGCTTAGATTGTGTCAATTTTTGTTGTATCTAACTTTAATGTTCAGAAATTCTGATGTTGTATTTTTTTGATTTTTATTTTTTTTGTATGTTATCCAGGAATAATTTATTTATTCCAGCTTTAGAAAAAAAAGCAGTCCTAGCTACCTTTTTTGTAAATAATACTTTATTTTAACTTTTACGAACATCTTGTATCCTTCCATTCCTTCTCTCTTGTTATAGTTTTTTTTATGATAATTGTCCTAGATGACATGGCCTTTGTTTAGAGCGGTTTTTCGTTAACACCCACGAAAAATCCGACAATACACGACTGAAAATGGTAATGGCTAAGTGTAGCAATGGTATAATGTAAGGTAATTACGGAATATATATATATAAGTAAATTTCGCGTACAACAAAATCGTAGGATAAATTTCAGAGGAAACATTTTTAATCAATAGAAACGGGCGGGTGGAAAAAAAAGAGAATTGCTAAAATTTTACTTAAGGCCTTATCGTCTGACCCTCTAAGAGGAAACGTCAGAATGATAAATTTTTAATTTAATGTTATTTCTTTCTTTCTCCACCCATCCATCTGTTATATATGTAGACAAAAGTTTATAACCAGTTTACAGACAAAAAGTTAAAAATCAAAGAAGAACTTACGCATAGGAACATCTTTAAATCTACGAATTCATATGTACCTAATTCAACCAAGCCTTTGAAAATCTCCTATGTTTTTTTTCACGCTTTTTAGCAACTTCCCGTCAGGTTTGTAAATGCTGAAGCCCACATTTCATTAATTTGTGGTTTTTTTTTTTACACAAGTGAAATAAATTTACATCGTATTTCTAATGTTATTATAATGTACAGATTTGATTTTTACTGGTAGTTTAAAAACAATAAATATTCATCATTTTATTATTAGTACCAGCGATGGAAAATTGCTAAAATTTTCCATAAGGCCTTATCGTCTGACCCTCTAAGAGGAAACGTCAGAATGATATATTAAACGTTCCAACACGAGTTTACTGGCTATCAGTCTCCAACTATGTAAAGAAGTCATATAAAGAAGACTTCATTGAAAAAGATCAAGAGGATGGTCACAAAAGAGACGGGCCAACTAGATAATACCTTGTTTACAACTGTGATACTTGTGGAATTTTGTTCTCAAGCATGTGATGAACCTCTCTCGAGTGCACAAATAAGTCAAGTAAAATAAGAATATATTTCTAGTCCATTGTTTGATGTATAGCAGTCACATATTTTGTGGTACTCTTTTTTCTTGCTGCAAATAGATATGTTTATAGATGAGTGAAAGGCCCACAAGCCAATCTGAGGGCTTGACGTAGGAAAATAATAAGTATGTTGGACTATTGATTGCTGTGCCCACGAAATATAGGATAAAGCTTAGCTTCACAGTCTTTCTGACTGTCTACTAAGCTCAACTAACTTTAACATTTTTTTCAGTACTCTTAACTGAAAAATTCATTTTAGGCAACGCTTTTTATAATTCAATATAGTAACTGTTCTTTGCGAGTGAATCGTTCTATCATGGCGAATACACGTTTTGATTGGCTGCCGGGTACATCTAGCCTCGGTTTGGTTTTCATGTACTGATTCCTCTTGACAGATATTCATGTACTGGTTACTCTTGACAGATATTTTCGACACTTATGTAATATCTTACCCTGACTGACATTTATTCAGGTCACAGCTGCTATTTCCGCTTTCAACGGTTTTGCCTAACTTGTAGACAACACAATATGAATTGATCAAATTTATTTCTGGAACTAACAATACAAAACAATATTAGCGCGAAAAACATGCTAGGTGGAAATGGCTCCTCCTGATATTATCCATATCCATCAGTCAACAATAACTTTAAAAACACACATACATATTAACGTATGCACATTGTCAATATGTCAACATGCTTATATATATTTAATTTTAATTATGTGCTTATAAATATTTATTTTCAATTATGTGCTTATAAATATTTATTTTTATTATGTGTTTTTAAATATTCTTATTTAAGCAACATGCATGTATTTAATTCATTTTTTTCAACAATTTTTAGTACACATTTAGAAGCCATATTTTTCTGTTATTTTTAAGTAAGCCGTAAATATCAACCATGTCTTTTTTTAACATATTTTCCGAAATTCCTGGTTTTTATTCTAATTTTATATTCTATTTTTAAGTAACACATTAGTGTTACTTTAAAATAGATTTCAATGAAAAAATGATATTTTTTAATAGATTTCAAGGAAAACTTTTTTCATGTTATTAGCGTGATTTGTTAATGTAATTAGCAACTTTTTTATACAATTTGCAACTTTTTTATGCATGTAGCATGATTTCTTTTTTAAATTTTTATTCCATATTCAAGCAAACATTTTACTTTTTTAAAAAAGACTCATTGTTTTTTTAATATTTCAGGTAAACATTTTCTGTGCAATTAAGGAAGCATGGTTTTATTCTATTTTTAAGCAACCTTCTTCAAGCCTTTTAAAAAGATTTATTTTTTAAATTGGTGTGAGTAAACTGGAGGTGTTGGGATCTCCCATTCTTCTAGTAGAAAATTACTTTTATATAAAACTAGCAAGAATATGCAATGTTGGCCGAGAATGACTATGGAAATCTCTGTCCTCCTCCTCCTCTACGCAGCACTGAACCCCATGTTATTGTATTGTTGTTATCAAAATACAACTAAAAGCCAATTTACATTTGGAGATGGAATGCATTATTGTTGCAAGTCATTTTGTTAAATAGGAGTTTTTAAATTTCATTTTCTTTTACGCCAATGCATTTATGATTTCTATAAATAGTCAAGTAATATTAAATGTAAAAAATAATTTAAATTATAAAAAACACAGACAGACGTTAAATTGTCTGATAATTGTATTACTATACATGTCAACGATTTCACCAGGCTAAAACAGTTTATTTCTGATAAGTATGTGAAGTTTAATGTATGCTTCATTTAGAATTTCGTCACAGCCATATTGGAATGACATGGCGTACATAATATCAACTTAAATAAGATTAACGCAGGAGAGAGATTTAAATTCATTGCACAAGACTCAAGTCTAAAGAAGAGGCCGGAAAAGAGACCGTTTTCTGTTACCAGGCAGTTGGCTTTTGAGGCACGTACTGATTAGATCGTTGGTAGTGGAAAAGCTCTTTTGTTGTGGTGTACATGTGTTCGAGTCGTGTGTGAAACATTGTGCTTGCTGCCAATTGGGAAAGGCTGCTTCAATTGAGTTTCTTTTCTCTCAATATTCTTTTATTTACCATAATAACATTTCTGCACAGGAACTTTTAAAAATAATGGAACAAAAGAAAAGATTTTTGCAGAGTGATATCAACAAACTTCCATGGCAACAATAGTGTAGGTAAATGTAGAAGGCTAACCCCATACTTTACTGGAGATGTTTGCTGTTTCTATCTAACATGTGATCTTGTTCAGACACAAGTTGATTGTCATAAAAAACACGAGAACACACCATAGATTACAAAGCTTTACTCAGCTTAAGATAGTTTCATACAAACATAGATAATTAATAGGAGAGTTCTTATACAATGGACATAAGTTATGACATTAGCAGCACTAAATAATAATGATGAGATGTCCAATTACTACTGAAAAGGATTTAACAGGTGACAATGAGGGAAATGGAATGAGAAATGATGGGAGGAGAGAAATAGCAAGTGCAGCATGTATTAAACAAAAGAAATCTCATAATCTTAAGTTTGTGAGTTCAATCCTTGTACAGGGCAGTACATTTTTATTTTCTCTTCAATTACTCCCTCTCCAAAATAAACTTCACTAAATCATATCTGAAAAGAAACAGGTTATATATGGAGTTGTTTGAAAATAATTTCTAAAATGTATCTCCAATCAATGTAAAAAAATCATCTTTTTACTGAGAAATCACGACGTGAATTCTGTATTTATTACATGATCCGTCTTAAGATGGGGTGCCCTCCACCCTAGCTATTATTTATTACATGATCCGTCTTAAGATGGGGTGCCCTCCACCCTAGCTATTATTTATTACATTGATATCCATCTTTTTTGGAGGGGGGGGGGGGCGATTTTAGAGCTTATGATGATTTATATAATTCTTTATTTTCTTAGATACAACAATCATCGCCTCCCGTGATTAACCTGGAATTAGGACTCCAGTTTCCAGCCGCTGAATACTTTGAAGACACAATTATCGATATGTTAAATACAAGTATGGCTATTTCACCATTTCGTACTTTTCCTTGCGTGCATATAAATCAAATTTTTGTATGTTTACATTCCTTTCTGTTGATTGCCTGTTATTCTCAATGTAAAGTGTGATGCTTCTTTACAATCTCTCCCTTCGTTGGTTTGGTCACATTGAAAGAATGGATGAGAGATGATAACCAGTTTGTGTGCAAGAAGTGTAACACAATGAAGATGGATGAGAACTCTGATGTGGAGAAAGTATATTTGGATGGAAAGTCTATTGATGTTGTCCAGAAGTCTTGGTGATATCATTAGAGCACATGAAGGGGTTGTTGGTGGTGTGATAATAAGAGTTAGACGTGGACAGGGATTTCAGGGAAATTCTGCCATTACTAACCAGCAGAGCGTTACCGCTGTCGACCAAGGGAAGAGTCTATCAGGCATGTGTGCACATGTATGGAAGTAAAATCTGGCCAGTGAAGGTTGAGAATATGTGTTACATGGAGAGAAATGATATGAGAATGATACAATGAATGTGTAATGTAAGTGTTAAAGACAGGCTTATATCTGATGACCTCAGAAATAGATTAAATCTAAACAGTATAGGGAGATGTGTGCAAAACAGGAGACTTTGTTAGTTTGGTCACGTTGAAAGAATGGATGAGAGCTCTTGGGTTAGATGCATGTTAGTAGAGGTAGCAGATTCAGTTGGCAGAGGAAGGCTGAGGAAAACATAGAAGGAAGTGATAATGGTAGATTTGAGAGAAAAAGGGAAAAATAAAGACCTGGCCAGAGTTTAGAAGTCAATTTCTAAAGCTGTATAACATATGCAAGCATGTAAACTGGACGTTAAACCGACCAAATATGGGGGGGGGGGGGGTCTCCAATAGTCTTTAAATATTAATTTTGATAACAAACATTTTTTTAATATAAATTTGATTTACTACATGATAACATTACAGGGTGTCCATGTTGTTTGCTTCTGTATTAAACTACAGCAACACAAAACACTCACTATATTTGACATTTAGATGCATGAAATAACGAAAATATGTTTCACTAGCTATATTTACTCGGCGTTGCCTGGGAGTCTTCTTAGTTTTATTTCTATTTCACTTTTTTTAACTATGCCGATTGTTTTCCAAATTATTTTTTGTAAAATAGGATTTTGAAAGTTAAATTTTACTATTACAGTAAACGATAGTGAAACGATTAATGTAATTAATTGAACCAAATTCTTATAAAACTACAACTTAATTTTATTAAGAAAATGTTGTTTTAATCTTTTCTATTTATAAAATGATTGGATGTAAATAGCTTCCAAACTTTCAATCTTTTAATGCATTTAAGGATCATTTCTTAAAAGCTTTTCTGCTGTTGGACTGCTGTTCAGTCCTAAGAAGTCCACCATCTTGGGCTTTGCCTTCTCTCTGAGAAGGGGTTAGTTTGTTGCTGATCGCCTAAGGCGCCCCTACCAGGGAATGCCGACGGGACTTGTCAGGCATTTTGTGTAAGCCAGAATGCACTGATGCCTGTGCGCTGGCTTTTCAAACCCATACTTGACCTTGTATCTAACATTCTAAGGGGGAAATCAATTAAATGCATGAGGATTTGCTAAGAATGTTGAAGCCAGAAATGCTTCTAAATTTCATTCACATTTCGATAGGTCATGAAGTAATATATTCTTTTATTCTTTTCAACTATTAACAAAAGACTAAAGTGGCTGACTTGTTTACAAATAAATGGAAATGCATTCTGGTGGATTTAATTTCGTAATTAAATTATTTTTTAAATAGGAGTTTAAGAATTTCGTTTCATTTTATGTTATTGCATTTTTCATTTCAATTAATATTCGATTAATAGTAAATAAAAAGAATAATTCAATTTGTAATTATCAAAGTTGATGCAAGAAATACACACACAGAGGTGAAGTTGTCTCATAATTTTATAAATATAGATGAAATCTCTCAACGTTTAAAGATAATCCAGAAAATATCTGGCACCTGATGCGATCCTCTAGCTATATAAGAGTAAGATGGAGTACTGTTGCCACATCTGGGGAGGTGCTGCTTGGAGCACTCTTTCCTGCCTTGACAGAGTACAAAATCGACTTTTAAATCTAGATAGGAGTGATATTTTCCTGCAACCCCTTTCTTTTAGAAAAGACGATGCTAGTCTCTCTCTGATTTAGCGTTCTTGTTTTCTACCACATTGTAAATAGGCTTTCTTTTCTTCATCCATGTGCCTAGCATTAGGCGGAATTTTCATAGACAGCATTTCTTTGCAAGGACTTCTCGTCTGTGGAACACATTCCCATGAGACTGCTTCTCTGGTCGTCTTCAAGTCTGCAAATTGGTCGTCTTCAAGTCCAATATTAACAAATACTTGTTAAAAACTGCCCCATAAGTAATAATCAGTTCATACCATTGATCAATGTTAGTGCTCCCATAGTTTTCCTCATTTTTCAGCTGACAATTATTTCGGTCTCATTAACACTTATCCTCAAGTGGCTTTTGGCCTTGATATGTGGTGACTCAATAGTAAAAAACAAAAACAAAAGGCCCTAATAACCTATAATCTTGTATATTTCTCCAACTCTACTGAACACTAGCCCAGTCTAATAATACTGAACTAGCAATGGCGATGGTGCATATATGTATACTCTCTATTCGAATTCTGTCCTTATTTCACACTGTTTTTGTCTTCTTATGTTGTTTTTTTCCTTCTGTTTTCCCAACACATTTACGGTCACCTTATTTTTTATATTCTACACCTATACACCCATTGTTAGGTTTGGTTTATTATTATTAGACTGTGTTAGTGTATAGGAGAGAGATAAAGAAAAAATTAAGTTATTTGAATCATCCATAATTATAAAAGTCTGAATTTCATAAATTCTATTAGAGATATTATTAGACTGGCCTAGTATTCCAGGAGAGATGGATACAAATTATAAACTATTTAGGCCATCTGTAACTATAAAAGTCTTTGTATTCGATAGTTTCAAATAATGTAAAATATCAAACTAATATGAAAATCTTTTTTTAATTAAAAAAAAACTTCAATTTTGTTTAATTAGCTTAAAAAAACTTTCAAAATGTTAAAATTGGGGTTTTTCTTGAAGTCTTAAAAAATTATAGCGGCTTTATTGTAGTGTATACGTTCCTAATAACAAATTATGGAAAATATAAGTCCTTATAAAAATGATGTATATAAAGTATGAAGAGTCCTATTAAAAAAAATGCAGAGTGAGTATGAAGAGTCTCTATTAAAAAGATATAGTGTGAGCATGCAGAGTTTCCTATTAAAAAGATGTAGAGTGTGAAGAGTTCATATTAAAAAGATGTAGAGTGTGAAGAGTTCATATTAAAAAGATGTAGAGTGTGAAGAGTTCATATTAAAAAGATGTAGAGTGTGAAGAGTTCATATTAAAAAGATGTAGAGTGTGAAGAGTTCATATTAAAAAGATGTAGAGTGTGAAGAGTTCATATTAAAAAGATGTAGAGTGTGAAGAGTTCATATTAAAAAGATGTAGAGTGTGAAGAGTTCATATTAAAAAGATGTAGAGTGTGAAGAGTTCATATTAAAAAGATGCAGGGAAATATTTATGTAAGTTCCTCTAAGAAGAATAATATAGAATATAAGGTCCTAAATTTCTAAATCTTTACACTATTAATTCGACTCCATTTTTCTTTTCATACCTCTGTATGATTTTAATCACTGAATTTCTGCCCCCCCCCCCGTTTCACAATTTCTTTTCCGCCTCCTCTCCTTCCCCTCCTCCTCCCTAGGTTTATTTAGTCCATCTGTTGCAACCCCCTGTTTTAGTTACAGGAAGTCGTCTTCATCAGATTCTGGATATTTAAGAAGTGACTTTCTAAAAAGACATTTGGAAGTAAATGATTTTATCTTTTTATCTCCCTCCCTCTTTCTTTTTAAAATCCTGTTTTGTAATCTCAACCAGGTTTTTTACTTTTAGTTTCATCAGATATATTACATCTACTTATCTACCTTTGAGAAAGGCATGAACTCCAATTTCCCACCAGCCTCAAAAATTGCTGTTTCTTTACTATAACCCTACTATGAGTAAAAGAAAAGAAAAAAAACACTATTTAATTTTATAATAGTATAATTTTTTTGCATGTAATAGTTGTAAACTCTTAAAATCTTGGTTGATTTTGACAGCAAACAAGTAGTTTTTATTTTATTTTTTACTTACTACATTATAATATTACAGATGTCAGCCATCTCGTGTCTGTGTCTACATAAACTACAGACCCACAACATTATGTGCTTTACGAACCTTACTTAATTTCATAAATATTTGGGAAAATAAAGTGGTCATAAAAACAAATAATAAAATTAAAAATAATTTATTTAGAAAGTAAATGAATAAATTTCAAGAGCCCTTTCCCCCTCTTTATGACCCTAAATTTTGCCACTTTTTTGTTGTTGAAAAATAAGTGAAGCACCTAAGCGTCCAAATAGTGATCGTTTTTTTATGAGTCTGTACTTTATACACATACAGACTCAAAGATAGTTGACACCCATAACATTATTTAGTAAGTAAAATGTCAAATAAAATATTTTTAAAACCTACTTGTATATTACCATAATAGCTCAAGATTGTGTTTGGATTACCTATGCCAAAAATTGGAATTAAAAATTCTCATAAAAAATGTGTTTTGCCCCACAAAAAGTGAAATTTAGATTTATGCCCAAAACAGTGAATCAGCTTGTTTATAGAGAAAAGATGTGAACAAAAGTATTCTCCGACATAAACCAAATAACGGTTTGAGGAGATGAATGAATATTTTGGCTCCATCTTGTTGTCACAACAAGATGGAACCAAAATGTTCAGATTTCAACGAGATGGATTTTCCATTTGGAGTTACATCAACTTTAATTAAAGAGTTGAGAGGTCACAGACATAACATCCTTAAAACTCTGTGGATGGAAGCTTGGAACCAAATCCCGTTTGAAATGATATAAAGACTGAAAGCTGACTAGCCTGTCCATGATGTTGTGAAGCTGCTTATAGAAGGAATTGAACATCTCATCTAACATTTGTGTTTTTCTTCTGTTATCAACAATTTTTTTAATTTCCATATCTATGTGGAAATGAATTATACCAAATTTCTTAGCTTTTTATGGGGCACCTGTATAATGAATTAGTTGAAGTGGATAATGTGTTTATAATAAGAAAAAGCAAAGTTTTGAAATGAAATAAATTGCAAATGCATGATATGCTATGAAAATGGATCCACCAGAAAGCAATTCACTTTGTTCCATGGATTGCTTTTTCTTTCTTTTGCTACCACAATTCGGTATATTTCAAGATGGGTTTGTGCTCATTATATCAATTCATCATTATTGTCCATGCGTCAAAAATATTTAACTATTAAGTTATGTAGAAAGCTCATCTATTTCTTCATTTGCATATTTCAATATTTAATTATTTTTTTTACTTTTATTTTCTTCTTAGGTCAACGACCACGCGCCTTGATTCTTGACTGCCAAAATATATTTAACCTTGATTACACAGCAATAAAGGTATTTCTATTTTTCATTTATTCGATATTTTAAAGTTGAAGAAGCAAACATGGTTTAAACATGCAAATACACTTATATGCAAAACAAAAGTGTTACGAATATTAAAGCAGAAAGAATAAAATGGTGAAATAAATCTGGATGCGTAGTAACACATGGCAATTTGTGATAAACGTGCATCTAAACAAGTGTACGGTTTCACAACTATTACAGAAATAAAAGGTCATTTTATTTATGTTAGGAATTCTCTTTTCTAATAAAAATGAATCCCACAAGGCAATTGAGCACAAGTGCACAGGTGTATAAATTTCCAAATACAACTTTTTAGGCATTCATACAATTTTTACACACACCAAAAGTTTTGAAAGGAATTTTAATTCCATTTCGTGGGACACGTTGATGGACAATTCATTAAATTTTAGTGGAAGATCTAGATTTTTTTTCTCTGTTCTAATAAAAATAAATAGTTCATATATTAAGATGATAGTTCAAAATATGGAAGAAAAACTTACACACTTATCTCCCTTCCATTGAGATTATGGTTTACATTTTAGTTAGTAATGATTTTTAATTCTTTTAGTATATTTATATTTAGCTTCAGTGGCAGATTTTACAAAATAGTATTGGTTTAATTGATCTATTCCATTCAGTCGATGGAGTAGGATATTAATTTGTATTTATTTTATGAGTGGTAAGTAAAATAAAGTGCCCAACCATAGTCAAGGGAAACACAAAGACTACCTACCTATTGGATTAGAAAATTATTTTAAAAATCAAATATTTGACTATAACATAAAAAATCACATACGTGACTGGAAAATTAGGTAAAAATCACATTTGACAATGAAATTTATTTTTAAATGTCATATTATACTTGAAAATTATAAATAAATCACATATTTCACTAGAAAATTATAAAAAGGATCACATCTATGCCTTGAGAATTATTTACAAAATCACATCTGTGACTTGAGAATTATTTTTTTTAATTTCATATTTTATTAGAAAATTATGAAAAATTACATATTTGACTACAAAATAATGAAATACCATATGTTTGACTAGAAAATAAAAATATACATTATTAACTAGAAAATTATTTTAAAAATCACATCTGACTAAAAATTTAAATTTAAAAATTACATATTTGCCTAGAAAATTATTTTGAAAAATTACATATTTGAGCAGAAAATGATCAAAAATCGCATACTAAAGCAGAAAGTTGTCAAAAAATCACATATTTGACTAAAAAATTATTTTAAAAATCACATTTGAAAAAAATCACATATTTGACTAGAAAAATATGAAACAATCAAATATTTGACTAGAAAATTATGAAAAAATCACATATTTGACTAGAGAATTATGAAAATATCATAGATTAAACTAGAAAATTAATGTTAAAATCACATATTTGACTAGAAAATATTGGAAAAGTCACATATTTAACTAAAAATAAATCTATGACTAGGAAACTAGGAAAAAATAAAAGATTTTAATAAAAAATTATGAAAAATAATATATTTGACTAGGAAATTATTAAAATATGTGATTTTTAGTCACATAATTTTTATATTTTCAATATTTTTAATTACATATTTGACTAGAAAAATTATAAAAAAATACCAGATATGACGAGAAAATTATTTTAAAAATCAAATATTTAGCTATAAATCAAATCAAAATTATTTTAAAAATCACAGATATGATTAGAAAATTATTTAAAAATGATATATTTGACTAGAAAATTATTTTAAAAATCACAGATATGATTAGAAAATTATTTTAAAAAATGATATATTTGACTAGAAAATTATTTTAAACAATGACATATATGACTAGAAAATTATTTTAAATAATGACATATTTGACTAAAAATTATGAAAAAATTTCATATATCACTAGAATATTATGGAAAAATTACATATTTGAAAACCCTATATTTGACTTGAAAATTATGAAAAAGTTCCATATTTGACTAGAAATTATTCCGAAAAATCACATATTCGATTGTTTTAGAATATTGCATTCATAATAGTCTTATTTGAGAGGCAAATTTTAATGAAGTGGATTTCATACTTTAATAAAGTAAAGTATAGTAATAAATTAAAGGTATTCAACTGAAATTTCTCCCAACTTTGAGTGAAATAGCAATTAGTATTATTGAATACTAATTGCTATTTCATAATTATATGCAATTAGACAAAATGCCCCAAAACAAAATCAGTGTTGGATTTTTTGTATTTTATTGATACAAATTCAACTCTGACCTTTTTAGTGAACATTACAGCAAACATGCCATTATGTTACATGTTTATTAGTATATGAGCTAAATTGACATGAATGACATTGACAAACAAACAGATTTCGCCCCTCCTCCACAATACGATTAGATAAAGAGACAACACAATGGTTAAAATGATAAATTAAGATTTATTATCATAAAAAGTAATGAAAGACTAGTAGTTTTACATCATCATCATCATCATCATCTATGCAATTCATCGAAGAGATAATGACTGTTTCATGCAGCCCAACCAGGCCATACATAATCATACTTCTTCACTTGGTTCTGCTGGCTTTTGTGCGATCTTGCCAATCGTTGGTGCTGATATACCTCCATTTCCAGTTTATTTTCACTGTATCTTTGAATCTTAATTCAGGTATTCCCTGATTCCCACTTCCTTCACACATTTCAGAATACATCGGTTGTTTTTGTAGTTGTTTGGGTTTCATTCTCTTCGAATATCCTACTCATCTGAGATTCTTCTTTATTAGGAGATCTTGCACATCCTACATTCATAATCTCCCCAAGATGACACATCATGGAGTCTTTTCCACTCGACAGAAAAAGGTTGACAGGACAAATGCTCTGTATATTTTTCACTTCACCTGGTTATATGTTGGTTTATTCATTGTCTCTCTTGAAGTTTCACATAATCTGTGCTTGCTTTTCCCATCCTGAGGAAGATTTCTTTGTTCAACCTGGAACTTTCCGACACTTCCTAGGAAGGTGAAGTTCTTGCATTTGGTGAATATTCCATTGAATGGTTCTGCCTGAATGCTTAGAAATCTCAGTGAATGATAAAGGTCTTGCTGTTTATCTTCAAGCTGAAATTTTGCACTACTGCACTGGCAAATGCATCAATAGTTTCTGCATATTAGTTGCACTGTAAACCACTAGTGCACTATTATCAACAAATATCTCTCTCACAATCTTTATCAAGAATTATAAAAACAAACAACAGAGATGTTAACCTTCAGCCCCCCCCCCATCAAATAGCAACGTCAAATGTGTGTTGAATGCAAAGATTATCAGAAGATACAAAGTGTAAAGTTTTACAGATTGAAACAAGAAAAAAATTACATATGAACCAATTTCCCAATTTGTTTCTCATTCAACTAAAATAGATCAAGTAAATATTTTATCAAGTTTGGAAAAAGCTCAATATTTTGATATTGAGCCTTTTCCCAACTTGATAAAATATTTATATATCTACCTTTTGTTCCCTACAAGCACATACTGGCAACGAAAAAGAAAAATGAGATTTTTTTGTGCAATGATTTAACTGTATTCTCGATAACTTGATCCATGTTCGACCAGCAGATGTAACTTCTCAGAAGACTCTTCATCTGTGATATGCCTGAATTCCCAACATGAAACTCTCATAGAATACATTTTTGCAATGTCGCCAGAATGACAATCCGATCACTGTACATTACTACATCGTCGCAGATGGAATATGCTTCCAGAATTTTTTTGTTCTTTTCTATTATGACCTTTTTTATATTTGTTTTTATAAAATCATCGTTCATTGCCTTTGTCTTTATCTCTGCTAGTGTTACTGGAAGTTCTCTTACAATAGTACACAACGTGTTTTTCACCTAAACTTATATTCGTAGAGAAGCTATTACCGTGTCTTGAATGGGTTCCACAGATTTTCGTATCAATCTAGATAGTGCGTCCACATGACTGATCTTTGAAGATAAGAGATACTACATCTTGTAGTTATAATTATATGCTGTATTTATACTTTCTCAATATACTTTGTTTCATGTAATCCCGAGTTCGTGTGTGTTCTTTCTGGGCCCCTTACAGATTCACAACACTAGCGACGAGGAACATTAAGGGAATTTTATTTGAGAACTTTAAAAAACCGAACGTGGAGAAACTAACAGCGAAATTACCCAACAACATACAAAGTTCTAAAAACAGGCTTTATCAGTGAGCCAATAAAAATAAAATCCCGTAGTTGGATTTTTTTTTAGCCAAAGTGATTTCCCTTCTTTCTTTTTTCTTACGAAGAAACCAACCCATTTTCTTTCAAATAAAAAAAGTCAGTGATTTCATTATTTCCAGCCCGCACTGTGTTCATTTTTAACAAGAAAGTAGTCAAGAGCCCTTTACGTCTACAGTGGCAACTTGCCTTGTTTGGTGTGAACTATGTTAAAAATAAATAAATAAATAAGGACACAGAATTCATGCTGCAAATAGTTAACACTAAGCTAGAGGAAATTAAGTCAATGTTTTTGGATAACCAGTTGAAGGTTAAAGAGAATGAACTCATAGTTCCATAGATAGAATCGCTAAAGTTACAACTCAAAAATGTTTTAGAAGAGCTAAAGACTATGAAAGATAAGATGACTTGTCTTGAAGTTGAATATCGAAGCAAAGAAGACATATTTTCAAAATTTAAAGATGTGCTCCAAAATCAAAAGTCTAGAATTAAAAAACTGGAGAATATCAAATCTTATTTTGATAGAGTCATACAGTTCTCTAATAACAGACACCTAACTAAAATTAGGGGACGACTAATGGAAGACACCGACAGTACTCCCCAGGAAGAAGTTATGGTTACCAGATACGACACTTTCGATATACAGATACCTCAAGCAGCCTCAGAATAGTGTCAATCCAAAAAGGAAATGATACTATGACTCCTGAGGAGGTAAGGCTTGGGGGGTATGATACCTTACCTATAATGAACTACTTGGACTCTTCCACTCACCATAACTATTGTTAGCACCTGCTTCTCAGTGTTGGATCCAGCACAGTCTATACTGGCAGTCAAGACTGACGTACAAAATAAAATTCTTGACTATTATTTGCTCCAGATATTTAATTTCTTGCATAAAGAACTCAGATTTCTCTTCCTTTAGTTTGAAACCGTAATCTTGAATTCTTTGGAAAACTTTATGTATGTGCGCTTTATGTTGCTCTAAAGTATTACTAATTATTAAGATATCATCCAGATAAGCCGTCGCAAACTCTAGACCACTCAGTTATGCTGAAATATAGCCGGCACCACCTTAACTCCAATCAAATTTGTATAACCCTATATGTGTATTTATACACAATAACTTCAAACATTTTTCATCCACCGGGATCTGCAAATATGCATCACTTAACTCCAATTTTGAAAAAAGCTTTCCTCCATTTAGCTTTGCGAATACTTCTTCCAGACTAGGCAACGGGCAATGGTAATCTCTCTGGTTCAACCCCATTGAAAAGTTTGTGCATACACGAATTTCTTTATTCTTTTTCTTTACATATACTGTCGACGAAGCCCATTCACTATATTCAACCATTTAATAGAACTCTCATTTTTTCGAGCCTAAGTTTATTTTTTCTTCTGACGCAAACAGAATATTTCGCTTCTTTTTTAAAATTGGTTCTATATCCGGTTTCAACTTAAATTTTGCAATTAATTTGTTGAATCTACCAAACCAACCAGAAAAAAAAACTTGTGAAAAATTCTCTTTTAATTCTTTTTAAAATTTATCCCTAGAATCTTTAGTTTCTATATTCTGGCAAAAATAATTTATTGGTAAATCCTGCAGTTGGAATTTCTCCATCCAATCTGTGATAGTAAGTTACTCAAATTATTCATCACAAATACTTTTAGTTTTAGCGTTTTTAATTGAAGTGTGACTGTCATCAGTTTGCCTTCGAATTTGATTTGCTTCCGGTTATGTTTTTTGCAATTTTATTAGTCCTCAATAAAGTTGGCTTGCCAATTTTCTTCCATGTCTGGCGATTAATAATTGATAAATCGGACCCTGAGTCTAACTAAATTTTTATTTTTTTATTTAATAATTTGACTTGAGCAAACTTCCTAATATTTTCAATTTTAATTCTGTTATTATTCTGTTTTGTTTTACTTTTTTTTCTGCAATGCATACTTTTATCTCCTATGCGATCGCATTTAAAGCATTTCTTTGTTTTATGGTGACAATCTCTGTACCAATGCATCTGTCTGCAACTGGAACATAGTTTAGGGGGCAGACTACTTCTCTTTTGACTATCAAATTTTACTGGTGAAGTCATTTTTTCCTTGTTGCAGGTTTTTCTCATGTGGGACACTCCAGACTGTTCGATATCTTTCGAATCCTAATACACGCTAATAAGCTGTTGGCAGTATTCGGCTATTTGTTGGAGTATTAGATCTAGCTCATTTTCCAGTTTGTTAAGGACTCTCCTTCTAATCTCCGAGTCTGTGTTCAACTCAAATCCTTCTGTAAATATGAGACATTTGAAATTATTAGCACTTAATTCCGATAACTTGAAGTCATCACAGTGCTTATTTACTATGCTTGCAAAAGTCGTATAGTCCTCATTATCCTTTCTTGTCAGGTTAAAACACTTCCACCTCTTATGGAAGAGAGCTGTGTTTGATCAACAATTGTATCGCTTAACTAAATTTTAGATCGCTGGTCTTTTGAGGTAAAATGTAATTTACAAATTTTGTATGTTCAACTGTGACTAATTTCCTTACAAGTAACCGAACCTTTTTGAAAAAAGTCCAGTATTCACAGTCTGAATTATATGTCTTTATAACGCCTGAAATATGAGGCAAAAGTAGGCTCATTGTTTGGATCATAGTTGAAAGTCTCAATGGTGTTCAAAATTGTGTTCTGAGAGAATGTGCTTTCGTCTGTACCATTTTGCCACTCATTTGACAATTAGAATAATTTCTGCTGTTGTTGAACATTTCGAATTTTTTATTTTATTCAAGCTGTTCTTTCTGTAATTCCAATCTTTCTGCTTGAATTTTATTTCAATAGGACGCCTGTTCTGCCTGTAAACATAGTTATTCATTTTGTTGATGTTTGAAAAGCTCCAATATTAAGTTTTTGAAATACTCCATTTTTATTCCGGCACTTGGAATAACTGACTTTTGTATATATATATAATTTTTGTTTTTCTTTTTTAATTAACATGGTTCATCGATTTTACTTACTGAGATAAGTTTGTAACCTCTCAGTGGAGAATTAAAAAATAGGTTCGTACAAACTTATTTACTTTGTGAATTAATGAAAGAAAATCAACAGACCTTTTCTTGTTTTATCTTGCTTTTTCCTTCGCTGTTGAAACTTGATTTTTCAAACTTTCTTTGGAAACTAATTCGTTGTCGTTTTCTTTAATTCTTTTTGTGCTGTTGGAGTTTTTTTTTGTTTTTTTGCAGAATTTTGCTTCTTAAAATTCAATATTTCAACTTCTTGTTCTCTTTGTTAACCAAATAACTAAAGCATTCCACTAAATTCTTTTTCTTTTTCAAAATCCAACCATTAAAAAAAGCGTGAGTACAGTAAGAGATGATGAGACAGGGGATTTAACAGACACGCCAGTAGAAACAGCTGGTGTACTAGCAAGTTTTTTTTTCAATCTGTTCATTCTTTTGAAGAATTTGGTCCACTACAAGAGAGTTGTTATGAGGAGGGTACCAGAAAAATTATGGATGAACTAAAAATAGAACATAAAGACATACCACTATTACTATTCAAGTTGGATGTTAGTAAAAGTATGGGACATGATGAAATTCATCCTAAAATATAGAAATACTTATCATCAAATGAAGGCTTTATCAATGCAATAACCAATTTGTTTAGGAGATGTATGGAATATGAAGAGATTCCATATATTTGAAAAACAGCTATAGTAATACCGCTACATAAAAAAGGTTCGATACATTTAAAAAGTAATTACAGACCCGTTTCTCTAACATGTATTTTGTGTAAGGTATTTGAAAAAATAATTAGAAACCACATATTAAATTTTATAAAGGATTATATAAATTGTAACCAACATGGCTTTGTCCATGGTAAATCAACATTATCTAATATTTTGGAAAGTATTGACATTATAAATGAATATTTGATGGAGGAAGATATTGCGGATATCATATATTTGGATTTTAGCAAGGCATTTGATACAGTATCTCATTATTGTTTACTAGTAAAAATGAAAAATGTTGGTATTACTGACAAAATGGTAAATATTGTGAGGGAGTTTTTGAAGGATAAAACTATGAAGGTAAAAGTTGGAAACAATTATTCTGAATCACAGTACATACCCTCCGGTGTTCTGCAGGGTTCGGTATTGGGTCCTTGTTTGTTTTTGATATTCATAAATGACTTACCTAATAATATAAATTAAGAAATAGAACTGTTTGCTGATGATGTTAAACTACTTGTGAGACTTTTATCAAAGGAAATAACACAGATGGATCTAAATAAATTATCATATTGGGAGGACATTTGGAAATTGGGATTTAACCTAGACAAATGTAAAGTACTACATGTAGGATCCAGAAATTTGGGAGTTGAATATGTACTAAACAACAGAGAAATCAAAGAAGTAGATGGAGAGTGCGATTTGATAATACATTTAAGGCAAATAATCATATTTTTAATCATATTTTGACCATTGTATCGAGGGCAAATAGAATGATCGGGTGGATGGTTAGGAATATTATTTTGAGGGAGACAAATGTTGTGTTAAGTATATATAAAGCTCTAATAAGACCTCATGTAGAATACTGCACCCATGCCTGGGCTCCAGCGACTAGACATGGAAATTGGAATGTAATATTGAAACTGGAAGGCGTACAAAGAAAGGTGACAAAACTAATAAGTAAAGTAAAGGAGTGCAGTTACAGGGAGAGATTGGACAGATTGGGATTGACTACTTTGCTGGAGAGAAGAATGAGAGGTGATATGATTGAGACTTTCAAGATAATTAATGGCATTTCTAACTATGATGGGCATTTTTTTAGTATTTCTCCTAGATCTGTAAGGTTATTGTCGAGGCAGTTTTCAAAAAGTAGATCTGTTAACCAGTTAAGTTTTTTTGCTCACAGAGTAATATGTTTTTGGATTAAGTTACCAGATAGGATTAAGAACAGAATAGCGTGAATCAGTTTAAGATGAGGTTGGATGAATTCAGAGAAAGTGGTAGAAGGAAGAAATTGAGGGGGCACTTTTGGGAGTTATCAAATGAAATATTTAACAGAATTTGATCTGGATAGCGATACTGTACTAAGAGTTTGATTATATTTTTTTTAACAGTTGAATTGAGAAGATAGTTAAAGGGGAGATGCTCACGGAGGCATAAACAAACAAATAAGTAAATAAATTTAATTGTAGACATAAACCTGAGTTTTCTGTTGCTAGTGTTTGTGTGTAACTTAAGTCCGGTTTATTTTCGTGGTTTGAATCAATTTGAATTTCTTGTCGTCAAAGTCGTGCAACATACGTTCGAAAGAAAAAATGTTGGACTGAATTAATTTGAGTACTTTGTCTCCATATTTGTGGGATGTGGATTTCTGATTCTTGCTGCCAATGTTGTGGCAATGTAAGTCTCGAATCCCTTGTCACCAGTGTTGTGGCCTTGCAGGTCGGTAATAATCAAGACAAACACAGTGGTATAGTTAACAAAAGTGTATTAATAAAAGTATATTACAGTAATACGAATAATGATTCTGGGGCCATAACTGCCACCAATTGCTGCCACCACGTATAAATGTAACTGGGTAAGTCAATTTATTCCTGAAATAGGTAGATTAGCTTACACCATAACAATACCTTATATAGAATATTGTACTAGACTATCATAAAGGTGCAACATCTGTTCTTGGTAGAAAGACGAAAGACATCCTTCTAGACTAAGGAAATTTAAATTTTTGTTTCAATCTACAGTAGGGAGCTGGATTTTCCCACATTCAAAATTGACCGCATGTCTAATTTTGTCCTCAAGTAGATAGGGAATATAATAAGACCTCATCTATATAATAAAGTAGAGCAAGTCCGTTCACTGTTTCTTTGTGATTCATAACATTCTTCCTACAAATTAAATGTTTGATTCTGGTTCGTCAGTGTTTTTTAAACGTTGGTATATGTTCTTTACAAAAAAATGTATTTCGATTCAGTTTCTTTCAAAATACAATTAATCCATCTAGGAAGCTATTTTAAATGGGGGTATTTTTCAATCATGACCTAAATAACAATTAGTATATATATATATGTGTGTATATATATGTATGTATGTATATATATATATATATATGTATGTATATATATATGTATGTATATATGTATATGTATATATGTATATATACAGGGTGTTTCAAAAGTCTTGGGAACATAACGATTTTTAATAACTCAAAAACTATTAGGAGTTGAAAAATACAATTGGTACCGTTGGAAAGGTTAAAGTTTCAAGTTTTGTGGGGAATCTTCAAAGTTGCTCAATATGAGCACCATTCGTCACACGGCAGACATCTAGTCGATAGTCCATTTCCTGCCAAACGCGTTCCAGCATCTTGACGTCAATGGTTCCCACAACTGCCGTTACTCGAGCCTTTAGTTCGTCAATATCTCTTGGAAGGGGCGGCACATAGACTTGTTGGTTGACAAAGCCCCAAAGGAAAAAGTCACACGGGGTAAGATCTGGAGACCTAGGAGGCCAGGGCATGAGAACGTCATCACCTCGCCCAGATCTCCCAATCCATCTACCAGGCAGCCTTGTGTTATGAAACTGCCTTACTCTAAGACTCCAGTGTGGTGGTGCACCATCTTGTTGAAAAATGAAGTCATCAGATTCTGCTTGTTCCAACTGAGCCATTAACCAGTCTTCCAGCAT
>OY744534.1:33442483-33522483 GCA_963556195.1 Sepiola atlantica
TCTCAGAAAATCCCATGATGCAGCAACAGGACCAGACGATATACACTCAATTTCTGAAACAATCATGGCTGGTAATCAGCAACAGCCCTAAAAATATTAATAGAGAGTTCTAATCAGATATGGTATACAGGCAGCTTTCCGGAAACATGGCGGGAAACCATAATCATACCAATACTGAAAAATAAAAAAATATGTCAATCCCAACAAACTATCGACCTATTTCACTAACTAGCTGTCTCTGTAAGAGAATGGAGAGAACGGTGAACGAAAGATTGAAGTGGTATATAGAGAAATATCAATATATATCCAAATACCAAAGTGTGTTTTGACAAAGCCGAAGTACTACCAATCAACTAGTACGACTTAAAACCTTTATTAGAGATGACTTCATATAGAGACCACATGTTATCACAGTTTTGTTTTATTTACCTTGAGAAGGCCTACGACACTACATGGAAGCATGGAATTATGAAAGACATATACAGCATAGGCCTAAAAGGTAGACTAACCACATTTATACACAACTTTCTCTCAAATCGTATTTTCAAAGTTAGAAATGGATCAACGATGTCTAAACTTCACAAACAAGAGGTAGGATTACCCCAGAGCATCATTTTATCAGTAACACTTTTTATAATAAAAATAGTGTTATCGAAGTGGTTAATCCTGAATTTCAGAAATCACTATTTGTGGATGACTTTTCTATTACCTGGTCAAACTGTTACATAGCTCCTACTCTTGGGCCGCGGCGGTACTCATTTCGTATACTCTTCCCGGTTCTGGGCCGTGGCAGTTCCCGTTTTATCACTCGTCATTTTTTTAACACCAAAAATCATATAGTTTGCATACCTTTAAATTTCTCCCTTGCCGCATAGAGGGTGCGTGTCGTCTAGTGGTTGAATTCCTTCCTCTTTCTTCTGTACTGCCGTGAACATCGCCGCTGCAACAAAAACTTCATGACGGACTCCGAAGACAAACAATCTTTTTTAAACTTTCAATTCTTTTTATTACAGGCGTTAGTTATCTATCGGCTTGGAGATATTCACCAACGTCGAGAGAGAGAGAGAGCAAATTACTGCTTTCGTAATTACTTATTAAGTCTTAACCATTCATGGAGGGGGGAAAAGAGATCTTTCGCCTGTATTTTCTTAGGGAAATATTTCCCTTAATCCAATTTGCGGACTACATCAAAATCACGTCTGATAAGTTCACCTCCAAAACCCAGACTGTTAAAACTCGCTTCTCACGAAGAACGAGTGACGTCACGGATCCCTCTGTTTCCCACGTAAAGGCCAGTGACGTCACAGAGCCTCTCGCAGGTGCACATTGACCCTTGATCTGAGGTCTCGTCATGCGATGACCCTGTCACGTCTGTTATTTCTGACTGTGAGAACAGACTCTATTCTGCACTCGACTGCACGGGTCCACCCTGCGCTAATTCGCGCAAGTCAAACCAACGACTTCCAACAGATACGTCCATTCCCATAGGGCCATTATCCAACAAAACCCACACATATCAAATGCAGAAAAGCCAGTTGCAAAACTGCATCAATAAAATTGAAAACTGGGCAAACGTAAATGGATTCAGATTTTCCAAAAACAAAACAGTATGCATACATTTTGTAACAAAAGAAAGTTACATCCTGAACCACAACTCAAAAGAAATATACCAACATGCAAACAAACTAAATATTTAGGGCTTATTCTTGATAGCAAACTAAATTTAAAGGCCCATATAGAATACTTACCCCAAAAAATGCATTAAAAGCTTAAATCTCTTAAAAATTATATCAAAAACTGCTTGGGAGCTGACCGTAAAATGAAGCTACTCCTATATAGAGCATTAATCAGATCAAAATTAGATTATGACAGTATAATTTATAGTGCAGCTCGTGAGTCATACCTTAAAAGGCTACAACCGATACAAAATCAAGGACTAAGATTATGTCTGAATGCCTTTCATACCTCTCCTATGCAAAGTCTCCATGTAAAAGCCAACGAACTCCCATTACATCTAAGATGGGAATTATCTCTTCAGTATATGTTAAAAATTAAAAATAACCCCAATAATTCAACATAAAAATAAATATTCACATCACAATGCACCTATTTTTACACCATATGTCTCCTAGGGATATGCAGAAGCCAGCTCCTAAATAAATAATAACCCTGATAACATATTGCTATGGACACGCTCCAATATACACCATGGATGTTAACAAAACTAAAAATAGATGTCACACTGAGACAAAAAATTTTTTTAAAAGATCTAATCCCTGAAAACGAATACCAATACAAATTTGGAGAACTTAGAGAGAAATACATAAGCAATCTATACAGATGGGTCTAAAGATACAAATAAAGTTGGAGCAGCAGCCACCAGTGTTTATAAACAAAAAAGTATAAGACTACCCAACGACGCTTCTATCTTTACTGCTGAAATGCAAGCACTAAACATGGCAATTGATCTTGTAAAGGAATCACCAGAAAAACAGTTTGTAATATTTACAGACTTATTATCTTCTTTCATTTCCCTAGAAGAAAAAAGATTGCAATATGCTAGAAAAGGTATCATAATTTAGTGAAAGCACAAAAGGAAATAATCTAACAGGGATATAAATAATATCAAAATACCACATACGGATTTTAAAAGAAAAGTCAAGGAATACATAAAATTAAAATGCCAAAACAAATTATTTTAACATAAACCCATAGTTGGAATAGAAAACAAAAACATGATAACCGATCGAAAGGAAGATACTGTATTAACAGGTATATGTATCAACCACACAAGACTGACCCACATACATCTGCTTGGAGGAGAAGATGAACCTCAGTGTAACCATTGCAATGAAGGACTAACAATAAAACATGCATTAATCAAATGCAAAAAATATGCACATATACTCTATAAGTATTACAAAGTGTTGTGATGGGATACCTGACTCGCCTCAAGGCTGATAAGTGTACAAGCATATATATACTACGAACAGTAGTATGTATGGTGGACTGTATTCGACGGTATTCGACGGTATTCGAGTGTATTAGGTTAATCCTATTGGATTACCAGTAGTGCTATTGTTTTGTACAAGATGTACGTTGTAATAAACCATCCTCTTTTAAAGACCTTAAACTCTGGTTATTTTTGTTATTATAACTTCTAACCAAGTTATATCACAAAGTAACAAACATAAAAATATTATTTGGAAATATAGTTTCTTCTCAAATAATAGGGTTTCTTAAAAAAAACTAATTTGTACAAACATATATTTTTTTAATCCAGTATTAACAAAATAACATCTGACAAGAAACAAATATCAATTAACTTAAATAAAAATGTGAATTATCTTGTCACCAAGCAAACAATTTGAAAAACGCTCTTCAGAAGAATGGCCCAAATAATATCTCTCCCTCCCCCCAAAAAGCATACCAAAATCTAAAAATCAAACAAAACGATCAGACATTATGAATAGTTAAATTCTGCAATCTAAAAACAACTTCACAAAAAAAAACATTGTAAAAACTGTCTGAATAAAAAAAAGAAGTTTGACCTGAGATGACCTTATAATGGTTGAAAGGTCGTTAAACACTTGCAAACAAACAATTTATATGATGGACTAATTTGCATGAAGGACTAATTTCACAAAAATCAGAAAACAAATTACTATTTGTAAAATAGAAATTAAAAAGAAAAAAGAAATCTGCAAAAATCAGACAACAAATTAATAGGGTGGATTAAGTTGCCCTGTAACTGGTTGCACAGTCAGACAAAACTAATCAATAAAATTTTGCAGACATTTTGAAAGCTAACCGCTTCAATATAACCAATCTCTTTTTAAAGAACGGATGTGAATGTGTGTAAATGAATTTAAAAAGATCAATATTATAAGAATAGAATCCTTATTAGCCCACTCCCTTTAAACGGCAGCCCTGGATCAAATCACTTCCCCTACACACACCACTTGCATTCCCAGCTTTGCAGGGTGGCTCGTTTGCTATGCAGATGGTCTTCCCAAGAGATTGGTAAGGATACTAACTTTAGAGATTAGTATTCTAGCAGAAGACAAGCATCATTACTCACTTTATGCTTGAGTCAGAGGAGGGAGAGGAGGGAGAGGAGGGAGAGAGATGGCTTGAAGTGGGGAATGAGGTGAATCAATAAATTTGTCCATAAGGTGAGATGGATCAGCAAAGAAGACTTGACTAATTCTTGGCAGTGGCTTTTTATACACATTGCATCAAGATTCACATGCATACTGAATATTTAAAAGAAAAAATGGGAAGAATTTTTATTATTTAAAATATATTTGTTTGTTCGTTATTGATTTTTTTTTACTAATGTAATTTTATTTAGGGACAAAGCTTTTTAAAATGACTAAAATGTGAAAGGAAAAAAATGGGGCAATATTTTCAGTTAATACATTAAAAGTTTAAAGAAAGTGCACACTTAATCTCTAATAAGGAAACAAAGCATTTAAATAAATAAATAAATAAAAACATTGTCAACATTTAGTTAACTGAAGGTATATAAAGAATTCTGAAGGATTTCAGTGTTTTTTAGATTTTACTTCTAACATCTGATTAGATTTCATTTATGGCACAAAGCGGCATCCAGTGGTGAGACTCTAATTTGGGATCTTTGGGGAGTGTCAAGTCATCCCTTTGTAAGCATTACTCTAAGGTCCACTCAAAGTCTGAGTGCTAGTACCAGGAAGTATCCCATTTATGGGTTATATTAATGAGTCCTGCTATAAGATGAAACTGCAGCAACAACACCAACATCACCAACAACAACACCATCATCATCATCATCATCATCATTATTATTATTTTTTATGTCCGTTTTACATGCTGGCATGCATTGGATCTTTAAGAAATGGACTTCCAAAGTAACCTATCTCTGGTCAGGTATTTATTTATCCCTCTTTCCCTCAGGTCTATTTTTATCACTTCTTCTCATGTTTTTCTTGGCCTTCCCCTGTGAACCGAACCTTCTACCTCAACAGTTCTACATCTACTCTCATCCATTCTTTCAATGTGGTCATACCATCAAAGTCTACTCTTCTGCACACATCTCCCTATACTGTCTAGATTTAATCTTCTTCTGAGGCCATCAGAACTAAGTTTGTCTTTAAGACTCACATTGCACATCCATCGTATCATTCTCATATACTTTATCTTCATGCAACACATGTCCTCAACCCTCACTGGCTAGGTTTCACTTCCATACATACTCACACTGCGTACACATGCTTGATAGACTCTTGGTCGACAGTATTAACGCTCTGCTGGTTAGTAAATGCAGAAGTTCCCTGAACTTACTCCATCCTGTACTCACTCTTGCAATAACACTAGCCCCTGCTCCACCCTGTGCTCCATTGATGTTACCAAGGTTACAAAACCCTTCAACAACCTTAATAGCTTGGCCATCCAGATATACTTTCTCTACATTTGAGTTCTCATCCATCTTCATTGTCTTACACTTCTTGTGCACAAATTGGTTATCCTCTCTAATTTCACTACACTTCTTGTGATTACAGGTACCACAAAAAATTTAATTGCACCCGGCCTTTCCACAAACTAAGCGGGGAAACTTTCCTCTTTTGGGTAGCTTTCCAACACTACAATCACTGATCATCACTTTGGTTTTGATAACATTCACTTTCAGACTTTTATTTCTATAGCATTCCTCCAAGTCTTTAACTTAACAAGCAGGTCATCCATTGTTTCAGAGGCAAGTACTAAATCATCAGCATGCAGCATCTCTTCCTGTCAACTCATATGGAACTCTCTGGACGATGCTTTTAATACACAAATGAAAAGCAACGAACTCAGAAAAGAACCCTTATGTACTCCTACTTTGTCACTAAATGTGCTGTTAATTCTAACACGAAAGTCATATGCACATAAGTGTACATACTGAATAACGAGTTAAAGCAAACACAATGAATCAATGTTTGAAGATATTAAGAACTGGAAGCATAAAAAACTTTTGAAATTGAAAAGCGTTTATAAACGCTGTAAAACGAACCAAAACAAAACAGAAAATGCAATTCATTGGCGGATTTACAGAGCTAGAATGAAATAGTGGAGCTCCTGGAGCACAGTCCTTTTTTGTTGAAATCAATGAGTTTTTTCTTTTAGTCAGATGGAGCAGCTCTCTTTTCTTTTTTTCTTTTACTAAATGAGCCATAAAGTTTTAGCACTGCAATGTTTCATGTAATGATACACTTAAATGAGAGACTAGGGAGAGAAAGATGTGAAACTTTTTTTTAATTTGTTCAAATCTCGAAATAAATTTTGCATATGAAATGTATGACATTTGAAAATACTGTTGGAAATGTGTCGGATGTTAAAACATGTTATTGAAAATATGAACATAGCTGGTAGCCCCTGTTTTTAAGAGATGGATTGGCTCGATTTTTTTTTAAAATCAAATTTTGGTGTCACAAGTGTGGGCAGCTATAAAATTAATGGAGCGTGTAAATCACTGAATAAGGCTGTCTCAAGATGACCAATTTTCTAAGCATAGATTAGCATGCAAAAATGCAGAATTGTAGGTTAAAATTCATATTACTCCTCGGAATGTTTCTATTTTTATTTTTTGATAGCTTTCCATATGAAATTAGTTTCTGGAAAGGTGGCATCGACATCTCTATTTATTTAAAAGTTAGATATGTGTTTATATATTTGTATGTACAAGATTCACTCCTAAACTAATTAATCGATCATTATGAATTTTGGCATAAGGGTCGTAATGTGGGCTATACTTAGTTTTATGCAAAAAGGGTAAAAAGGGTGTGAAGTCCTCTGAAAATTCAGATATATCTGATTTTTGTGAAATTTTAACAATAAGTATTATTTTTGTGAAATTTTAACAATAAGTATTATTTTTGGGAAATTTCTAACTTTTGTTCACCCCAAATAAGGCATATTGCCACTGAAGCATAAAGAGCTACTGTAATAGAGGCCAGATTTATAGGTTGGCAACCAGGGTGGGGAGTTGGGCAGCAAGATGTTTGTTCACATTACATTTAAATTTCTGCATGTTGATACGGTCATGGAAGCAGGGAGCAGGCAGGGAATTCTAAAGAAAATCAGCATGAGGAAAGAAGCTATTAGAGTAGGAAATTTTCCGTCATCTAGGGACCTCTACAGTAGAGGGGTGGGATTTTGCTGCTAGTCAGATTGGTCAGGGTGTTACGTTGATGGGGCACAAGTGCAGTAAGTTGATCGGAGCACAATCTATGGAAGTGCAATGCTGTGGTGATGTGACAGGGGTTGGAGCTTGGCAGACAGTGCAAGGCCTATTAGGTTAGAAATTCGTTTTTGTACTCTGTTCAAGAGGGAAAGGCTCATGGTTGGTGCATCAGCCTAGATGTGGCAACAATACTCCATACACAGGCGAATGGTGACTTTATAGAGATACTAGCAAAACCTACCCGCCGTCCAGGCAGCAATTAATTTGGAGGGGTAGGGAGCGTTAATTTAAAAAAATGTTTTTTACTTAGAGAATTCCATAATTTTAACAAGAAACTTTGTTAAATTACCCCCCCCCCCCTAAAGAAAATGAGATTTATTTAGAGTCATTCTAAATTATTAAGACAGTTAACTAATATATATTTTTAACACTAACCCTAAGTTCGACTGGCAAGGTCATAAAACCACATGCAATCGCCACAACCCCCCCCTAAAAAAAAATAACGCACAAAATACATTTCCAATGGCAAAAAAGGTTAACTGCTATAACACCCTAGAATGGCCCGAAAATGGAGGATCATTTTATGTTAAATTTGTATGCGACACTCTAAATTCTAAATTAATGTTTTGTTGTTTCTCTTTCTGCCAGGTTTTCCAGGGTGTTCACACATAACCGCCTAAAAAAGTAGAATCTCATTTTATCATGGGGAGAGGTTAATCTACAATAATATTCAAACTTTTAATATTTTTATTTATACCATAAAAATAAAGTATTAATTAGATAATTCTAAAGTGAATTATTTAATTTTCACGGGAAAGGTAAACACACAACTAAATCAATTAAATTAAAAAAAGAAACGAATGGTTGCAAAAATTATAAGATTAAAGAAAATTAAATATGGATAAATTTGCAAATTAACACACTCTGTTTAAATTCTAAAATAATAGTGTTTTTTCCCGTCTTCTTCTTTCCATTTAGGGTGTTCACACATGATCGCCTAAAAAAGGTAATTTAGCGTGGATGTTAATAATCTGCAATCATATCAAAATACGAATCTATATTTTTTTCTTTGTGATTTGGACAGATCACAGTGCTACTAAACTTTTGTTTTCATGTGCCAATGAGAATAGTTAAAAATGTCTTTGTAAACATTAAACATTTAAGTTTATTGTTAAACTTAACTAATAAAAAAAAGGTTATTTATTTATTTTTCATGGAAATGTAAAAACTGCAAAAAGAGGGAAAGAGAAAGGAGGCAGAGAGATAGACCGAGCAAGACAGCCACACTCCCTTTCTCTTCTGGCTTATGTCTCGCTCGTAGCGAGACACGACCTTCGTTTTATTAATTTTTCCGATTTATTTATGAAATAACTTTAATTAATTACTGTTAATATAGACGAAACTATAGTATATAAGCCAATGCAATTCTTAATCAATAATACAAAACATTAATTATGAACGTTTTAAAAAATAGTTATGCTACTTAGGCAATCAAAAAGTTCTCTCTTAATCTTTTATTTGCACTATATATACAGAATATCAACATTTTATGTTGCATTATTGATTTAAATAACAGTAACCCGTTTAGGTTATAACATAGGAGTGATTAATGAAAAAACTTTCGCATTTATTCATTTAGATATGACAGTGACAGGTGTGAGAAGTTTTCTAGCGTACTTACCTTCTACCACTTCATGTTGTCTGAAAATGTCAGGCCGACGAGTTTAAATATTGGGAAATCGGTGGTTGGAAAGGTTTCTTATAATTGTAGCCTCATACGACTACAGACTGGAGGTCATTTCCCAGGGATTCATATGTGGGCATTCGATTTGCTCTCCTGGGATAGAGAATTGTGTCATCAGCAAATACACCCATCTCATACACGATTGCATCAGGGCGATCGTTTATGAACATCAGGAATAATATAGGTCCAAGTATCGATCCCTGATGTGCACATGCATTGATGTGGTGTTGTCCGGATGTATGGCCATAGAGAATGACCTGGATCTTTCTTTTAGCTAAAAAGATTTGATTTATTAAATATTCGTCCAGTAAATACCGTACAAGTTGATTTTCCTGAGAAGATCTTCATGCCAAACCTTGTTATAAGCCTTGGAGATATCTAGCGCTACTGTCCTAGATTCATCTAACTTATCCAGTGTGCGGTGTATATGCTCAAAGACGACCATTACGATATCACAGTAATACAGAATGGCCTAAATCCATACTATTAGTCAGAAAGAAGTTTAGCATTTTCAAGGTTGTGAACTATCGTTAGATTGATTAATGATTGAAAGATTTTAGCAAAGAGTGAGAGGGAACTTGTTGAGCAATAATTTTGCACATCAGTTCTTTTGCCAATGTTCTTGAAAGCTGATACCACAGAAGCAATTTCCCAGCTATCGGGGAAGCAAGATTCTATAAGGCATTTGTTATAAAGTTTGTTATAGAATTTAGAGAGGACAGGGGTCAGCTAAGCAGAGTATTTCTTTATTACTATAACAGGGATAAAATCTGGAGGTGTCAAGGTTTCTTATGATATCCAGGATATGGGAAAGGGTGATGATCAGATCATCAAATGCAGTTTCTGTCCATAGAGTTCCTAATTTTTGTGAGGCAATGCGATTTCTAGTCATCTCAGTATACCTACTCTTAGCTGCAGCTATTATACCCAGTGGTTTCTTGATGCTACTAATTTTTGCCTATTTTCAGATGACTTATGACAGTAGAAAAAGCAAAATGATTGGTGCCTATGCACAATAACAGCTGCACAGGTTGAAGTCTACCATTAGGGAGAGTGAAGGTTGCTATGGAATTTCTGTCAAGGGAAAAATACGTTTATGCCTGCTTTGATTCATTTAGTTACCTCCTCTGTACACAGTTCAGTAGGGCGAGAACAGTTTTATTCTAAGGTGCAGCTCTGATAAGATGTCTGAGGATTTCCCAATCAGCACGTTGTTGTTTTGAGTGCTTCTGTTTGGGGTCGGGATTATTCCTCAAATTTCAGTTTCTTTGGAGTATTTTTAAGGGTTTTAGGGAGAATAATATTGGCACAACCTCCCATTTGAAAATTCAACTATTTCAGATTTACATTGAATTTGATCCATAGTGATTAGACATCAATGAAGAAAGATTCATTGAATTTCAATTTCTTCTTAAGCCTTAAATTTTATACATTTTAGGTTTAGTATCATTATATCTTAATTTTAATCTTGATAAGGGGATGTAAAAGTGGTGCAAAACTGTTCAGTTCGGGGAATTAATTTTACCCATCCTGGGATGGATATTCTTCTACTGTTTATATATTTCTATATATTCCTATATATCATTCCTAAACTAATTCACCGATCATTATGAATTTTAGAACACAGGTGCTAGACGTAAGGGTGTGTAATATGGGCTATATTTAGTTTTATTCAAAGGGGGTAAAGAGGTGGTGGAAGCCCTACATGAAAATTCAGATACCTCTGATTTTTGTGAAATTTTAACAATAGTTATTAGGCATCAATTAATAAATATTCCCCAAATTTTAGTTTCTTTGAAGTATTTTAAAGGGTTTTAGAGGGCATGATATGAACACAACCTCTCATTTGAAAATTCAAATATTTCAGATTTGCATTAAATCTAATCCATAGTCATTAGGCATCAATTAAGCAAGATTCTCTAAATTTTATTTTATTCTTAAGACCCATTAACATTAAGCTTTAAATTTTAGACATTTTCTAGAATCAAAATCATGTAATGAATTTTGATCAAAATTAGAATAAGGATTCTAGACATAAGGTTTAGTATCATTATATCTTGATTTTAATCTTTGAAGTGGACACAAAGGTGATGCAAACCTGTTCTGCTTTGGAAATTCATTTTACCTATCCTGGGATGAGTATTCTTCTAGTTCTATATATGAGTCATATCAATGCTTATTAGTGTCATCATGAGACATTCAAAAACTGTAGAATATGGGCAATACTTTCTTTAACTACAAGCATTTATTTGTGATAATCTGACATTTTAGTTGCAGGGATCTCTAAAAATCTATAAGCTTGAACACTAGACCAGTCTTTTTCACTCATTCCTTTTTGCACTGTTTTTCTATTCGTTCATTCTTCTGCTGGCGTCTTCTCGCTACTCACTCTCTTTGTTTCTTCTGGGGTTTTTTCAACGTAGTCATATCTGCATGCCTGTTTTCGCATCATTTATTTAAATCTATTTTTATATTTCATGCTGCTATCCTCATATTGTCAATGTACGTTTAGTATTATTAGACTGGACTTGTGTTCAGGAGAGATGGTGGAAAATTCTAGCTCATTTGAATTATCTATAACTAGTTTGATTCATGAAATAAATTTATAATAACCTTCTTTTCTTTAATACGAAATAGTCACACATTTATTTTCTTCTAGCAGAATTCGCCCACTCACTATCACTTCACAATTTAATTCCTATTCATTTCTTGAAATCATTGAAACAAAATTAATTGATAAGAAAAAGAAGACACCCCTCCCTCTCTTCGTTCTGTTTTAAGAAGAAGAAGAAGAAGAAGAAAAAAAGGAGAATATTTTTGTATCTATATTAAAAGTGAAGAAATTCTTTCCTTTCTTTTTTATTATTATCAGATATTATTGAAAGTAAGCCTCTCCTTCTATGCTCATAAAAATTAAATTTGCATACGTGATTATTGAAGCGAGCTGGACAGGCATATGTTCCCTTTTATTATATAGATGAATATTCTAAAATAATTACTATTCAGCTTAGTAAAGATATATTAAGAAACATATTTTTAACATTCTCTTGTACTCAAGTACTGTTATAATGAAAATCAACTCCCACACCTCATAAAGGAGGAACAGGGGATTTAGATGTTTTTAATGACGATTCCTCTATTTTTTCTAGTAATTAAAATCTTTCATCATAAAGGCCTACTTGTTAAATTGGAGACTTGGAGGAATGCTATGTCTTTGAATGAGCAATATCGAGATTTGTTTGAGGGAATTTAGAGATCACTATATATATGGTATTTCACGATATTCTTGTATCATTAGAATTAAATAATGTTAATTTAGTTTATATTTACATGCAGATGTACGTATCTGTGTGTGCATGCGCACAAACATGCATATACATGCTAGTGCTTTGCCACTTAGACAAGGGTCGTGATGATAATAATAATAATAATAATGATAATCTCATTTTGATACATATAAACATGCGCATTTTAGTTTCTATAGAAGTTTTAATACTTTACATGGATAAAAAAATTGACTTTGACTATTGTTGTTTTGTTAAATGTTAGGATGTTGTCCTATGAGCAAAGGTACTAGAATATGCTGACTGTACCTCAGCAGGGCCATCTGTTGTTCTGGTGACTGAGCAATCTGTCCTGGTTGCCTAAATGGTCACATTATTTGGCCCTTAGTTGGGCTAGACAGGAAATTGGAGAAGCCCGACCCCCCTCCACCCGTAACTTGTAGATGCTAGAAGGTGGTGGCTGGGGTCAATCGTATAAAGGAAATAAAAGGCTTGATCACTGCTTCATGTTACTAAATATTACTTTCTGGGTTCGAAATTAGCAGCGACTCAAAACTGTACTTGATATGAGTATACTGGTTGTGTATCCCCATCTCAACTAAAGCAATTGGATTGGAATTTGTATATTCCCAACAGAAGTTGGATTCCGAGGTGAATGGTAGAGCACAGAACCAGTGAATCATTCAACTTTTTTTAATGGAAAAACAAATTAAAAAACAAAACAAACGCAATTGAAGTGCTTATTAGTTTTGGTAGGAAATCACCTAGAGGTGGTGTCTTGATAAAATCACTGGTCCCCATCAACTCATTATGGAAGTTAATTCGGCCTATAAAAATATCGCCTCAAATAAGGAAATGACTTCCAAAGAAAATCAGTCAAATTTCAGGCTATGTCGTTGAAATGTTGGAAGCTTGCGTAGAAGGTCTGGTGAGATTGTTGAGTTTTTTTAGAGATGTATTGACCTGTGTTGTGTCCAAGAAATTGCTGGAATAATTGTGGGAAAGAATGCAAGATATAAGCTGTGTTGTGTTGGTATTTTTATTGCAGAAAGATTGGTAGATTCACTTTATTTGAAGTCAATCGTATAAGTGAGCGAATCATACTGATGAAGTTGTTGCTTGGTGAGTAAATTTTCACAGCACAATGTGGTTTGAGTGAAGATGCAAAAGATGAGTTTTATGGCAGGCTTATTTGCAGTAAAGTTGGTGAGAAAGAGTTATTGCTCTGGCAAGAGATTTGAATGGTCATGTTGGAAAGACTCCTGGTGATTTTGAAAGTGGGTATGGAGGAAATGGATATGATGATAGGAATACGGAAGGAGAAATAATTTTAGAAATTAGTCTTGCAATAAACATATTGGTTGCTAACACCCTTTTTTAGAAAAAATGAAAGCCATCTCGTTACATATGAATCTGGTACAGCAAAGACTTAAGTAGATTATCTGCTGGTTAGGAAAAAGGACAGAAAGTTTTTAAATAATGTGAAAGTAAAACCAGGTGAAGAAATTGGGACACAACATAAACTGGTTATTTGCAATTTTATGCTGAAGAAAGTTCATGAGGTAAAGAGAAAGTTTATCTCCAGGGGAAAGGTGTGAAGGTTAAATGAAGAACATGTGAAACATGAGTTTAGAGACCAAGTGATGGAGCTTTCGGATACCAGACCCACTACAGGAAGTGTAGAACAGTGGAAAATGCTGAAGATACACTGATGGAGGTAACAGACCAAACATGGTGGTCGAATTAAGAAGAAAAACGAAAGCGTAGGAGTCAGTGGATAAAAGGTTTAATGAATAAGAATGTGTATCTAGAGGCAAGAAGAGCAATATACAAATCCAAGAAGGAGGCTGAGAAAGCCAGGTTTCAAGGGATGACCAAAAGAATGAAGTACTCAGGATAGTGAAACAGATGGCGAAGACAAATATGGATAGTGTTGAAGAGAAGGGCATTCGAAATAACAATGGAGTATTAGCAACAAATAAACAGGACCAGAGAGATGCTTGGAAATGCCACTATGAGAAATTGTAGAATACCGGGGTTTCATAGAACCGTGAAAATCTAGAAGTTGCTGCAGCAGTCTCTGATCCAGCTATAAGAATTGAGAAAGAAGTTGTACGGGAAGCTCTGAGTAAGATGAAGAAGTTACCCTTCTTCATCTTACTCAGAGCTTCCCGTACAACTTCTTTCTCTGAAGGACCCTCAGGCATTGTTGCAAAATGGTGAAGGCTGCGGGTGAAACAGGCATCAAGATGATCACAGAAGAGGTTATCCCGAAAGACTGGGAATTGTTACAAGGGTAAAAGGGAAGCACTTGATAGAGGTAATTATAGAGGCTTAAAGTTGATGTATCAGGTCTTGAAAGTGACTGAGAGAATAATTGAGCAGCTAATAAGAAGTCAGATAAGCATAAATGAAATTCAGTTTCGTTTTATTCCTTGGCAAAGTACCACTGGTGCTATATTTATCCTGAGACAAATGCAAGAGAAGTACCTCGCTAAGAAGAAGAACCTGTAGAAATGATATGAGAATGATGCAGTGGATGTGTAATGTGAGACAAACTTAGTTCTGAGGAAGATTAAATCTGGACAGTATAGGAATCTTGCAGAAGAGTAGACTCTGATGGTATGGCCACGTTAAATGAATTGATGAGATTTCTTGGGTTAGTAGATGTGGAACAGTTTAAGTAGCAGCTCCAATTCACATGAGAAGGCCAAGAAAAACATGAGAGGAAGTGATAAAAATTGACTTGAGAGAAAGAAGGATAAATAAAGACCTAACCCTAACGACAAAGATTTTAATATTTTGGGGCGTTTGAGGCATTTTTCATCATGTATCTTGTTTTTTGTTTAGTCGGGAGTCAGGCAGTTTTCACCGATTCTGATTCCTAAATCAATGAGAATTAGCTCCAAATTTGACTCCGCATCCGTGATAAAAATTGTGAAATATTTTTGCTGATTGTTTTTTTTTTTTTTGACAGGGTATAGAAAAGATTATCACACATCTTGAACCTCATAACATTTGTTTGTTTCTCATTGGATTAAAGGTAGGATTGATTTTATTTTTTTATGACTTGAAAATTATAAATTGTGTAACAAAGCTGGTTATTCCTTGTGTCACAATCTCTGACAAGTTATGCAGAGTAGATGAAGAAAACAAGTCCGCCATGTATTTCTAGTAAGGTTATTTTCCCTGATGCGTTTGAAAGAAAACCAAACCTTTAACCAATATAAAAGTTAAAATCTTTCTCTTTTCTTTCATCTCTCGGTTGACTAAAATGCCACTGCGATAAGCAGTCAATTTACATGATACACAGGTCTCTCTTCACTTTTCTACTTTTATTGATCGTTGTGTATCAGAGAACGTTAATAATCTTAGTTATAGTTTTCCTTGTGTTTATTATTTTAACAAGCACTATATAGTTATCACTCAATAAGTCCCAATTCAATAAATTCGATGTTATTCATCAACATAGTCTCCTTTTTGGGTGATACAATGATTCCAACGCTTCTTTAACAATTCAATGCCTTTTTTGTAGAATGATTTGTCTTTGGCCTCATTAGAGCCAAATCCATTTTCCTTGAGAATTCTTCTGAGGGGGGCAAACAGCCATTAGTTGCTGGGGGTCAGATCTGGAGAATAAAGTGGGCACAGAATTCTAATTGCAAGTCATGTAGTTTTGCAATCGCTGCGACCGAATTGTTACACAGTGCATTGTCTTGGTGAAAGATCACTTTTTTTTCTTGTTTATTTGAAGAAAGAAATCGACAAAACGGTCACAAGACCGTTTTTGGCGATTTCTTCCTCCAATAATGCTATATGATATTCGCTATTAATAGTTCTTCCTTTCTCTAGGTAAACAATGAACAGAATACCCTGCCCATCCTAGAATACGAAGACCAAAGCTTGCTGATGTTTGCATCTTTGGTCACTTTGGGCAGCTTTCACCTGCTGCTGTCCACTCAGCTGACTCCTGATTTGACTCCAAAGTGAAGTGGTGGATTGATGTTTCATCTATTGTCACATATCGACACAAAGAAACTCCTTTTTGTTGTGTTGAAACAGTTGCAAACAACGTTCTGAATCATCAACACCTTGTGGTTTTTGATCAACTGTGAGCAAACGCGGCACCGACTATGAACACGTCTTTCTCATTGACACATGTTCATGCAAAATAGTGAATATTTCCAACGCCTCTGCTATTTCACACAACTTCAATTTATGATCAGCTAAAAGGAGTTTGTAGACTTCTTTGTTTTTTGAACAACTGCTGAATTTTAATGACCTGAGCATTCAGAATCATTTGTATCTGTACGACCGCGTTTAAAGTCAGCATACCACCTTTAAACTGTTGTTTCCAATAGAGCAGAATAACACTTATCAAGCCATTGCTTTACTTGAACAGCATTTTTCCCATCAGAAAGTAATGCTTTGTCAACACATGAAATTCAGATTTTTCCATTGTTTTGAAAATTTCACTTAAATAACTGTAATTTGTAAACTAATAATCTGATTGGTCTCAAATTTTTACACGTGCAATTTGAAGGCTAGTACTTTATAAAAATCCCATGGATGTTTTTTTATTAATGGCTCCATCTATATACCAGGCCCAGTGAATGATGTGTTATATTACAGGCTGTTTGAGACAAATTTGATAATATTTTTATATTCTTTCATTTCAGAACCATTTGAAGTATTTAATCGCAGTAAGGTGCAAAAGATAGCTGTTTATGTGTACTATTTGTAGGTTTGGAAGCTGGAAACCACGGATGACTAGAAAAAACCGGAATATTGGAAGAGAGTGACCTGCATAATTATGATTCATGTTGTATTATAAAAATTTGAAAGTCTTAGTTGAAGCTCAGTGCTTCTGGAATACCTCCGGGTATGAGCTGAAGAATTGTGGCGAAGATGTGGAAAGATCAAAAAGAATCCCTGCATTCTGACTGTGTCTGTACAACGAAATTTATCGAGAAGCTGCAAAAAAGGTGCTGCAAGACAATGCAGACCTTGCCGAGAAGTGAATGATGATCTTCGCTAATCCTCATACAAGAGTCACAAGGACCAACTACTTATCACGAAGGCCCAAAAGAACCGTCTTACGAAAGCCAAGAAACTTTTCAACAATGTCCAACACTCAGTCTCGCAGGTGATGCTCTGGTCTTCTCAGGACCAGTTGCAGTGGCTAATCTACTGTCCATACGAAGTTTCACACATCATGGTGACCAAGTTCCCTCAAACTGTAATGGTCTTTGGATGTGTTTCCAGCGAAGGCCATATCATGCCGTTCTGCATCTTTGAAAAGGGATTTAGACAATTCAGATGGCTAAATTGAGTTGCTGTACACTGTTGTCAAGGATGGCTGAGGAAGGCCATATGTGTGGCAGCAGGACTCTGCTTCATGTCACACCCAGAAGTGGCTATCTTAGAACTTCCACAACATTACACTTGATTGCAACCCCATGGGCTATTATGTGTAGGGCACAGTTGAGAAAAACACCAACCTTACAGCCTGTAACACCAAAGATGAGCTGATTGCCAGGATCAAACTGGCATCTTTTGAAGGATCTGTGAAGGTTGCATGTTCCATATTCAGGTGTTGCCTGGAAAATTAGGGCAAATTTTTCAAGTGAGCTGTATTAAGCAAAAGATCCTCTAAGAAGATGCACTGGAAATTTTGAAAATACAACAATTATTGAAAGATATGACACTTTTTTCTTATTTTACAAAAATGTGTCGAATTTGTCTCGAACACTCTGTATCTTCCTCTTTATGAACTTGTGAGCATCTTACATATTCCACAAAATCTTTGTATTAACTTTGATTTATTAATTTTTTTGCTATACTTATTTACCTATATTGTGTTAGTTCTATTTCTACTACTTATGCATGTTTTTGACACTGTAATTTTTGTTGAACATCAACACGTTTTCCTCAAATATGCAAATATAAGAATCTAGGCAGTTGTGAGTTCCACATCTTGGAAACTGTTCCACACTTCTTTCTGAGTATTTAATAGTCAATTAGAAGGTATGATTCATCCAGAAGATGACTAAAGGTAGTTGAAAGCTTGCAAAATAAAGAAAAATATAAATAAAATTTAAGACGATTAAAACTTTCTAGTCTGACTTTAGTAAGAATAATCCACAGAATAATCCACAGATCAAATCGACACACAATATCTATATTATTGAATGAAACCTGCTTGAATGAACAACACAATATATGTGTGTGTGTGTATTTAGGCAGCAAATCATTATTTAAACAGGCATTGCTGAATGACACAAAATTTTCACGTTTGTTGATTTTTAGTGGTATTCTTGATGCTCTACATTTCCTCTTGCCCCAATGACCAAATGATGGAATTCGATCTTCTAACTTTTATCTTGAAACTCCTGTACCAACTCTTCATATCTGATCTCTTTCCTATTTTCTGCAGCAGCAAAGTTTTCTTTCCATGGTACTGTTAATTCCAGTATTATTCCTTCTTTCTTTTCTTCACACCACACGACAATATCTGGTCGTTGTCCAGATGATATCAACGGAAACACAAAAAAGTTTTCCAAATCTACACTTAATTTCCAGTTTCCAGTCCATCTGTCATCTATTTTTATAGTCGTTGGATGACGACTCAGATTACTTTTTGTGTCTGCTTTGTGGAATTCCATCTTCTTTATTTGTTTAATCTTGGGTAATTCTCCATCATGAAAATGCTTTATTTTTTGCTTGATTTGTTCTTCAATTATTGCAAGCACCTAATTGTGACGCCACGTATATCTTTCTATTACCAGCTCACAGTTTGAGAGAATATTCCTTAACGTTCCCTTTTTCCCTCATCGAGATCTATCATTATCACACATCTTCCACCGAACAAGGTTGGCAGGTGATGGCATTGCATTATATGTTGATCTAATCAAGAACGATGCCATTGCCCGTTCCCAGGCCGATATTTCTTTCTATCCAATTTTTCACCCCACAACACACTCCTCCCATCATAAGTACTGTCCTTGTTGATCACATTTAACAAGATGTAAATATCGGTTCTCTTGAACTTCTTTCCTAATTTCTTTCACTACAACATCACTCTTTTCCCTTACATTACTCCTGGAAAAGGGTTTAAAGTTCCCAAATACATTTGTACCATCTTGCACTGCCTCAACAACATCTGCATGTTCCAACTTTGTTATTGCATGATCGACTGCAGTTTCTGCTCTCCATTTCGTCCCAGTTCTTACTTCAGGTGGATTATCTTTGATTTTTGCATCACTGGAAAAGCCAAGCACCATCACTGTACGCACTTTAGCAGCCTTATATTCTTCTACAATAGACGCGACCGGCACTTGTAGTTGATTATTTCTGCCAAATATTGCAGTATTATTGAGCATCTTTGGCAATCTCAGCCATTTTCTTATATACATGCTGCATCGCTATTCTATTCTTTCAACTCGGGTCAATGGTATCTCATACATCTGTAAAGGCCACATTAACCTGTAAGCACCAACATTTGAATTTTCCCAGATAGATCAGTCTTTTCTATAGTTTGTAGTCCCTCTTCTTCTTGCTGCTGTATTATATACATATATATATATATATATATATATATACATACATATATATATATACATACATATATATATATCGGTTAGATCCATAAAACAACAGAAATATATTAGAACTTAACAAAGCAAAATTATTGTTTTTTTTTAAAAGATTTTCTTCGTTTCATAAAACAAAAATAAAATTAAACAAAGAATATCTGAGTTAAGAATGTATTTAAAAAGTTTAATTTATTTTTATTGGTGTTAAAATTTTAAATATTACACTTTTTTTAATAATTTGAATTAGGTTTGATTTGCCGTTTTACAACTGTCTGTAAGAAGCGTAATCTTTTTTAGTAACAAGTTTTTTATTACTTGACATCATATTACAAATGTTATTTCTTTCAAGGCAAAAGTTATGAACATGACTATTTGAAATTATTTTTCCTTCAAACCAGCAATATATCTCCATACTGGCAATCAACCAGTTATAGACTATTTACAAAACAAATTAATATACAAACCAATCATCTATAAAACATGAATAAATATTTGAAGAAACTGAAGCATAAAAGCTTTCAGCCAATATGACTGAATTCGGCATTAAATAACCTAAAAATGGTTGATTTGTACAAAATTAAACAAAACAGTATTAATAATTTTACAATTCAAATTTTCGCTTTTTTATTTTAGACAAAAGAGAGAACAAAACTTGTAGTAGCCAATATTCCCGCCCTGCAATTTTCATCTTCTGTTGAAAGTGCAATTGAACAAATATCTAAAAGTAAGTTGTCTTAATTGTTGGCTTTTCGATTGCTGTGTTTTTATTATCTTACTTTTATGCATTCTATAAAAATCGCAGAAATATTATATTGTTATTATCTTACCATTTCTTACTCATTCTGTCAAAAATCACAGAAATAAATATTATATTGCTATAATCTTACCATTTCTTACCCATTCTGTCAAAAATCACAGAAAGAAATATTATATTGTTATTGTTGTAGACCCGTGCTAGGGGTCACAAAGATAACAACCACAAATTGTGACAGGTTAAAATATACAATGTATTTATTCATAGCAATACAGTTACGCCACTAAATGTGGTAGGAGATGACCGGATTCCTACCATGCGGTAAAACATGAATAGGAATGTCCTCTGTTTGAGTCTTTGCAACCATGGTATTTATTATAGATGGTTGCTTCCATTAGTTCTTCAATAGGGGTGATTTATACCCCACAACACCCCCCTCCCGAGCTTTTCATTCCCCTGGAATGATCGTATAGCTCTTTTTCCTGGGATTGATCTCTATGGGATCGATCCTTTTTCTTTTTCTGGAAGACCGGCGTTGTTCGGCTGCTTGTGGTGTTACCAGGTCGAACGTGTCATATATATGGTCCATTACTTCTTGTTCAACAGGAGGTTGTCTGTCGTCATCAGTGACACGTTTCCGAATTTGGTTCAAATGCTTCTTGTGAGTGAATTTTGGACCTTCGATTATGTAAACCATCCGCCTGATCCTCTGCTTGACCTTTCCTAGTTCCCACATCATACTATTATTTTTGTGTACCTGGAAAAATACCTTTTCCCCAGGTAAATACCTCTTTTTAGGAACTGTAGTATTCGGCGGTTTTACCTGTTTAGGCAAAAGTTTCTCGAAGACCGGCCTAATTTTCCTCGCAAACATTAACTCTGCCGGCGACATCTTTGATGGAGCACTTTCATTTGGTGTAATTCGGTACACCTGTAAAAACTGTTGTAACGCCTTTCCTGAGGGCGTTCCTTTAGCTTTTTTCAGGGCTCTTTTTAGCGTGTCCACGAACCTCTCTGCCTGACCGTTCGATCGAGGATGATAGGTTGGCGTTGTTATGTGGTTGACCTGGAAATCCTCGCAGAAACTTTTAAAATCTACTGACGTGAATTGCGTGCCATTGTCCGACACCAAACAATCGACCACACCAAACCTAGCATACAATTCGTGAAGAGCACTGATTGTAAAATCCGTCGTTGGACTCTTGCATCTAAATACCTCAGGCCATTTTGAAAAGCTATCAACAACTATTAAGTAATAGTTTCCCTCCAATGGACCTGCAAAGTCCACGTTTATCCTTGACCATGGATGGTCAGCTTTAGGCCACGGGCTAAATTGTATTGGGGGGCGCTTTTTCAGCCAATGCGCATCCCTTACACGACTTTACCATGTCTTCAATATCAGTGTCCATGCTCTTCCAGTAAACGTAGGACCTCATGAGGCTCTTCATTCTAGTAGCCCCAGGGTGCCCCGTATGAAAATCCTTTAAAAATTTTTTCCTCAGCGTGGTTGGGATTACCACCCTTTCTCGGTACAACAGTACCTCATTGCACATAGAATAAACTTCCGCCGCTGATTCATCTGATTGCATTTTTTGTTTCGTTTCTTTAATGAAACTATCTTCTTCAGCCTCCCTTATTATATCTTTCAAAGTCACTGGTAATTCCCTGATCATATTGCACAGTATTTGTGTATAGTCCTTTTCACTTTGTAGTGACGCTATTACTGTGTCCTCCAGCGGTTCCCTTGATTTCGGGATTAATTGCGACAATCCGTCAGCGTGACCTAACTTTGCAAATGCAAGAAATTCCATACTGAAATCGTAATTTAGCAGGATGGTCGCCCATCTTTGCAGTCTGTTGGCTGAGTAAGTTGGTATCCCTTTTTTTGAACCGAAAATGGTTATAAGCGGCTTGTGATCAGTTTGTAATTTGGATTTTCGACCATGTAATAAACGGTGGAATTTTGTAACCCGAATATGATCCCCAGTGCTTCCTTCTCAATTTGGGAATAATTCTTCTCGGCTGGCAGTAAGGTTCTCGACGCATGGGCGATCGGTTTAGTGGACCCATCTGGCATTTTATGTAGAATGCATGCCCCTATTCCATAAGCACTTGCGTCGGTTGCGACAATAATCTCTTGTTCTGGATTGAAATGAATCAGAAATAAATCTGATGTTAGTACATCTTTTAACTGCTTAAATACCGACTGGCACTCCGGTGTCCAGTTCCATTTTTTGTCCTTTTTTAATAGTTCATTCAAAGGCGCACGCAATTTATGCATATTCTTAATAAAAGTTTGATAATAGTTAACGAGCCCTAAAAAACTTTGCAATGTAGTTACATTTTGAGGCTCTGGCATGTCTTTTATTGCTGTGGACCTATCCGGGTCGGGTTTTCTCCCGTCCTTATTTAATATATGACCCAGGTATTTTATTTGTTCCAAAAAAAATTCACATTTTGCCTCCTTCAAAGTGAAGCCGTATTCTTGTATTCTGTCAAACACTTGAAATACATGATCTCTATGTTGTTCAACATTTTGACTACGTATGAGAATATCGTCCAGATAGCCTATTGAAAAATCCAAACCGCTTAGCAAAGTGTCAATTATCTGTTGGAAAATAGCAGGTGCTACTTTTATCCCAAATGCTAATCTATTGAACTATCATCTTCTACTGGTATCTGTAGATACGCCTCGCTTAAGTCTATTTTGGAAAAGATTTTTCCGCCATTTAACTTAGCGAATACTTCCTCTGGGTTTGGTAACGGATAGTGGTGGTCCTTGAGCGATGCATTCAATCCGGTAGAGAAATCTGCGCATACTCGGATTTCTTTTGATTTTTTTTTTATGTATACGGTGGGGGCTGCCCACTCACTATAGTTAATATGGGTCAAAATCCCTGTGTTAACTAGTCTTTCCAATTCTTCTTCAATTTTTTCTCTTGAAGCGAACGGTACGCTACGTGGTTTTTTGAATATTGGTTTTGCTTCATCCAGCAATTCGAATCTCGCTTTTATTTTCGTGCAGCATCCAAGCTTTTCAGAAAAAACACTTGGAAAAGATGTTTTTAGATCCTTTTTTAGTTTGTCGGCTTCGGCCGTTAAATTTTCGACCTTTTGACAAAAATCACTCATTGGCGAGTCCCATAATTCAAATTCTTGGATCCAGTAAGATCCAAATAAATTTGATGTGTTCCTAAGAACGAATACTTTTAACTTTTTTGTCTTTCTTTTTAGTGAAACATTAATAATTAATTCACCTTCAAAATGTATCTTTTCACCAGTTACCGATCTTGCGATTTTATTCGTCTTCATCATCATGGCCTTACCTAATTTCTTCCACGTGTGAACATCTATAATCGATATATCCGACCCTGAATCGAGTTGCAGATTTACTTCTCTATTTCCAATTCTCACCGTAACATATTTCCTTATGTTCTCTGTTGGTGATGGGTCCCTTTTTGCAGTTTTTATGTAGTTCTTTTTTCCTACTTTTGCTCTGCAATATGAGGCCTTGTGCCCTGCTCGTTTGCATAGGTCACACGTTATTTTCTTATGGTACCAACATGCATTGTACCCATGAGGTCCTCCACATTTACTACAAGGGGTCCTAGGCTTTTGTCTATCCTGATAATTTTGTGAAGGGTTCTTTTTGCCTCTTGGTTGGTAATAGCTGGCGGGTGAGTGTCCTTTATTTTTGGAGCGTATCTTTTTAATGTGAGCGATACCTGCTTCCTCTATGTTTCGGGAATCTTGTTTCACTGCCACGAACCGTTGACAATCTTCAGCCAGTTTCTGAAGCGTTAAATCAAGTTCTAATTCCAGTGTATTTAGAGCACGACGTCTTATATCAGCGTCTTTTGGGGCTATTTTTTTTCCAACAGCAAGATAAGACTTTTTTGACGACGTCTTTTGTTGTTTGACTTTTTTTTTTTTTCAAGTAAATCCTTGCCCGAATCTTCGTTATTCAGTTTTTTGTCGAATGATCCCGTAACTTTCTTGAGTAATCCTGGTAGCCAGTATTCGTGACTGGTATAAAATCAAAATCCTCACGTATGTTCTTTACTAAATTTCTCGTCACCAGTGTTGTAGACCCGTGCTAGGGGTCACAAAGATAACAACCACAAATTGTGACAGGTTAAAATATACAATGTATTTATTCATAGCAATACAGTAATGCCACTAAATGTGGTAGGAGATGACCGGATTCCTACCATGCGGTAAAACATGAATAGGAATGTCCTCTGTTTGAGTCTTTGCAACCATGGTATTTATTATAGATGGTTGCTTCCATTAGTTCTTCAATAGGGGTGATTTGTACCCCACAACAGTTATTATTTTACAATTTCTTACCCATTATATCAAAATCACAGAAATAAAATATTATATTGTTATTATCTTACAATTTCTTACTCATTCTGTCAAAAATCACAGAAAGAAATATGATATTGTTATTATCTTACCCTTTCTTACCCATTCTATAAATATCACAGAAGAAATATTATATTGTTATTATCTTACAATTTCTTACTCATTCTGTCAAAAATCACAGAAAGAAATATTATATTGTAATTATCTTACAATTTCTTACCCATTCTATAAAAATCACAGAAAGAAATATTATATTGTTATTATCTTACCCTTTCTTACTCATTCTGTCCAAAATAACAGAAAAAAATATTATATTGTTATTATCTTACAATTTCTTATCCATTCTGTCAAAATAACAGAAATAAATATTATATTATTATCTTACAATTTCTTACCCATTCTGTCAAAAAACACAGAAATAAATATTAGATTATTATCTTACAATTTCTCACCCATTCGGTCAAAATAACAGAAAGAAATATTATATTATCTTACAATTTCTTACCACTTCTGTCAAAATTACAGAAAGAAATATTATATTGTTATTATCTTACCATTTCTTACCCATTGTCAAAAAATCACAGAAAGAAATATTATATTGTTATCATCTTACCATTTCTTACCATTCTGTCAAAATCACAGAAAGAAATATTATATTGTTGTTATCTTACTATTTCTTACCCATTCTGTCAAAAATCAGAGAAAGCAATATTATATTGTTATTATCTTACCATTTCTTACCCATTCTGTCAAAAATCAGAGAAAGAAATATTATATTGTTATTATCTTACAATTTCTTACCCATTCTATCAAAATCACAGAAAGAAATATAATATTGTTATTATCTTACCCTTTCTTACTCATTCTGTCCAAAATCACAGAAAGAAATATTATATTGTTATTATCTTACCTTTCTTACCCATTCTGTCAAAAATCACAGAAAGAAATATTATATTGTTATTATCGTACAATTTCTTACCCATTCTGTCAAAACCATTGAAAATAATATTATATTGTTATTATCTTACAATTTCTTACTTATTTTGTCAAAATCACAGAAATAAATATTATATTATTATCTTACAAGTTCTTACTCATTCTGTCAAAAAACACAGAAATAAATATTATATTTTTATTATCTAACAATTTCTCACCCATTTGGTCAAAATAACAGAAAGAAATATCATATTTTTATTATCTTACAATTTCTTACTCATTCTGTCAAAATCACAGAAATAAATATTATATTGTTATTATCTTACAATTTCTTACCCATTCAGTCAAAAATCACCGAAAGAAATGTTATATTGTTATTATCTTACTATTTCTCACCAATTCGGTCAAAATCACGCAAAGTAATATTATATTATTATCTTACAATTTCTTACCCATTCTGTCAAAATCACAGAAATAAATATTATATTGTTATTTACTTACCATTTCTTACCCGTTCTGTCAAAATCAAAGAAAGAAATATTATATTGTTATTATCTTACTATTTCTTACCAATTCTGTCAAAATCACAGAAAGAAATATTATATTATTATCTTACAATTTCTTACCCATTCTGTCAAAATAACAGAAAGAAATATTATATTGTTATTATCTTACAGTTACTTTCCCATTCTGTCAAAATTAGAGAAAGAAATATTGTTATTATCTTACAATTTCTTACCCATTTTGTCAAAATCACAGAAAGAAATATACTATTGTTATTATCTTACAATTTCTTACCTATTCTGTCAAATTAACAGAAAGAAATATATTATTATCTTACAATTTCATACCCATTCTGTCAAAAATCACAGAAAGAAATATTATATTGTTATTATCTTACCATTTCTCACCCATTCTGTCAAAATCCGAGAAAGAAATATTATATCGTTATTATCTCACCATTTCTTACACATTCTGTCAGAATAACAAAAAGAAATATTATATTGTTATTATCTTGCAATTTCTTACCCATTCTGTCAAAATCACAGAAAGAAATATTATATTGTAATTATCTTACAATTTCTTATCCATTCTGTAAAAAATAAGAGAAATAAATATTATATTGTTATTATCTTACAATTTCTTACCCATTATATCAAAATAACAGAAAGAAATATACTATTGTTATTATCTTACCATTTCTTACTCATTCTGTCAAAATCACAGAAAGAAATATTATATTGTTATTATCTTACCCTTTCTTACTCATTCTGTCCAAAATCACAGAAATAAATATTATATTGTTATTATCTTACAATTTCTTACCCATTCTGTCAAAATCACTGAAAGAAATATTATATTATTATCTTACAATTTCTTACCCATTCTGTCAAAATCACAGAAAGAAATATTATATTGTAATTATCTTACAATTTCTTTCCCATTCTGTTAAAATCAGAGAAATAAATATTATATTGTTATTATCTTACGATTTCTTACCCATTCTTTCAAAATCACTGAAAGAAATATATTATTATCTTACAATTTCTTACCCATTCTGTCAAAAATCACAGAAAGAAATATTATATAGTTATTATCTTACAATTTCTTACCCATTATATCAAAATAACAGAAAGAAATATACTATTGTTATTATCTTACAATTTCTTACTCATTCTGTCAAAAATCACAGAAAGAAATATTATATTGTTATTATCTTTCCTTTTCTTACCCATTCTATCAAAATCACAGAAAGAAATATTATATTGTTATTATCTTAACATTTCTTACTCATTCTGTCCAAAATCACAGAAATAAATATTATATTGTTATTATCTTACGATTTCTTACCCATTCTTTCAAAATCACTGAAAGAAATATATTATTATCTTACAATTTCTTACCCATTCTGTCAAAAATCACAGAAAGAAATATTATATAGTTATTATCTTACAATTTCTTACCCATTCAGTCAAAAACCACAGAAATAAATATTATATTGTTATTATCTTACAATTTCTCACCAATTCTGTCAAAATCACAGAAAGTAATATTATATTATTATCTTACAATTACTTTCCCATTCTGTCAAAATCAGAGAAAGAAATATTATATTGTTATTATCTTACAATTTCTTACCCATTTTGTAAAAATCACAGAAAGAAATATTATATTATTATTATCTTACAATTTCTTACCCATTCTGTAAAAATAACAGAAAGAAATATTATATTGTTATTATCTTAGAATTTATTACCCATCTTGTCAAACTCACAGAAAGAAATATTACATTGTTATTATCTTACAATTTCTTTCCCATTCTGTCAAAATAATTGAAAGAAATATTATATTGTTATTATCTTACAATTTCTCATCCATTCTGTCAAAATAACAGAAATAAATATTATATTATTATCTTACAATTTATTACCCATTCTGTCAAAAAAAACAGAAATAAATATTAGATTATTATTTTAACATTTCTCACCCATTCGGTCAAAATAACAGAAAGAAATATCATATAATCTTACAATTTCTTACCCATTCTGTCAAAATTACAAAAAGAAATATTATATTGTTATTATCTTACCATAACTTACCCATTCTGTAAAAATCACAGAAAGAAATATTATATTGTTATTATCTTACAATTTCTTACAATTCTTCCAAAATCAATGAAAGAAATATTATATTGTTATTATCTTACAATTTCTTACCCATTCTGTCAAAATCACAGAAAGAAATATTATATTGTTATTATCTTATCATTTCTTACCCATTCTGTATAAAATCACAGAAAGAAATATTATATTGTTATTATCTTACAATTTCTTACCCATTCTGTCAAAATAACAGAAAGAAATATTATATTGTAATTATCTTACAATTTCTTACACATTCTGTTAAGAATACCAGAAAGAAATATTATATTGTCATTATCTTAACATTTCTTACCCATTCTGTAAAAATCAGGAAAGAAATATTGTATTGTTATTATCGTACAATTTCTTAACCATTCGGTCAAAATCACAGTAAGAAATATAATATTTTTATTATCTTACAATGTCTTACCCATACTGTCAAAATCACAGAAACAAATATATTGTTATTATCTTACCCTTTCTTACCCATTCTATAAAAATCACAAAAAGAAATATTATATTGTTATTATCTTACAATTTCATACCCATTCTGTCAAAATCACAGAAAGAAATATTTTATGTTTATTATCTTACAATTTTTTAACCATTCTGTCAAAATCACAGAAAGAAATATTATATTATTAGCTAACAATTTCTTACCCATTCTGTCAAAATCACAGAAACAAATATATTGTTATTATCTTACAATTTCTTACCCATTCTGTAAAAAATCACAGAAAGAAATATTATATTGTTATTATCTTACGCTTTCCTACCTATTCTGTCAAAAATCACAGAAAGAAATATTATATTATCATTATCTTACAATTTCTGTCAAAATCAAAGAAAGAAATATTATATTGTTATTATCTTTCAATTTCTTACCCATTCTATCAAAATCACCGAAAGAAATGTTATATTGTTATTATCTTACAATTTCTTTCCCATTCTGTCAAGAATCACAGAAGTAAATATTTTATTGTTATTATCTTACAATTTCTTACCCATTTTGTCAAAATCACAGAAAGAAATATTATATTATGATCTTACAATTTCTTACGGCTTCTGACAAAATCACAGAAAGAAATATTATATTGTTATTATCTTACCATTTCTTATCCATTCTGTCAAAATCACAGAAAGAAATATTATATTGTTATTATCTTACAATTTCTTACCCATTCTGTCAAAAATCAGAGAAAGAAATATTATATTGTTATTATCTTACAATTTCTCACCCATTCTATCAAAATCACAGAAAGAAATATTATATTGTTATTATCTTACAATTTCTTACACATTCTGTCAAAATAACAGAAAGAAATATTATATTGTTATTATCTTAAAATTTCTTACCCATTCTATAAAAATCACAGAAAGAAATATTATATTGTTATTTTCTTACAATTTTTCACACATTCTATAAAAATCACAGAAAGAAATATTATATTGTTGTTATCTTACACTTTCTTACCCATTCTGTCAAAAATCACAGCAAGAAATATTATATTGGTAGTATCTTACAATTTCTTTCACATTATGTCAAGAATCACAGAAAGTAATATTATATTGTCATTATCTTACAATTTCTTTCCCATTCTGTCAAAATCCGAGAAAGAAATATTATATTGTTATGATCTTACAAGTTCTTACACATTATTTCAAGAATCACAGAAAGTAATATTATATTGTCATTATCTTACAATTTCTCACCCATTCTGTCAAAATCCGAGAAAGAAATATTATATTGTTATTATCTTACAATTTCTTACCCATTCTGTACAAAAATCAGAGAAAGAAATATTATAGTGTTATTTCCATACAATTTTACCCATTCTATCAAAATCAAAGAAAGAAATATTATATTTTTATTATCTTACCCTTTCTTACCCATTCTGTCAAAAATCACAGAAAGAAATATTGTATTGTTATTATCTTTCCATTTCTTACCCAGTCTCTCAAAAATCACAGAAAGAAATAATATATTGTTATTATCTCACAATTTCTTACACATTCTGTCAAGAATCACAGAAAGAAATATTATATTGTTGTTATCTTACAATTTCTTACACATTCTGCTAAGAATACCAGAAAGAAATATTATATTGTCATTATCTTACCATTTCTTACCCATTCTGTAAAAATCAGGAAGAAAATATTATATTGTTATTATCTTACCATTTCTTACCCATTCTGTACAACAATCAGAGAAATAAATATTATAGTGTTATTATCTGACAATTTCTTACCCATTCTGTCAAAAATCAGAGAAAGAATTTCTTACACATTCTGTCAAGAATGCAAGAAAGAAATATTATATTGTTATTATCTTACAATTTCTTTCCCATTCTGTCAAAAATCAGAGAAAGAAATATTATATTATTATCTTACAATTTCTCACCCATTCTATCAAAATCACAGAAAGAAATATTATATTGTTATTATCTTACCCTTTCTTACCCATTCTTTCAAAACTCACAGAAAGAAATATTGTATTGTTATTATCTTTCCATTTCTTACCCAGTCTCTCAAAAATCACAGAAAGAAATAATATATTGTTATTATCTCACGATTTCTTACACATTCTGTCAAGAATCACAGAAAGAAATATTATATTGTTATTATCATACAATTTCTTACCCATTCTGTACAACAATCAGAGAAATAAATATTATAGTGTTATTATCTGACAATTTCTTACCCATTCTGTCAAAAATCAGAGAAAGAAATATTAATGTCGTTATCATCTTACAATTTCTTACACATTCTGTCAAGAATGCAAGAAAGAAATATTATATTGTTATTATCTTACAATTTCTTTCCCATTCTGTCAAAAATCAGAGAAAGAAATATTATATTATGGTCTTACAATTTCTCACCCATTCTATCAAAATCACAGAAAGAAATATTATATTGTTATTATCTTACAATTTCTTACACATTCTGTCAAGAATAACAGAAAGAAATATTCTATTGTTATTTTCTTTCAATTTTTTACACATTCTGTCAAGAATCACAGAAACAAATATTATATTGTTATTATCTTACCATTTCTTACTCATTCTGTCAAAATCACAGAAAGTAATATTATATTGTTTTTATCTTACAATTTCTTACATTTTCTGTCAAAATCACAGAAATAAATATTTTATATTTATTATCTTACAATTTCTTTCCCATTCTGTCAAAAATCACAGAAAGAAATATTATATTGTTACTATCTTACTCTTTCTTACCCATTCTGTCAAAAATCACAGAAATAAATATTATATTGTTATTATCTTACTATTTGTTGTGGCCCTGTAAAGGGGCCGGAATGAATACCCGAACTTTAGAGAAAACAAGTATATTGAAGAAAATGTAATACAACAGAGAAACAAGAGTGGTGATACATCGGTCTTGACTGCTAGTATAGACTGGGGTTGATTCAACACTGAGAAGCAGGTGCTCTCAGTATTTATGATGTATGGAAGAGTTCAAAGTCCGTTATAAATACGGTACCATAACCCCCCCCCCCCCCCGCCCAAGCTTTATCTCCCCAGGAGTCATAGTATCGTTTCCTTTTTGGATTGACACTATTCTGAGGCGGCAATAGGTTGCTGTATGTTGAAAGTGTTGTATCTTGTAACCATAACTTCTTGTGGCGTGCTCTCTGTGTTTTCCGATAGTTGTTCACTAATTTGGTTTATGTGTTATTTCTTTCAAATTCAGATCTGATATTCTCCAATTTTTTTATTCTAGACTTCTGATTCTGGAGCCCATCTTTAAATTTAAAAAAATGTCTTCCTTGCTTCGACATTCAACTTCAAGACAAATCATCTTATCTTTCATAGCACTTCTGAATACTCTTTGAGTTTAAACTTTAGCGATTCCAGCTCTGGAACTATGAGTTTACTTCAACTGGTTATCCCAGAAATTTGACTTAATTTCTTTCTGTATTTGCAGCATGCATTTTTTTATCCTTATGTGCTTTAATTTCTGTTGACAATTTATTTTGAGTCCATTTCATACGATTTTTAATGGTTGAAACAAATTGGTTTTTCGTTTTTCTGACTCGGTCACCATTTTTTTATTTTCTGGCCAAACCGCTGCAATAATTCTGTGCCAAATAAATTATTGGTATATTTAATATGAGAATTTTTACTTTTTTGGTAGTTCTGTTTAAAGTAATATCGGTAATCATTTCACCCTCAAATTTAATGTTTTCACCAGTCATCATTCTGGCTATTTGGTTGGTTCTTAGCATGGTCTGTTTTCCAAACCTTCTCCATGTATGCATGTTGATAATCGACACGTCTGAACCAGAATCCAATTGTAATTTTACGTTTTTATTTAGTATTTTTACCTGAACATATTTTCTTATAATTCTGCCGTCCTGTTCGTTCTTTTTTGTGGATTTAACCCGAGTTTTCTTTCCTTTATTTGTTCTGCAATGTGAACTTTTATGTCAGACTTTATTACAAGTAAGAATGGTCTTAAAACGGCATGGGCCAATCTGGAACAGAGAAATCCTAGGGATAAATAATTCTGTTAAACGATTAACAGCTTCAGAAAAACTCGCTAGTTTTCCGGGGTAAAATAAAGTACACGAACTTGTCTGGTGGTGCATAATTTTCGGAGCAGTAGGCAAACTTTTTTAGAGTCTGCCGAATTTTCACAATCTATTTTGTATAGGTCCTCATACATTCTGAAATATGAAGCAACGGTTTTATCCTCGTCTGGTGAATAGGTGAAATTGTCAGTTGAGCTCCAAACGCTATTCTGCAAAAAAGCATTTTCGTTTTCATTACTTTGACTCCTATGCGATATTGTTTCCATTAATACTTCAATCTTTTTATCGGTTTCTTTTTTTTTGTGCCAGAAGTTTTTTTTATTTTGTTTTGAGTAGTTTTTTGTCGGCTTCTTTTTTTGTTCCAGAGGTTTTTTAATTTTGTTTTCAGCAGAAGCTTTTAAAATATTTCTTCATTTTTTAGTTGTCTTTCTTCAGTTTTTTGTAGGCTTTCGTCGGCTTTTTTTTGTTCCAGAAATCTTTCTTCTGTTTGCTGTTGCATTTGGAATTTTACGAGTTCTGTCATTTGCTTTAAATTCTTCCATGTTTAAAATGTGTCTTTAGAACATACGGCTTTTAGAAGTTCTTTCTTTTATCTTATGCTGCTAACATAATCTTCGGTGTAAAAAGAGAAAGAGTATAACACCTTTTTTTTATTCGTCAACAGAAAAAAAAGTTTTAATTTTTTTCTTTTGGCGGCAGGATTTTCGTTTGGAAAAAAAAGAAAATACATCTATTCCCTTCTTGTTAACAATTAACACAGTGCTGGAATAGTAATAAAAAAAATCACTGACCTTTCTTAAATGAGAGAAAATAAATTGGTCTTTTACGTGTTTTCTTTTCTTTTTGGTCTGCCGGTAAAGCCAGTTTTTAGAACTAGAACGTTTTGAGAGTAATTTTCCGGTGATTTCTCCACGTTTGTCCATTTTTAAGGTTCTAAAAAATCCATTAATATACTTCGTCGCCAGTTGTGGCGTCCATTTTAAGATTCTCAAGAATATCTTACTGTATTTCGTAGCAAGTTGTTGTGGGGTCCTTTTTACGGTTCTCAACAGTCCCTTACAACAATTGTTGTGGCGGTGTGAGTTCAAAATTCCACGTCGCTGGTTGTTGTGTTTTTTTAAGGTTCTCAAGAAAACACTTACAGTACCTCGTCGCCAGTTGTGGGCCTGTAAAGGGGCCAGAAGGAAAACAGGTAATCAAAGTTTAGAGAAAAAAATATATTGACAAAAAGTATAATACATCAGAGAACAAGAGTGGTTGTACGTCAGTCTTGACTGCCAGACCAGTGTGGTTCCAACCTTGAGAAGTAGGAGCTCCCAGTGGTGAGTGGAAGAGTCCAAGTAGTCCATATAGGTCCTTACCTATAACATATCTCTTACCCATTCTGTCAAAAATCACAGAAAGAAATATTATATTGCTGTTATCTTACCCTTTCTTACCTATTCTATCAAAAATCACAGAAAAAATATTATATTGCTATTATCTTACCCTTTCTTACCCATTCTGTAAAAAAATCACAGAAAGAAATGTCACGTTTTTCAAACAAATCAAGTAAGCATTGATAAAATAGGCAATATTTTTATATGAACTATTTACTTCTCAGATGTCATTTTTTTTAATTTATTTTGGGACGTGATTGAAGAGAAAATGAACTTGTACTGTTACAACTAAGATTGAAACACATTGTCTTCAGATGATGAGAATTTTGTATTTAATATATTCTTTTCCACCATCTTTTCTCGTTCCATTCAGCTTTTTGTAAGTGAGACTTTTTATTTTCTTCTATAAAGTAAGGGACGATTGCAAAGTTACTTACGGCTATTTATATATATATATATTATGACTGATACACAACAGATTTATATCTAGCCTTTGGGTTATAGGATAAAAGTGTTGTATTTGTTCTCTCTCGGGGGGGGGGGGGGTAATCGTGCCAGGCATTACCTTCTTCCAAAAATAAAGTGTCTTCATCAGGGAATATTAAGGGATCCGACCAGGCAGTTTATTTTAAGTAATTGTTGCCAGCACTGAATGTCTCATCCCACATTAAGCTCTACCTTGTATCACACTCAACCCTCGTTGGAAGGGAGAGGCAGATCAATAAGAACTCTTATAGCTTCTTCTGCTTGTTTGTCTGTTCCCATGTCCATTACTATTTAATAAAACATAAAATGAATTAAATTTCTTCTGTCAGTTCTTCTTTAATTTGCCATTTCTTTACTATTACTAATATGTTTTGAGGGGACGTCGAACTTTGATTAATTTACAAAAGTAAATTCCTTTTTTCTGTTTTTACTTTTGGGAAATTCCGCCTTTTCTATTTTTATCGTATTTCATGAGAAGATTGCTATAAAATAAAATCAAAATTCAAAGTTTTGTTATATCTAAAGAGATAGCAGATATCTTCAAAAAAAAATGATTCCTTTGATCTTCATATTTCTTCTCTTCCACTTTCTACATCAACATCGTTTGTCCATCCTTTCCATTTCCAATTTAACAATGGTCCTAGAGCCCTGATTGGTATATTTTTCCAAGAAAATGGATTAGCACCTTTTCTTTTCTTTTCTTAAATGTAAAAACGTTTTTCCATGTCTTAAAAGGAAAATATGGACAAATATTTGTAAGAAAATAAAGATTTTATGTTTAAAATGTTTGGCAAAAAAATCAGAGAGAAAGTAATTTATTAAGTTTTCAAAGAATTTTTTAAAAAATCAACAAAAAATCAAATTATTTTTCCTATTGAAGAGGTGTTGTTTTTTTTACAAACAATTCTAATACTTCAATTTAGCTGCTGTTGCTTGGTATGATGATGCTTGGCGAACATAAACATCGACAAACAAATGTTGCCACTACAAATTACATGTGCATATTTACGTAGTGTGATGATGTATGGAAGTGAAACCTGGTCAATGAGGTTTAAGGACATGCATTGCATGGAACGAAATAATATGAGAATGATGTATAATGTAAGTTTTAAAGACAAGCTTAGTTCTGATGACCTCAGAGAAAGATTAAATCTGGGAAGTATATGGAAATGTGTACAGAACAGGAGACTTCAATTGTATGGGCACGTTGAAAAAATGGATGAGAGTTCTTTGGCTAGTAAATGAAGAACAGTTGAGGTAACAGGGTCAGAAAGCAAAAAAAAACATGAAAGGAAGTGATAAAAATGGTCTTGAGAGAAAGTGTGATAAATAAAGACCTGGCAGAGATAGGTTAGTTTGGAAGTCAATTTCTTAAAGCATGTAAAACGGACGTTAAACCGATGATGATGATATTTAGGTAGAGAATTTAGTCTACTTACACAAGCAAACATATCTTTCGTCAACATTGTGAAACAAAACCAAACTACCGTTTCCTCTAAAAGTTTTGGTTCTTAACTTACCTACAATACAGTAAACTGTAACGCGTTTTAACAATAGATTATAAACACTAATTTCCTTTGAAAATCAATATGAGATAATTTTGGCTTTGGGTATAGACCGATGTCGACTGAAAATTTGTCCACTATTAAGTGGACGAATTTCAATAAAACGATATTTTAAATTATAAAGTAATGAAAAGAAAGCAATCATTTGTTTACTACCTTACTTCAATATATCGTTAAACTTGAATTAACTTGTGTAATTTAAAGAGGTATTTACATAATTTCTTTTTTACAATGGCCAGTTGAGTTCAGCAAACTCAGGCTCTCAACATCTCATTAGTAATAAATTTAAGAGTTAGACAGAACAGCTTCAAATGTAATTTTACAAAGACATCCGACTTAAAAAAATAATAATATTGTGGTTACAATACAAAAACACAAGTACAAATACTCCTGGGCAACACCAGGTCGGGACAGATAGTATTTAATATAAATATTTCATAGACAGAAATGTTTTTAAGCTGGCAGTTTTTTATGCATTGTATATTAAAGTTGTGTGTGTGCTAGTGTGGTTCCTGATTCATATGTGTTCATTGCATTGTCTAACTTTTGGTGGATCTTGAGTAAAATCTAATGATGGAAATTTGAGATATTTGCAAAGAAAAATTTTGATTTTGGGGGGCCATTTTAGCCCCCAAGTGGATAAACGATCACCCCCCCCCCTCCTGAGAAATTTGACTGAGTCAGTTTTCTGCGTTCATAGTCATATAATTGTATAGAAAATTTGGTGAAAATCTAATGAACCAATTTTGAGAAAATCAGAAGACAAACGAAATAACATGTAAATGGGCTGTAATAAAACTCCTTTCATATTAATAACAACGACCAAAATGATTAGTCTATATAATAAAGTTATCAGAGCAGATATTGTGTGGGCGTTTTTTAATATTTTCTATATGACTGTTTAAATTATATTTTAAATTAAACAATTATATTCAATTTAATGACAAAACGATACCTTGATAAAAATTAATTTAATTTTCACAAAAGGCCTTTAAAAAAAAGAACAATTTAGTAACAAAAAACAACATGCACTCTTAGTTTTTTTATCTCGATATAAACTTAGGTGATGTTTATATATTTGTATGCGCAGGATTTACTCCTAAACTAATTAGCTGATCAATATGGATTTTGGAACACAGCTGCTAGTAATATGGACTATATTTAAGTTTATTTAGTTTTATGCAAAGGGGGTAAAAAGGGGGTGTAGGTCCTTAGTGAAAATTCAGATACTTCCAATTTTTGTGATTTTTTTAAATTTTGATAATCAATGAATTAATATTCCTCAAATTTCAGTTTCTTTAGAGTATTTTAAAGTTTTTTTGGAAGCATGATATGGGCACAACCTCCCATTTGAAAAATCAAATATATCAGATTTGCATTGACACTAATTAAGTACGATTCTCTCAATTTCAGTTTCTTCTTAAGACTTGATCAAAATTAGAATAAGGATTCTAGACATAGGGTTTAGTATCATTATATCTTTATTTTGATCTTTGTAAGGGGACATAAAAGTGGTGCAAGCCTGTTCTGTTTGGGGAATCCATTTTATCCATCCTGGGACGGGTATTCTTTTAACTATAAATTTAAGGGTTTAAAAAATCTCAAAAGTATTTATGAGATTTAAATTTCAACATTTCATTAGAATTTTATTGCAAAACTTATTTTTTTAATAACATATTCATTGAATTATCTTTTCAAAAATATAAATATTTTCTTATAGGATGTTAATTAAGAGAATATGCAAAAGGAGGGGGGGGTTATTGAGTGAAACAAGAATGAAAGTAAAAAGACAGATCTGCTAATTTTAGTAACCTTATATTTAATTTATTTTATCTACCCAGATAGATAGTTATCATTCTGTGTTTAGGGATATCTAAGTTGAGATGACTCAAACAAAGGTTAGCTTCAACTATCTAAAGCAGCGATCCCTAACCCTTTTCACACAATGGAACAGTTTCATGCAATATAATTTTCCTGGGGGAGAATAAGAACTAGGTGGCTAACACAGCAAGCGATGAAATAAATTAACTGTTGGATAGAAAGTAATTCATCACAGTAAACGTTAGTTACGAAAAAAGAGAATGTATTTTAATTATAGCTTAGTTTTATGTTTCGGAATTTCTTAAATGGGGAAAGATAATTTGTATTTTTTTGGATTATTCGGAATACTATTCAAAACATTTTGCCTGATCTAACCTCCGCCAACCTTCTTCAGGTGTATCTTTTCAAACTTAGGAACCTTCTAGAAGAACTTGAGAACCTGTATGGAACTTCGAACAGAACCCTTTATTTAATCCAAATAGGTAGATTGTTCTCCTTCTATCAACCATAACTGGGTAGAAGTGTTAATTTATGTTATTCTTAGTTATCATCACCTATAGTTTTAAGTTTTGAGTGGCATTCTTCTGGAGATTTAAGGATTATTTTCACCCCTACCCTTACGACCATATTGAAGTGGTCATTTGTACATATTTCGATTGACTTTTTCTTTCCTATTCACAATGGATCTTCTTTAATTAAAAAGAGCTGGTGACAATAAATGTGACTAATATATGGGAACTCATCTTTGTCGCATGATTGGTGTAGTATTTATTTAGATCGTGTTAGGGAAATTTCTAATTTCACCTTTTAATTTAGTTTGATTAGCTATCACAAGCCAACCATTTTAGTATGTGAAAATGGGTAAAAGTTCCTTTTAATTTAAACTTGTGATAACTCATTAATTTGGATGTAAACAAAATTTAATCTTTTCTCTTTATAAATGTACAATTATTTCTCTTGTGTCATTAATAGTTTTTTGGGGCTTTTTTCCAGTTTACTTTAAGTTAGGTTACTATTTTTAAAGATTGGTGTTTTTTCAACTTAATGCGCACAATATTGTGTGTCATTATTTATATAAAAACAGATCTATCTTAAAGAAAAGGGACCATCCGTTGGCTTAATATAGGGTTTTAAATTGTCTTTCACACAAGAAATCCAAGTTGAAAACTTTAGTGAATTAAATTTTTGCCCTATTATCAAATTGTGTTTTCATTTGTTTTACATGGTCCAAATCTGAGTGTTTTTATTGATTTATTATTAATAGGAAATATAAATTGATCTCTACTGTGCTATGAATTATATTACGAAGGTTCAATGTGTTGGCTGTTGAAGTGAATCTTGTGCTTCCATATCATTTTTGCACGTGTTTTTGAGAGGTAATAGAATTTAGCTCATTGTTTAGGCTGGCTTGATCTAATAATTATTGTTTACATTATGTTTAATTTCCATTTACCACAAGATGACATCACATTTGTAAGTATTTTCACTCATTTAAAGCCTGCATTTTTAGTTATACACTGTGAAATTTGGCTTCGGGACCAATAGCACACAAGATGGCAGATTTTCTAATTTCCAACAATCCTTGAATGGTCATAATTCAGTTGCTAAATGATGATATTATCATATTCAGTTTAACGTCCGTTTTACATGCTGCCATGTATTGGAAGGCTTTTAAAAATTGACTTCCAAACTAAACTGTCTCTGGCCAGGTCTTTATTTATCCCATTTTATCTCATGTCAATTTTTATCACTTCCTCCCATGTTTTCCTTGGCCTTCTTCTGTGAACTGGATCTGCTACCTTAACTGACCTAAGAACTCTCATCCATTCTTTCAACATGGCCATACCATCAGAGTTTCCCTATACTGTCCAGATTTAATCTTCTTCTGAGGTCATCAGAAGTAAGTCTGTCTTTAACACTCACATTACACATCTATCGTATCATTTTTATATCATTTATTTCCATGCAACGCATGTCCTCAACCCTCACTATCCAGGTTTCACTTCCATACATCATCACACTGCGTACACATACCGTGGTAAGGCTTTGCTGGTTAGTAAAGACAGAAGTTCCTTGAACTTATTCTATCCACTCCTAACTCTTGTAATCAAACTAGCACCTGCTCCATCCTGTGCTCCAATTGTATCACCAAGGTAACAAAACTTCTGGACAACCTTAATAGCTTTGCCATCCAAATATACTATGTTCACATCTGAGTACTCATCCATCTATATTGTCTTATACTTCTTGCATATAAACATATAATTGTGCTACCAAAATAAATTTGGTACCATTGTTTATGTTTTACAAAGATCTATGCACCCAAATTAAAAGTATTTAGATATAATAAAAATAAAATGTTTGTTTGAGATACCTAATTTCAATCGAATTTATGTATTTTGTTATTTACTTCCCCTAATATGGTGATAATTTCTTCTTCTCTACAGAATAATAATGTTTTTGTTTGTCAGAATCACTTTCAATGTAAGTATTCATTTATATCATATTTATATAAGCTTGTGATATTAAAATTTCAATATTTTCATAATAACTAGAACAAGATTTGTGATGTTTTGTTTGGTTTAATTGTTTTATGGCATATCAACTCTTTTGGGGTCATTTAATGCCGAAACAATACCAATGAAAGTAAAGCTTTCCTAGCAGTATTTGTATGTAAATGACTAGCAGTATTTGTATGTAAATGAATACAATAGATTGGATTTAAACACCTTTTTTTCATCTGATTCTGGTATTTAGTGTGCTGCAAGTCTTCCGCAATCTGGGGTGGTCAACACCAGACCACGTCTTGTGCCTGCTCTCCATACAGTCCGGTTCAAAGGGCTTATGTCAGTCATATCACTCAAGCCAGGTATTCCTTCGTCTAATGGATAGGATAGAGAGAGAGACAGAGACAGATGGCTTATGCCGGGCACTATTCAAGTAATATCTTGCACCTACCAACACCCTCACTAAGGCTTTTTGAGGGATGGCAAATTTTTCGTGTTCCCTGCTTGAGTGTCTAGCCGGAAAGAGGAAGAATTCCTTTCCTTTAGGAATCACATGGTTTTGTCAACTTCCGTTTTGCTATGGTTGATTTTTGTTCTCTAACCTGTCAATCATTCTCTCCGTTCAAGTTTGAAGCTTTGGTTATGTAACATTAGTAATATAGTCAAAGACATTTTTTAAATTTACTTGCACATTTTATTATTTAATTGATAGAATTGCTCATAAAACCAAAGCCAGATTTCAAAAGTTAAATACATTCAACATCACATGTTGTCATTATCGATGCATGCATGTGGACACTAATCTATAATAATAATAATAATAATAGTAATAATACTTTTGTTGTGTCGCCAATTTACAACAGAACGATGAACTTACTTGGAAGAGTTAGACGTCTGGCCGAATCCAACTGAAATAGAAATGTAACACAAGAAAAGTGTCACAATTCTTCCTCGAAATAAATAATGGCTCCACAACTAAATGTATTATTATAAATAATGGCTCCACAACTAAATGTATTATTATGTTGATATTTAAATATATTATTATGTTGATATTTAAATATATTATTATGTTGATATTTAAATGTATTATTATGTTAATATTTATTCATGGGAACACATGAGACAAAAATGAGATGGTACAATGAGCTGATTCATGTCGGTTAGATAATGTCATATCTTGAAGTAGAACGAGATCAGGATGGAAATACGTCTTGTCAGCTTAAAGAAAAACTGCAAACTGAAGTTAACGACGCATATCGTTTTTGGTGCCAAAATGTGTTGGCACATATGAATCTCGCTACACGTAGAAGCGTCATATGCCCACATAGTAAAGAGGCAATGATAACGCAATCGTAAAGCCAAATTCAACCTCAGTTGAAACGAACATACATCGATACAAAATAGTTCGCTCATGCAACTGCTACATAAACCACTGCTTAGGCTTTTAACCGATAAAACCAGAGAAACTTTATTGATAGTAGCAACACATGAGAATATAATGGAAAGAACATAAAAAATGCAAGAAATAGAGTATATGACTGATAGGTTTCAACAAGAATGTCTTTTTATGCTGCCAGAGGCAAAATGTCTAAAAAAAAAGCAAAAATGTAATCTTCTGAGGTGAAAAGAGAAAATGTTCATTCGATCTGAAGTGAAAAATGTTCTTTTATTGAAAAATGTAATTGTTCATTTGCTGAAAGATGAAAAATTATAAATGTTTTCAAAAGTGGAAAATGGTTCATTCAACATTTTTTATACGTGCAGGTGCAATATTGTAGAAGGGGTTAGTTAATTTCTTTATGAAGTGTACCCAAATCTTCTTTCATAGCAGAGCGACAGCGAAGGAGAACAATGAGAATGTACTCTATCCAATGCTGTAGATCAGGAGATGCACGTAATGAGGCTGTTAATTGTTAATGAAAGCGCTTAATCATTTTGTTGCAAGCTGGATGATAACTAGTAGTCCGAGTGCATTTAATACCCAATATGTTGGATAGCTCTTGGAATAGGCAGAATTCAAACTGTCTGCCACAATCAGTGGTAATTGTTGCTGGGACACTATAACGTGAAATCCAGTCTGCCATAAGGGCACACGCTACAGTTTTAGCAGATACATCGCTTAGTGGGATGGCTTCAGGCCACCTTGAAAAACGATCAATACAGGTCAGTAAGTAAGAATAGCCTTGACTGACCGGTGATGGTCCAACCAAATGTTTAAATCTAGCATCAGGAGTGCTGAAAGTTCCTAGCAGGGCTCGTACATGTCTATGTACCTTGATTTCTGACAGGGTAGGCAGGGACGGGTCAAAGCAGTGATTTTGCATCTCATGTTGGGCCAGAAGAACCAGGCTGAAATGAGTTTCACCGAGGCAGAGGCTCCGTTGTGATCCAATCCGTGTAAGGAAGAAAAAACAGTCTTTCAATGGTTCTCAGGAACTAGGGGTCGAGGTGAATTTGTAGATGTAAATTTGCTCATCCGCTGTAGGAATAGGCATGTACTAGTAGTTTCAATTAACAAACTGCGACGATGACAAGTTCGGATCCTCTAAGGATGATTGATCCAGAGCCATTTGACGGAGGTTAATATCTTCTGGTGAAAAGATAGTGCTGATGGATAAAAGAGATAGTGCATCTTCAGCAGTGTTCTGTGAACCGGATATATGCTATATGTCACTGGAGAACTAGGAAATGAAGTCCAAATGTCTAGATTCCTGAGGGAAATATTTGTCCAGCTAAGCACATAGTGCGAATATAAGTGGACGATGATCAGTGCAAATGGCAAATTACTGACCTTCCAACGTGTGGCAAAAATGTTTAATACCTAAGTAAATAGCCAAGAATTCACGTCCAAAAGTACTGTAACGATTTTCAATAGGAGTCAATCTCTGAGAAAAGTATGACAGGTTGCTGATGATGTTGCTGTAACCCTAACCCGACAGCTGAACTGGAAGCATAAACAACAATAGAAAATTCAGCATCAGGTATGGGATGTGATAAAAATTATGTATCTGCAAGCTTTTTTTTCGCCTCATGAAAGGCTTTAAGCTGACAGTTATCAAGTGAAATGGGTTTATCTTTTTTCTTTCTATATTTCAATAGATCAGTCAGAGGAGTGAGTATGTTTACACAATGTGGAATGAAACGGCTGTAGTAGTTCGATAGTCCAAGAAAATGTCGTAATTGATGCAGTAAAGTTGGAGGATGTAGATCGATCAGAGCTTTGACTTTTTCAGGAAGGGGTGAAATACCTTCCGAGTTTATTACATGACCCAGGAAAGCAAGACTTGTGGCACCAGAGGTATATTTAACAGGGTTTATCTGAACATGATAATGCTGCAAACGCTCAAAAAGAATACAAAGATGTTTTAAATGTTCCTCCGGTGAGGAGCTAGCTACTAGGATGTTGTCTATATAGTTATACACAATCAGGACCGGCGGGACAGTTATAAAAGTGGGGGGGGGCTCTCTTAAAAAGTGGGGAGCCCAGTTAAACACATGCATATATAACTTCATTATTGATGACCGTAAAGTGGAGGGGCCAAGTAAAAAAGTGTGTGTGTGTGGGGGGAGGGGGGCTTGAGCCCCTCCCCTGCCCCCCCCCCCCCCGGTGCCGCCGTCCATGACAATGTCTAAGTCATGGACTACCTCGTCCATAAAACGTTGAAAAGAAATGGCATAATCAAAAATTCAAAAGCACCGAAAGGAGTAGTAATAGCGATCTAAGGAATATCAGCAAGATTTAGTGGTAAGATCTAACTTTGAAAATATACTACAACCGTGCAAGGATGAAGCAAATTTTTGAATATGGGGGATAGGGTAATGATCGGGAACAGTAGCAGAGTTCAGCCGACGAAAATCTCCTGTAGGACACTAGTCCCCATAACGCTTTGGAACCATGTGTAAAAGGGCTGCCCAAGGACTAGATGAGGGTCGGATAATACATGTGATTAAATTCATACTTGGCTGTCTTTAACTTCTTCGGAGAGAGGTGGTGAGGACATGGAAAGATAGGAACAGTGGTTGTTTCAATAAAATGCATAGTCGAATGTGCAGGTTTATTTATTTCAAAATTCAAGTTCGTTAGAATGAGCAGGTTTGTTTATTTCAAAATTCAAGTTTGTTAGGTCAGGAAAAGAATTCAACAACAAATCATAAGAATTATCAACAGAAGCTACAAAAAATACAGGACTAGTAAGCTGTTTGGAAGCTTTTCTACCAGATAATGATAGGTTAGTATTAGAATCTGTCAGTCTGCACCTACGCATGTCCACCATCAAGTCAAAATGGTGCAAAAAATCAGCACCTAAGATAGAGTTAAGGACATCAGCAATTATAAAGATCTACGTGAAATATCTGCGTATTGCAAGTCCAAGGATCTTGAAACTTGTCCAAGCGTGGGTATTGGAGAATGATTTACAGCCTGAAGAACAACCGTTAAAGTAGGAGGCTTCTCTTTGAAAAAGCTTAGAGGCCATATGCTACATGCAGCTTCAGTGTCGACTAATAAATGATACTGAGAAATGAAATTATTTATGCCCGACCGATCGGTAGCTTATGGTGAGAAAATGTTGTGCTCCCATCTCCCTTCTCTTGTTTCCCTGATCCCGGAGGATGTATGCACAGGGCTTGTTACATTGGTGGGCCAAATCGCTGAAGCGTTTGTGGTACATGCAATATGTACAAGAATTCCTATGATATTGTTCAGGCGAAGGAGAGCGACGACGATGCCAACGCCCAGATGACATGTCCCTAGATAACCTTAATGTCTCTAGTTCCCTTGTAAGGTTTTCGATAGCTTTTTGCATGGCTGATAAGCTGGGTCAGGTGATGGCTTAGCAAAAACTGCCGAGATGTATGCCAATGAGCTGGCATTTGCCACAGAAGGGGTTCTACTTGTATAACCTATAACTTTGTCTGCCAAGGACGTGAGCTGTTCTACCATACAGGTTTCTATCATTGGGGCGAGGATGGCCTGTACAATAGATGGTAAACGAGATACGAATAACGGTCTCAATTAGCCGCTATCTGCTGAGACATCTTCAGCACATTCGCACATATGACAAAGTAATTTAGCAGGCAAACGATCTCTAAGCAACTAATCGTTTACAAGTGTTTGAAAATGCCACTCAGCATAAATAGAAGTACCGCAAAGTACTTCCAGTTTAACTGTCTCATAGGATGCTCCTGGTTGAAGGTCTGTAATTAAATCCTTCACCGTAGCTGTCAGTGATGCAAGAAATGCACTGAGTAGTAAGTTTAGCTGTTTTGATTCTGACGCTATGCTGTGGGCAGCAAAATATGCCACGATCTGTGCAAACCATATGCGCACATCACCGAAATAGATCGGGATTGAGTTGGCGCTCATTGTAAAACAGAAAAGAAAGGAATGTGATTTCCCAATAAGCAGTTGTAAAAATGAAACAGAGTCAATGGAAGGTGAATATACTGTTTAACCATCAGACTGGAATTGAACCAGTGTCACTAAGTCTTACATGACCAGTCTGGGTCGCTATTGTTCTGACAGGTACAGGTTAGACAGCTTGTCTGGCTGCTGTTTCCGACTGACAGAACTCTTAGGTAGCGCTAAGAACGGCTGCTCCATCATCAGTTGTATAATACCATGGGTAGCTGTACGTGCCATTTCGTGCATGGAAAGGGACCCTACAGTTATCCCCGGTGGGCTTTCCCGAGGCCACAACCCCCATGGACCAGGTCACGACTAATGAACTGGTTGTGTGAGCTTATTAGCACCTAGCAAGCACCCATCTTGCCCATCCCACTCTATCTCAAAACAAACATGTCATTGCAAAAAAAAATTGAAACCTAAACCAACAAAAAAACATCTTCGCCTCTGCCTTTGAGGCTCGCATTCACAAATATCCGGGGACTTAGAACAAACATCAACGACATAGAAACTTTCTCCTGACAAACTCCCCGGATATACTAGTATTAAGTGAAACAAACCTTCAATTCCCAATCTCTTCTCACTACTTTGACATGACTGATTACCTCCACTCTACCGTAAAGACTCTGACAAACATATGCACGGGCTAGGAGTTTATGTTCAGAACACCCTCCCCCTGACTAGAGAACATACGTTAGAGTCAGATGATGTGCTTTAGATTGACTTTACATCACAGCGTTAGTTACTTATATTTCTTATACCGTTCACCTTCGACCCAGAACTGTACCCTGCTAGACTCTATCGCTGAAAGCATAGATAGAGCACTCTCACTTGACTCGAATGCCCGGATACATGTATTTGAGGATTTTAATGCACACCACCATGACTGGTTGGGATTCTCCAACCTTACTGACGCAGCCGGCAACTCTACATATAATTTCTCAGACTGTCGATTTCCCGACCCGCATCCCCGATCGTGTAGACTAGCAAGCCTGTTCTTGACCTCACTGCCCGAGGCTTGTACGACGAAAGCTCATAGCCTGCTCGGGAATGCTGATAACATTGTAGTAATGATTTATATCACCCTAAAAAGTCGTCCAAAAGCTGATGAGTCGTTACTCAAAACAACGAGATACTACAAGCAGGCTGATTTTGAGTCCGTCAGAGATCACATCAGTGACGCCCGATGGACGGAAACCTTCTCACTCCCTGATGATCAGTGCACAAACCGATCAGTGAGTAAACCAAATGGGTCAAAGCAGGCATTGATGCTTATGTCCCCGTGCGAAAATTCTCCAGCAAGCTCCACTCTCCTCAATGGTTCACCTCGAAATGTGCAGCTGCCATTGTTTAGAGGTAGTAAGCATTCCGTAAATTCGGCCGCCATAAATCAACTGCGAATAGACAGAAATTTATAGAGTCAAGAAATAATTGTAAGGCCGTGATAGGTGAAGCAAAGAGAAGGTATACAGAGATAACCAAAAAACGCATACAGTCACAGAAACTAAGTACTTACGATTTCTGGAAAATCTACAATAGTGTGAACAATGGTCAATCAACGAATCCCCCACTATCAAACCACAATGATATCGTTTGCACGGCAACTGATGAAGCTGAACTACTTGCCCAGCATTTCGCCTCAAATTCCACTTTGGACTCAGAAAACCACCCCCTCCCTAAATTCCCATTGCGAACCGAAGCCACACTTTAAAACCTGGTCATCACCCCATCCAAGGTCAGAGATATAAAAAAACCTTGACATCTCCAAAGCTTGTGGGCCTGAACTTATACCTGTAATAGTAATCAAGAAATGCTCTGCTGAACTGGCCCCTTACCTCTACAGTGGTGGCCTGCCTTGTTTGGGTGAAATATGTTTAAAAAAAAAGAGAAAAAAAAGACATTAATATTAAACGGACAGATTCTCCTTATTAGGGAGTGATGTAGGAAAGAAATATGGAAAAAATATGAAAATACGGTTCCATTTCTAATAGGCGGCAAAGCCAATGTGAATGGCAAATATCATGAGAGGTTATACTTATAATCTTGACTGCATGTGGACACTAGTTCAGAATGATATCTATATAATAAAAACAGGTTTTACTTATAATCTTGACTGCATATAATAATATCTATATAATAAAAAGCGGTTATATTTATAATCTTGACTGCATGTGGTTAGAAGTTCGAAATAATATCTATATAATAAAAAGAGGTTATATTTATAATCTTGATTGCATGTAGACACTACTTCGAAATGATATCTATATAATAAAAAGAGGTTATACTTATAATATTGATTGCATGTAGACACTAGTTCGAAATAATATCTATATAATAAAAAAAGGTTACACTTATAATCTTGATTGCATGTAGACACTAGTTCGAAATGATATCTATATAATAAAAAGAGGTTATACTTATAATCTTGATTGCATGTAGACACTACTTCGAAATAATATCTATATAATAAAAAGAGGTTATATTTATAATCTTGATTGCATGTAGACACTAGTTCGAAATGATATCTATATAATAAAAAGATGTTATATTTAGAATCTTGATTGCATGTAGATACTAGTTCGAAATGATATCTATATAATAAAAAGAGGTTATATTTATAACCTTAGCTGCATGTAGACACTAGTTCGAAATGATATCTATATAATAAAAACGGGTCATACTTATAATCTTGATTGCATGTAGACACTAGTTCGAAATAATATCTATATAATAAAAAGAGGTTACACTTATAATCTTGACTGCATGTGGACACTAGTTCGAAATAATATCTATATAATAAAAAGAGGTTATATTTATAATCTTGACTGCATGTGGACACTAGTTCGAAATTATATCTATATAATAAAAAGAGGTTATATTTATAATCTTTATTGCATGTAGACACTACTTCGAAATGATATCTATATAATAAAAAGAGGTTATACTTATAATATTGATTGCATGTAGACACTAGTTCGAAATGATATCTATATAATAAAAAGATGTTATATTTATAATCTTAGCTGCATGTGGACACTAGTTCGAAATGATATCTATATAATTAAAAGAGGTTACATTTATAATCTTGATTGCATGTAGATACTAGTTCGAAATGATATCTATATATTAAAAAGAGGTTATATTTATAACCTTAGCTGCATGTGGACACTAGTTCGAAATTATATCTATATAATAAAAACAGGTCATACTTATAATCTTGATTGCATGTAGACACTAGTTCGAAATAATATCTATATAATAAAAAGAGGTTACACTTATAATCTTGATTGCATGTAGACACTAGTTCGAAATAATATCTATATAATAAAAAAGGTTATATTTATAACCTTAGCTGCATGTAGACACTAGTTCGAAATTATATCTATATAATAAAAAAAGCTTGTACTTATAATCATGACTGCATGTGGACACTAGTTCCAAGTAATATATATATAATAAAAAGATGTTATATTTATAATCTTAGCTGCATGTGGACACTAGTTCGAAATAATATCTATATAATGAAAAGAGGTAATATTTATAATTTTGACTGCATGTGGACACTAGTTCGAAATAATATCTATATAATAAACAGAGGTTATATTTATAATCTTAGCTGCATGTGGACACTAGTTCGAAATGCTATCTATATAATAAAAAGAGGTTACACTTATAATCTTAGCTGCATGTGGACACTAGTTCGAAATAATATCTATATAATAAAAACAGGTTATATTTATAACCTTAGCTGCATGTAGACACTAGTTCGAAATTATATCTATATAATAAAAAGAGGTTATATTTATAATTTTGATTGCATGTAGACACTACTTCGAAATGATATCTATATAATAAAAAAAGCTTATACTAATAATCTTGACTGCATGTGGACACTAGTTCGAAATAATATATATATAATAAAATGATGTTATATTAATAATCTTAGCTGCATGTGGACACTTGTTCAAAATGATATCTATATAATAAAAAGAGGTTACACTTATAATCTTGATTGCATGTAGACACTAGTTCGAAATGATATCTATATAATAAAAAGATGTTATATTTATAATCTTAGCTGCATGTGGACACTAGTTCGAATGGATATCTATATAATAAAAAAAGCTTATACTAATAATCTTGACTGCATGTGGACACTAGTTCGAAATAATATATATATAATAAAAAGATGTTATATTTATAATCTTAGCTGCATGTGGACACTAGTTCGAAATGATATCTATATAATAAAAAGAGGTTTTACTTATAATCTTGACTGCATGTAATAATATCTATATAATAAAAAGCGGTTATATTTATAATCTTGATTACATGTAGACACTAGTTCGAATAATATCTATATAATAAAAAAGGGGTTACACTTATAATCTTGATTGCATGTAGACACTAGTTCGAAATTATATCTATATAATAAAAAGAGGTTATATTTATAATCTTGATTGCATGTAGACACTACTTCGAAATGATATCTATATAATAAAAAGAGGTTATACTTATAATATTGATTGCATGTAGACACTAGTTCGAAATGATATCTATATAATAAAAAGATGTTATATTTATAATCTTAGCTGCATGTGGACACTAGTTCGAATTGATATCTATATAATAAAAAAAGCTTATACTAATAATCTTGACTGCATGTGGACACTAGTTCGAAATAATATATATATAATAAAAAGATGTTATATTTATAATCTTAGCTGCATGTGGACACTAGTTAGAAATTATATCTATATAATAAAAAAAGGTTACACTTATAATCTTGATTGCATGTAGACACTAGTTTAGAATGATATCTATATAATAAAAAAAGGTTAGACTTATAATCTTGATTGCATGTAGACACTAGTTCGAAATGATATCTATATAATAAAAAGAAGTTATATTTATAATCCTAGCTGCATGTGGACACTAGTTCGAAATGATATCTATATAATAAAAAAAGCTCGTACTTATAATCTTGACTGCATGTGGACACTAGTTCGAAATAATATCTATATAATAAAAAGAGGTTATATTTATAATCTTGACTTCATGTGGACACTAGTTCGAAATTATATCTATATAATAAAAAGAGGTTATATTTATAATCTTTATTGCATGTAGACACTACTTCGAAATGATATCTATATAATAAAAAGAGGTTATACTTATGATATTGATTGCATGTAGACACTAGTTCGAAATGATATCTATATAATAAAAAGATGTTATATTTATAATCTTAGCTGCATGTGGACACTAGTTCGAAATGATATCTATATAATTAAAAGAGGTTACACTTATAATCTTGATTGCATGTAGATACTAGTTCGAAATGATATCTATATAATAAAAAGAGGTTATATTTATAACCTTAGCTGCATGTGGACACTAGTTCGAAATGATATCTTTATAATAAAAACAGGTCATACTTATAATCTTGATTGCATGTAGACACTAGTTCGAAATAATATCTATATAATAAAAAGAGGTTACACTTATAATCTTGATTGCATGTAGACACTAGTTCGAAATAATATCTATATAATAAAAAGAGGTTATATTTATAACCTTAGCTGCATGTAGACACTAGTTCGAAATTATATCTATATAATAAAAAAAGCTTGTACTTATAATCTTGACTGCATGTGGACACTAGTTCCAAGTAATATATATATAATAAAAAGATGTTATATTTATAATCTTAGCTGCATGTGGACACTAGTTCGAAATAATATCTATATAATAAAAAGAGGTAATATTTATAATCTTGACTGCATGTGGACACTAGTTCGAAATAATATCTATATAATAAACAGAGGTTATATTTATAATCTTAGCTGCATGTGGACACTAGTTCGAAATGATATCTATATAATAAAAAGAGGTTACACATATAATCATGATTGCATGTAGACACTAGTTCGAAATGCTATCTATATAATAAAAAGAGGTTACACTTATAATCTTAGCTGCATGTGGACACTAGTTCGAAATAATATCTATATAATAAAAACAGGTTATATTTATAATCTTGACTGCATGTAGACACTAGTTCGAAATTATATCTATATAATAAAAAGAGGTTATATTTATAATCTTGATTGCATGTAGACACTACTTCGAAATGATATCTATATAATAAAAAAAGCTTATACTAATAATCTTGACGGCATGTGGACACTAGTTCGAAATAATATATATATAATAAAAAGATGTTATATTAATAATCTTAGCTGCATGTGGACACTTGTTCGAAATGATATCTATATAATAAAAAGAGGTTTTACTTATAATCTTGACTGCATGTAATAATATCTATATAATAAAAAGCGGTTATATTTATAATCTTGATTGCATGTAGACACTAGTTCGAAATTATATCTATATAATGAAAAGAGGTTATATTTATAATCTTGATTGCATGTAGACACTACTTCAAAATGATATCTATATAATAAAAAGAGGTTATACTTATAATATTGATTGCATGTAGACACTAATTCGAAATAATATCTATATAATAAAAAGAGGTTACACTTATAATCTTGATTGCATGTAGACACTAGTTCGAAATGATATCTATATAATAAAAAGATGTTATATTTATAATCTTAGCTGCATGTGGACACTAGTTCGAATTGATATCTATATAATAAAAAAAGCTTATACTAATAATCTTGACTGCATGTGGACACTAGTTCGAAATAATATATATATAATAAAAAGATGTTATATTTATAATCTTAGCTGCATGTGGACACTAGTTCGAAATGATATCTATATATTAAAAAGAGGTTTTACTTATAATCTTGACTGCATGTAATAATATCTATATAATAAAAAGCGGTTATATTTATAATCTTGATTACATGTAGACACTAGTTCGAATAATATCTATATAATAAAAAGAGGTTACACTTATAATCTTGATTGCATGTAGACACTAGTTCGAAATTATATCTATATAATAAAAAGAGGTTATATTTATAATCTTAGCTGCATGTAGACACTAGTTCGAAATTATATCTATATAATAAAAAAAGCTTGTACTTATAATCTTGACTGCATGTGGACACTAGTTCCAAGTAATATATATATAATAAAAAGATGTTATATTTATAATCTTAGCTGCATGTGGACACTAGTTCGAAATAATATCTATATAATAAAAAGAGGTAATATTTATAATCTTGACTGCATGTGGACACTAGTTCGAAATAATATCTATATAATAAACAGAGGTTATATTTATAATCTTAGCTGCATGTGGACACTAGTTCGAAATGATATCTATATAATAAAAAGAGGTTACACATATAATCATGATTGCATGTAGACACTAGTTCGAAATGCTATCTATATAATAAAAAGAGGTTACACTTATAATCTTAGCTGCATGTGGACACTAGTTCGAAATAATATCTATATAATAAAAACAGGTTATATTTATAATCTTGACTGCATGTAGACACTAGTTCGAAATTATATCTATATAATAAAAAGAGGTTATATTTATAATCTTGATTGCATGTAGACACTACTTCGAAATGATATCTATATAATAAAAAAAGCTTATACTAATAATCTTGACGGCATGTGGACACTAGTTCGAAATAATATATATATAATAAAAAGATGTTATATTAATAATCTTAGCTGCATGTGGACACTTGTTCGAAATGATATCTATATAATAAAAAGAGGTTTTACTTATAATCTTGACTGCATGTAATAATATCTATATAATAAAAAGCGGTTATATTTATAATCTTGATTGCATGTAGACACTAGTTCGAAATTATATCTATATAATGAAAAGAGGTTATATTTATAATCTTGATTGCATGTAGACACTACTTCAAAATGATATCTATATAATAAAAAGAGGTTATACTTATAATATTGATTGCATGTAGACACTAATTCGAAATAATATCTATATAATAAAAAGAGGTTACACTTATAATCTTGATTGCATGTAGACACTAGTTCGAAATGATATCTATATAATAAAAAGATGTTATATTTATAATCTTAGCTGCATGTGGACACTAGTTCGAATTGATATCTATATAATAAAAAAAGCTTATACTAATAATCTTGACTGCATGTGGACACTAGTTCGAAATAATATATATATAATAAAAAGATGTTATATTTATAATCTTAGCTGCATGTGGACACTAGTTCGAAATGATATCTATATATTAAAAAGAGGTTTTACTTATAATCTTGACTGCATGTAATAATATCTATATAATAAAAAGCGGTTATATTTATAATCTTGATTACATGTAGACACTAGTTCGAATAATATCTATATAATAAAAAGAGGTTACACTTATAATCTTAGTTGCATGTAGACACTAGTTCGAAATTATATCTATATAATAAAAAGAGGTTATATTTATAATCTTGATTGCATGTAGACACTACTTCGAAATGATATCTGTATAATAAAAAGAGGTTATACTTATAATATTGATTGCATGTAGACACTAGTTCGAAATGATATCTATATAATAAAAAGATGTTATATTTATAATCTTAGCTGCATGTGGACACTAGTTCGAATTGATATCTATATAATAAAAAAAGCTTATACTAATAATCTTGACTGCATGTGGACACTAGTTCGAAATAATATATATATAATAAAAAGATGTTATATTTATAATCTTAGCTGCATGTGGACACTAGTTAGAAATTATATCTATATAATAAAAAAAGGTTACACTTATAATCTTGATTGCATGTAGACACTAGTTTAGAATGATATCTATATAATAAAAAGAGGTTAGACTTATAATCTTGATTGCATGTAGACACTAGTTCGAAATGATATCTATATAATAAAAAGAAGTTATATTTATAATCCTAGCTGCATGTGGACACTAGTTCGAAATGATATCTATATAATAAAAAAAGCTCGTACTTATAATCTTGACTGCATGTGGACACTAGTTCGAAATAATATCTATATAATAAAAAGAGGTTATATTTATAATCTTGACTTCATGTGGACACTAGTTCGAAATAATATCTATATAATAAAAAGAGGTTATATTCATAATATTGACTGCATGTTGACACTAGTTCGAAATGATATCTATATAATAAAAAGAGGTTATATTTATAATCTTGACTGCATGTGGACACTAGTTCGAAATTATATCTATATAATAAAAAGAGGTTATATTTATAATCTTGATTGCATGTAGACACTACTTCGAAATGATATCTATATAATAAAAAGAGGTTATACTTTAAATATTGATTGTATGTAGACACTAGTTCGAAATAATATCTCTATAATAAAAAGAGGTTACACTTATAATCTTTATTGCATGTAGACACTAGTTCGAAATGATATCTATATAATAAAAAGATGTTATATTTTTATAATCTTAGCTGCATGTGTACACTAGTTCGAAATGATATCTGTATAATAAAAAAAGCTTATACTTATAATCTTGACTGCATGTGGACACTAGTTCGAAATAATATGTATATAATAAAAACAGGTCATACTTATAATCTTGATTGCATGTAGACACTAGTTCGAAATTATATCTATATAATAAAAAGAGGTTACACTTCTAATCTTGATTGCATGTAGACACTAGTTCGAAATAATATCTATATAATAAAAAGAGGTTACACTTATAATCTTGACTGCATGTGGACACTAGTTTTAAATGATATCTATATAATCAAAAAAGCTTATACTAATAATCTTGACTGCATGTGGACACTAGTTCGAAATAATATCTATATAATAAAAAGATGTTATATTTATAATCTTAGCTGCATGTGGACACTAGTTCGAAATGATATCTATTTAATAAAAAGAGGTTTTACTTATAATCTTGACTGCATGTAATAATATCTATATCTTAAAAAGCGGTTATATTTATAATCTTGACAGCATGTGGTTAGTAGTTTGAAATAATATCTTTATAATTTAAAAGAGGTTATACTTATAATCTTGACTGCATGTTGACACTGGTTCGAAATGATGTCTATATAATAAAAAGAGGTAAAACTTATAATCTTGACTGCATGTGGACACTAGTTTGAAATGTAATCTATATAATAAAAAGAAGTTAAACCTCTAATATTTACTGCATGTGGACACTAGTTCGAAATGATATCTATATAATGAAAAGAGGTTATATTTATAACCTTAGCTGCATGTGGACACTAGTTCGAAATGATATCTATATAATAAAAACAGGTTATACTTATAATCTTGATTGCATGTAGAGACTAGTTCGAAATAATATATATATATAATAAAAAGATGGTATATTAATAATCTTAGCTGCATGTGGACACTTGTTCGAAATGATATCTATATAATAAAAAGAGGTTTTACTTATAATCTTGACTGCATGTAATAATATCTATATAATAAAAAGCGGTTATATTTATAATCTTGATTGCATGTAGACACTAGTTCGAAATTATATCTATATAATAAAAAGAGGTTACACTTATAATCTTGATTGCATGTGAACACTAGTTCGAAATGATATCTATATAATAAAAAGATGTTATATTTATAATCTGAGCTGCATGTGGACACTAGTTCGAAATGATATCTATATAATAAAAAAAGATTATACTAATAATCTTGACTGCATGTAGACAATAGTTCGAAATAATATCTATATAATAAAAAGATGTTATGTTTATAATCTTAGCTGCATGTGGACACTAGTTCGAAATGATATCTATTTAATAAAAAGAGGTTTTACTTATAATCTTGACTGCATGTAATAATATCTATATAATAAAAAGCGGTTATATTCATAATCTTGACAGCATGTGGTTAGTAGTTCGAAATAATATCTTTATAATTAAAAGAGGTTATACTTATAATCTTGACTGCATGTTGACACTGGTTCGAAATGATGTCTATATAATAAAAAGAGGTTACACTTATAATCTTGACTGCATGTGGACACTAGTTTGAAATGTAATCTATATAATAAAAAGAAGTTAAACTTATAATATTTACTGCATGTGGACACTAGTTCGAAATGATATCTATATAATAAAAAGGGGTTATACTTATAATCCTGATTTTATGTAGACACTAGTTCGAAATGATATCTATATAATAAAATAAGGTTATATTTATAACCTTAGCTGCATGTGGACACTAGTTCGAAATGATATCTATATAATAAAAACAGGTTATACTTATAATCTTGATTGCATGTAGAGACTAGTTCGAAATGATATCTATATAATAAAAAGAGGTTATACTTATAATCCTGATTTTATGTAGACACTAGTTTGAAATGATATCTATATAATAAAAAGAGGTTATATTTATAACCTTAGCTGCATGTGGACACTAGTTCGAAATGATATCTATATAATAAAAAGAGGTTATACTTATAATCTTGATTGCATGTAGAGACTAGTTCGAAATGATATCTATATAATAAAAAAAGCTTATACTTATAATCTTGACTGCATGTGGACACAAGTTCGAAATAATATATATATAATAAAAAGATGTTATATTTATAATCTTAGCTGTATCTTGACACTAGTTCGAAATAATATCTATATAATAAAAAGAGGTTATATTTATAATCTTGACTGCATGTGGATACTAGTTCGAAATTATATCTATATAATAAAAAGAGGTTATATTTATAATCTTGACTGCATGTGGACACTAGTTCGAAATTATATCTATATAATAAAAAGAGGTTATATTTATAATCTTGATTGCATGTAGAGACTAGTTCGAAATGATATCTATATAATAAAAAAAGCTTATACTTATAATCTTGACTGCATGTGGACACAAGTTCGAAATAATATATATATAATAAAAAGATGTTATATTTATAATCTTAGCTGTATCTTGACACTAGTTCGAAATAATATCTATATAATAAAAAGAGGTTATATTTATAATCTTGACTGCATGTGGACACTAGTTCGAAATTATATCTATATAATAAAAAGAGGTTATATTTATAATCTTGACTGCATGTGGACACTAGTTCGAAATTATATCTATATAATAAAAAGAGGTTATATTTATAATCTTGATTGCATGTAGACACTACTTCGAAATGATATCTATATAATAAAAAGAGGTTATATTTATAATCTTAGCTGCATGTGGACACTAGTTCGAAATGATATCTATATAATAAAAAAAGCTTATACTAATAATCTTGACTGCATGTGGACACTAGTTCGAAATAATATATATTATAAAAAGATGTTATATTTATAATCTTAGCTGCATGTGGACACTAGTTCGAAATTATATCTATATAATAAAAAGATGTTATATTTATAATCTTAGCTGCATGTGGACACTAGTTCGAAATTATATCTATATAATAAAAAGAGGTTATATTTATTATCTTGACTGCATGTGGACACTAGTTCGAAATTATATCTGTATAATAAAAAGAGGTTATATTTATAATCTTGACTGCATGTGGACACTAGTTCGAAATAATATCTATATAAAACTCAAACTCTGATAATGTTGCTTGCTTGCTGTCACATTAAATGTTGTCGATGCTGGGAGGAAGGACGAATGGGACAAGAAATAGTTAGAAGAGGGTAATAGCTTTCTGAAAAATTTGTTAAAAGAGAGGAATTGGGGAAGTAGTAGTTGTATTAGTAATAGCAGCGTGAGAGGACAATGTAAATAAATAAATTATGTAAATAAAGAAGAAACATGAGGCCAGAAAATTATAGAAAAATATAGAAATAGTAAAGTTGGGTTTAGAGGTGGGATCAGCAGCAGGACCGGCGGGACAGTTATAAAAGTGGGGGGTGGGGGGGCTCTCCTAAAAAATGGGTGGGGGGGTTAAACACATGCATATATAACTTCATTATTGATGACCGTAAAGTGGGGGGGGGGGGGCGCCGTCCATGAGCAGTACACATATGTCCTCATTCATTACCGGGCAACACGAGATAAGCTGTATGGTAGAAATTTCGTTTTTATTAGTAAACCGACTGAGTTATACTTAATTCTTTCGTTCGCAGCCAACAAACCGTATTCATATGCGAAGCCATTTGATTGGTTTATTCATTACTCAGTACTAAACTGTCTATTTACATCAAGAGAAAGTAGTATATCAAAACATGTGACAGCTATAGACCTGTCCCGGTGTTAGCCAGGCAAAAAGTTATTAACACAGGTAAATCCTGCTCGAAGCCCTTAACCACATATTACTAATTTTGTTTTGTAATATCTGAAAATAATAATATGCAAGTTATAAATCAAATCAAATATATCGTCTTTTCTGTGAACAGAGATCCCACTAAAAGTTTATCTGTTCATGTGAAATAATCACATTTATTTTTTAATCAATAAAGTTAATGTTTTGTTTTTGTTATTTAGTAACCTGAATTTTTTTTAATAGATACCACAAATATACAATATTTATTCAACATTTGACAAAATATGATTTAAATTTAAAAGTTTATGAAAATCTTTTTCAACCAGCAAATTTTAAAAACTTACGTTCGGAACATCAGGTAGTTTCATTGGATGTTCTGCTGGCTTGGCAGGCCAAGAACAGGCTAAAGGTGTTCCCTTGAATAATGGTGATGAAGAGTCAATTCACGATTGTCCATCATTAATGGACTAAGCTTGTTGAGGAAGGCCTGCGTGGCAAGGCCAATTGCACCACTCGTCTCCATGGCAATCTGTTAGAATACAAATCTTTCAAGAAGATCAGCATAGTTTGACTTCTTGCGGTCCTCTGCTGATGATGCTACATGTTCAAGGTTTGTCGCCGATTCTGTTACTGATGAAGCCAATTATGCCCCAGTTTGAAGAGTGTGGAGTTGCTCCTGAATTTTTATTACTCCTAGGTTTATTTATTGATAGTATCTTTCAGGGTCCCATCTATGGAGTAATTAGAACTAGCCATGAGTATGAATTGAAACGGCATCCAGTGGTATGAACATACATTTAGATAACTTGTTAAAGCAAACACCATGCATATATATATTTGAAGATATTAAGAACTTGAAGTATAAAAACTTTTTACCAAAGTGTGACCGGATTCTGCATTAAATAATCTGAAAAGGCTTGATATGCCGAAAAACATAGAATAATTTCATAATGGGCCCTCGTATCATAGATTGGCTTTATCCAATTCTTATTTAATACTGCATGATTAAATATTGGCGTTTTTGGTTCAACCTTGTAATGATTTTTGCACATTATTGAAATAAATTTATATAAACTTGTTATATTCTAAATTTTCTTTTTCAGAAAATCCAAGAATTGACCATGAAGAAGAAGCCGCAACAATCATCAACAATAGACCATTTCTTACCAAAAAAAATTCTCAACAATCTTCATTTTATTTTTTAAAACATTGTTTCTACTCTTTTTTTAGACTTTTTTGCTTACAATCATGATTTTGTGCAGCAATAGTTTGACTGTGATCTTGTCATATCAAAATTCTCATACCGTTTCATGATGAAAGTGGCACATTGCAACAATGAGTTTTGCGAGCACAATACACTTAAAATGCTCACTTAAAAAATAATACAATTTCTAGTTCAATTTACAACATAATTATAATCACCGTATTATGGGCAGAATTTTGTGGGGAATTGAGACGTACAGGGTGGTTTGAAAGTCTTAGTACCCATACCAAAAAGTAAGTACAATAAAGAAACAAGTGATACAGCAATACAAAACACATGTCCGCGATTCAGTTAATTCACTTTAAAAATGGTAAAAAAAAAAATAAGAACACTAGAACAACAGAAAAACAAGTAATACAGTAATAGAAAAGAACGTGATTCAATTTATTCACTTTCATATACAGTGTAACACATCTGTAAGGTCTGTATGAAAACTATCATTTTTGTGACACAAAATGACGCTGGGTCATAAACTTGTGTGACATTTTACGAAGTTGTGTTTTGATGATTTTATTACTTTTCAGAAGACACAACAAAACCTTCGGACCACCCTGTACATCAAAAAATTCCCAAATTGGTACGTAAAATAAACATAATTTTTGCTTTATATTTGTATTATTCGGACTACTGTAATTGATTGGACGCCCCCTCCCCTTGTTTAAATTACTTCCAGTAAGTGGTTCAATACAATGACTGTTGACACATTTTGAAGATAATTTTATGGAAAAATTAAATAAATTTACTTTTCATCTAAATTTTTGCCGATTTCCCAAGCCCAGGCATTTTTTACGAGAATTTTGAATGTGAATATAAAAGATATTGTACTTTTTGAGAAATATTTTAACATTATATTTTTCTTTAATTCTCGTAAAATATAAAAAGATTTGCATTGAATTAAAAAAAAAATGATTTAATAATTTAAAAATTAATTATTATCATGTTATGTTTGATTACATCTGATCATCAAAATATCGCAAAAAATATGTAATAAAAATAATGTTTATTGTTGATTTTTGTTTTTAATTGACTTGCTGATCGTTTTTCATTTTTTTCCTCAATTGCCTGATAGTGAAATATACAGTAAACCAATAGAGTAAAAATCTGTTATTGTCTTCACTTGTGTTGCATCAAGAATGTGCTATTGTTAAGTCAATAAATTGAAAATTTAATTTTCAGAATATAATGATGTGTAAGTTAAATGTAAAACAAATATTTATATGAAATTATTTTATAACTAACCTGGCCAGTGAAAGTTTAGAACATGCATTGCGTGGAGAGAAATGATATGACAATGATACGATGGATGTGTAAGGTAAGTCTAAAAGGCTTAGATCTGATAACCCCAAGGGAAGATTAAATCCAACAGTATAAGGAGATGTGTGCAGAACATGAGACTTCGATAGCATGACCACATTGAATGAATGGATGAGAGTTCTCGTATTCTAAAACAGTTGAGGTAGCAGGTTCAGTTAACAGGAGAAGGCCAAATGATAAGAATTGACTTGAGAGAAAGAGGGATAAATAAAAACTTCGGTTTTCTTGTGAGCAGATTTTCTTTAACTTTTCAAATGAAAAAGAAAAGATTTTTTGTCAAATTCTAATTGAGTAACGATTTAACTGATTCTATTATTATTTCGAATGCCATTTTACTTTTGTTTAACAGATTTCAGCCACTAATGACACAAAAAATTACACGTTTTAATAAACTTTGAAAATCATACTTTTATAATAGCCGAAATGTTGTTTTTTTCTTCAAGTTTAAACTTAGTTCTTTCAAGTAAACTATATACGTAGACAAGGCTGGAGTATTCATCTGCTAAACCATAGTAAAAATATAAATATTAACATGATGCGGGGAAAAGTCTGAAGAAAAACAATGTAAATGATAAATATTCATCTAAAAATTGTTTCTTCAGTCAGTTTATATTTCTTTCATCAGTTAATGATTTTTTTTTTCATAAGTGTATCATTTTTTTTTCTTTTATCGATTTCTGGTGCTACCAGATCAGGCTGTCTTAAAATACAGGCTTCCTTGCCTAAAATTCACCAAACATTCATGTTATTGTTTTTTCCTTTCTTGTTGCAAAATTCAATCATGTTCTGCAAAGCCAAAAACAAAAAAACAACAATTTTCCTCTACAAAACAACCAAATCAAACACCATAAATAAATATTTGAAGATATAATAAACTTGAAGCATGAAAACTTTTACCAAAATTACCGAATTTGGCATCAAATAACTTGAAAAAGGTTGATATGCCGTAAAACAAAACAACTTTAATCATTTAATGATATTTTCTTTTATCAATTAATGATTTTTTCTTTCATCAGTTCATGATTATTTTCTTTACACTATTCATATTTTTTTCTTTCATCAGTTAATGATATTTTCTTTCATCAGTTAATGATTTCTTTCTTACATCAGTTAATTATTTTTCTTTCATCAGACTTTTTTATTTCATTAATTAATGATTTTTTATTTTATCAATTAATGATTTATTCATTTCATCAGTAAATGACTTTATTTCATTACTTAGTAAATTATATTTCATAAATTAATGATTTTTCTTTCATCAGTTAATAGTGTTTTTTCTTTCTATCAGTTAATCATTTTTTTGTCATAAGTTCATGATTTTTTCTTTATCAGTTAATGATTTTTTCTTTATCAGTTAATGATTTTTTCTTTCATTTGTTAATGTTTTATTTATTTACACAATTCATTATTTTTTCTTTCATCAGTTCAGGATTTTTTTTATTAGTTAATGATATTTTTCTTTACACAATTCATTATTTTTTACTTTCATTAGTTAATAATTGTTTTCGTTCAGTAGTTACTGATTTTTTTTCTATACACAATTCTTATTTTTATTCATCAGTTCAAATATTTTTTACTTACAAAAGTTAATGATTTTTTCTTTACACAATTCATTATTTTTTGCTTTCATCAGTTAATAATTTTATTTTTTCATCACTTAATTTTTTTCATCAGTTAATGATTTTCTTCTTTGATACGTTAATGTTTTTTTTTCATTCATCAGTTAATGATTTTTTCTTTAATCGGTTAATTATTTTATTCTTTAATCGGTTCATTTTTTGTTCATCAGTTTATTATTTTTTCTTTAATCAATTAATAATTTTCTTCTATCAGTTCATCAGTTCATGATTTTTTTTCTTTCTTCAATTCATTTTTTCTTTCTGTCAGTTATTGATTTTTCTTTCGTCAGTTATTTTTTTGTTCTGTCAATTAATGATTTTTTTTCATCAGTTAATGATATTTCTTTCTTTACACAATTTCTTTTTTTTTCTTTCATCAGTTCATAATTTTTTTCTTTCATCAGTTTATGATTTTTTCTTTCTATCAATTAATGATTTTTTCTTTCATCAGTTATTGATATTTTTCTTTCGTCAGTTAATGATTTTTTTCTTTTGTCAGTTTATGATTTTTTTCTTTCATCTGTTAATGATCTTTTTCTTTCTATCTGTTAATGATTTTATTTCTTTCATCAGTTAATGTTTTTTTCTTTACACAATTCATTATTTTTCTTTCATCATTTAATGTTCATTAGTTAATTATTTACTTTTACACAATTCATTAATTTTTCTTTCATCAGTTTATAATTTTTTTTATTAGTTAATATTTTTTTACTTTTATTAGTTAATGATTTTTTTTCACACAATTATAATTTTTTTCTTTCATCAGTTCATATTATTTTTCATTAGTTAATTGTATTTTTCTTTACGCAATTCATTATTTTTCTTTCATAAGTTAATGATTTTTTTCTTTCATCAGTTAATGAATTTTCTTCACACAATTATTAATTTTTCTTTCAGCAGTTTATAATTTTTTTTATTAGTTAATTATTCTTTTCTTTACACAATTCATCGGTTCATAATTTAAAAAAAATTAATTTATGATTTTTTTCTTTACACAATTTATTAATTTTTTGTTCATCAGTTCATAACTTTATTCTATCATTAATTTTTTTCTTTCAATCAGTTAATGATTATGATTTATTTATTTGATCAGTTAATGATGTTTTTCTTTCATCAATTAATGATTTGTTTATCGTTCATAAGTTAATGTTTTTTGTTGTTTCATCAATTTTTGTGCTACCAGATCAGGCTGTCTGAAAATACTAGCTTCCTAACCTAAAATGCACAAAAGATTAGAGGTGATTGTTTTTTCCTTTCTCTTTTTCAAAACTCAATAATGTTCTCAAAGCCAAAAACAAAAACAACAATTTTCCTCTCCAAAACAACTAAACCAAACACCATAAATAAATATTTGGAGATATAAAGAACTTAAAGCATAAAAACTTTTACCAAAATAACTGAAAATAACCGAATTTGGCATTAAATAACCTAAAAAGGGTTGATATACCGTAAAACAAAACAAGCAAACGAAACACCATGAATAAATATTTGAAGATATAAAGAACTTGAAGTATAAAACTGTTACCAAAAGGACCGGATTTGGCATTAAATAACTCGAAAATCGTGGATATGCTGTCAAACTGAACGACTTTCACCAATTAATGATGTTTTTTCTTTCATCAGTTTCTGTTTTATGGAAATCGTTCCAGACAAGGCATGGAGTTACTTGATGTAAGGAGCTAACGAAAGATGATTACAGCAAAGACATGCGATGCCTATAGGTAGGAGGGAAACAGTCGGCGGGAAGAGAGTCCCACAAGCTTACAGTTCCTGGATAAAAGCTACTGGAATAGGACGCTGTATTACAATGAGGTATCAAAACAGCAAATTGATAGAGACCACTAAACCAACATGTCAAAGAAAGCGGGAAATAGATCACACAATTCCTAAGTACTTATAGAAAAGACTGTAAGACAGAGGGTGCAGCGAAGAAGAAGAAAGGGTGGGGCCAATCAAATTACAAATACGTTTCTGCACCTTATCAAGAACCCTCAAATAGGACAGAGATTGACCAGCCCAAACATGACACCAGTACTCCATAACAGATTTTTTAATGATTTTTTTCTTTCATCAGTTAATGATTTTTTTTTTCATTTCATCAGTTAATGATTTTTTTCTTTCAACAATTTATAATTGTTTTCTTTTATAAGTTAATGATTTTTTCTTTCATCAATTTTTTTGGTGCTACAAAATAAGGCTGTCTGAAAATACTGGCTTCCTTACCTAAAAGGCACCAAACATTGATATTCTACGAAGCCAAAAACAAAAACAACCTTTTTTCTCTACAAAAAACAAACAAACCAAGCACCATAAATAAATATTTAGAGATGTAAAGAACTTGAAGCATAAAAACTTTTACACAAAAGCCCGAATTTGGTATTAAATAACCGGAAAAGGGTTGATATGCCGTAAAACAAAACAACCAAACAAAACACGATGAATAAATATTTAAAGATATAATAAACTCGAAGCATAAAAGCTTTTACCAAAATGACATGATTGATATGCTGTAAAACAAAACAAAATTAATAAATCGATGATTTTTTTCTTTCATCAATTCAGTTAATGATTTTTTCTTTCATCAGTTAATAATTTTATTCTTTCATCAGTTAATGTTTTTGTTTATTTTATCAATTATGAACCACTGAAAGAAAAAAATGAATTGTGTACAATTCATTTTTTTCTTTCATCGGTTCATAATTTGTTTCTTTCATTAGTTAATTTTTTTTTTCTTTACATAATTTTTTCTTTCATCAGTTTATAATTTTGTTCTTTCATCAGTTAATGATTTTTTCTTTCATTAGTGAATGATTTTTTCTTTCATCATTTTTCTGATTAAGATGTCTGAAAATACTGGCTTTTAGACTTAAAAGGCAACAACATTGAGGTTATTGTTTTTCCTTTCTGTTTTCAATCATGTTCAGCAAAGCCAAAAACAATATTTTTTCTGTATATAACAATAAAACAAACACCATGAATACACTTTTGAAGCTATAAAGTTATAATTTTTTCTTTCATCAATCAATTAATGTGTTTTTTTCTTTCATGATGTTTTTTTCTTTCCTCAATTAATGATTTTTTAATTTCATTTGCTAAAGGCTTTTTTATTTCATCAATTAATATTTTTTCTTTCATCAGTTAATTATATTTTTATTTCAACAGTTAATAATTTTTTTCTTTCATCAGTAAATAAATTTTTTTATTTCATTAATTAGTCATTTATATTTCATAAATTAATTATTTTTTCTTTCATCATTTAATGATTTTTTTTCTTTCATCAGTTTTTTTTCTTTTTATCAGTTAATCATTTTTTTGTCATCAGTTCATGATTTTTTCTTTTGTCAGTTAATGATTTTATTTCTTTCATTTGTTAATGTTTTTATTTCTTTACACCATTCATTATTTTTTCTTTCATCAGTTCATGATTTTTCATTAGTTAATGATATTTTTCTTTACACAATTCATTATTTTTTCTTTTATCAGTTCAATTTTTTTTTACTTTCATCAGTTAATTTTTTTTTTCGTTCAGTAGTTACTGGGGTTTTTTCTTTACACAATTCTTTTTTTTATTCATCAGTTCAAATATTTTTTACTTACATAAGTTAATGATCTTTTCTTTACACAAGTCATTATTTTTTCTTTTATCAGTTAATAATTTTATTCTTTCATCACTTAATGATTTTTTTCATCAGTTAATGATTTTTTTCATTCATCAGTTAATGATTTTTTCTTTCATCAGTTAATTATTTTATTCTTTAATCTTTTTATTTTTTTCATCAGTTTATTATTATTTTTTTAATCAATTAATAATTTTCTTGTATCAGTTAATGATTTTTTTATTTCGTCAGTTCATTTTTTCTTTCTGTCAGTTATTGATTTTTTCTTTCGTCTGTTATTGTTTTTTTCTTCTGTCAGTTAATGATTTGTTTCCATCAGTTAATTTGTTTCCATCAGTTAATGACTTTTTTCTTTCATCAGTTAATGATATTTATTTCTTTACACAATTCCTTATTTTTTCTTTCATCAGTTGATAATTGTTTTCTTTCATTAGTTAATGATTTTTTTTCTTGCACCATTCAATAATTTTGTTTCTTGCATCAGTTAATAATATTTTTTTCTTTCATCAGTTATTGATATTTTTCTTTCGTCAGTTAATGATTTTTTTCTTTCGTTAACTTCTGATTTTTCTTTTTTCAGTTAATGTTTTTTGTTTTGTCAGTTAATAATTTTTTTTTCATCAGTTAATGATTTTTTTTTATTTTATAGATTAATGACTTTTTTTACTTTCACCATGGAATTATTTATTTATTTATGAAATAAAAATCATTAACTGGTAAAAAAGTTATTAACTTATGAAGTTAATAACTTTTTTACCAGTTAATGATTTTTTCTTTTATCGGTTCATGATAAAAAAGAAAAAATCATTAACTGATTAATAATTTTTTCTTTTATAAATTAATTTTCTTTTCTTTCATTAGTTAATGATTTTTTCTTTCATAAGTTAATAATTTTTATTTCGTCAGTTCATGTTTTTTTCTTTCATCAGTTTATGATTTTTTTTCTTAACACAATTAATTATTTTTCTGTTCATCAGTTTATGATTTTTTCTTTCATCAATTAATGATTTTTGTCTTTCATCAATTAACAATTTTTTTTCTTCAAACAATTCATTATTTTTCTTTTATCAATTCATAATTTTATTCTTTCATCATTTCATTATTTTTTCTTTTATTAATTAATATTTTTTTCTCACAATTCATTATTTTTTCTTTTATCAGTTAATAATTTTCTCTTTCATCAGTTCATAATTTTTTCTTTCATCAGTTAATGATTTTTTTCATCAGCTAATGTTCTTTCTTTCATCAATTGATGATTTTTGTGTTTCTTTACACAATTCATAATTTTTCTTCTATGACTTCATGACTTTTTTTCATTAGTTAATGATTAGTTAATGATTTTGTTCATTATTTTTTCTTACATCGGTTCATAACTTTTTTCTTTCATTAGTTAATGAATTTTTTCTTTACACAATTCATTATTTTTTTTTATATCTGTTAATAATTGATTAGTAGTAAATGATTTTTTCTTTCATTAGTTAATGATTTTTTCTTTCATCAGTTAATAATTTTTTTCTTTCATCAATTTCTGGTGCTACTATCTGAAAATATTGGCTTCCTGATCTAAAATACACGAAACATAGATGTTATTGTTTATTTCCTTTCCCTTTGCAAAACTCAATCATGGTCTACAAAGTCAAAATCCAAAAACAACAATTTTCCTCTACAAAACAATCAAACATCATGTATAAATATTTGAAGATATAAAGAACTTGAAGCATAAAACTTTTACCAAAATAACCGGAAAAGGGCTTGATATGCCGTAAAACAAAACAAATTTAATCAGTTTATAATTTTTTTCTTTCATCAGTAAATGATGTTCTTTATTTGCCTCAATTAATGATTTTTCCTTTCATCAATTAATGAATGTTTCTTTCATCAGTTAATGATTTTTTTCTTATTGATTTTTTTTCATCAGTTCATGATTTTTTTTCATCAGTTAATGATTATTTCTTGCACAGTTAATGAATTTTTTCTTTCATCAATTAATGATTTTTTCGATCATCATTTAATGATTTTTTCTTTCATCAGTTAATATTTTTTCTCACAATTCATTATTTTTTCTTTTATCAGTTCATAATTTAATCTTTCATCAGTTCATAATTATTCTTTTCATCAGTTAATGACTTTTTTCATCACCTAATATTTTTTTCTTTTATCAATTAATTTTTTTTCTTACAGCAGTTAATTGTTTTTTCTTTCATCAGTGAAAGTTTTTTTTTTTTAGGGGTGGGGGGGAATCATTCTATGAAAATCTTTGAGATCTAAAACTGACTTAACTTGTAATGAATATTGAATGGTTTACTACAGTAATGCTGGTTTTAGAAGTCACCAAATTAGTTATAAATAGATGGAAGTTTTTGACCCTGGTTTGAGTAATGTTTCTATATGCAGAATTTGTGGGAAAAAGCGCAAAAACAATTTTAACATCTATAACAGCTACAAATTCAAACCGACACAAATATGTATATACAGAGTTTTCAAAAAGTCATCACCTATTTTAAATGTTTTATAGCATCAAAACTATATTTCTATATTATAATAGTATAATACTAAAAAAGAAATAAAAATAAAAATAAAAATTTGTTTTACTGCATCATTTTTAGCTTTACTACCATCTTGATATATACAACACAAGAGTGTATTAAAATAGTTATTATGATACAGGATAATAACATGACGCCTAAGCTGGTGGTGCATTACCAAGCAAGAAGTGCATATCTGCACCAGGCCCATGACTGTATTAACCATTCAGGAATATCGCGTATGTGAGACCATCTAAAAGATTTCTGGTGGGAATACAAGAACAGGGACATACAGGCGTATGTTGAGTCATGTATGACCTGCGCCAAACGGAAAGGGAACTACGGTCGTCAGGGTCACACTCAGCCTGGCCACTGTAAAAGAGGCAAAAGACCTTTCCAGGTTATGTATACAGATTTCGTGGAGATGCCTTCGTCCAAGGGCAAGCAGTACATTTTGACAATTCTCAACAATTTCAGTCGCCACCTGACTGCGATACCGTGCGCAAGGGACCTCGACCTGGATGCAGCGAGAGATCTATACAGTTTTTTCCTGCGACACCGGGAAATTCTGTGTATAATTTCATCCGACCGACGTACACATTTCACAGGCGAGGTGTACAGATTGTTCTGCGAATTTACCTCGATCAAGCAGGACATACACTGCCTGTGGCGCCCCAGAGCTCAGGAAACATTGAGAGGCAGCACCGCACCCTCAAAAGCGTTATATTCATGTTATGTGAAGACCGGCGATGCGAGTGGACCGACATTCTAGAATCGGTGGTATCATCAATGAATGCTACCATCAGCAGCGCGACGGGGGTATCCCCCACATTATGTTATCACGAGTAGATACCCAAACATGGGACTGCCTCAGATCAACGACAGGGGCACTACTGGAAACAGTCCCACGACCTATGGAATGCAAATAAATGCATTATTGAGGCAGGTGCACAACACGGTAGCACTAGCAAGCAATGAGGCTGATCATAGATTCGACAGTCGTCTGAGTCACTTGCAAATTAAAGACCCCATACAGTCCGGTGATACAATCTTGCTACATCGACCGAGATCGGCGGTGGCACACAATTCTCATTTGCCATGGATAGGGACGTTTGTCGTGGTGAAGTCAAACGGTTCAGTTCTGCTGGTACAAGATGACAAGGAAGTTCAAGAATGGGTCCACCGAGCCCATGTACGTCGCATAGTTCCACAACCCGACCATTTGAATTACGATGTTCCACCATCTTTAATGGATAACCAAACCATTAGTCGGAGTCAACCACTTGAAGCACGCATAATCCACCAGAGGGACGCATTCATCCAGACAGGTCAGGCGATGCAGCAGGTAAGGACATTGTCAAATCGCTCTACCAGGGGACAGATCCCATCCCGCTTTCAGGATTTCATAATGCCAAACCCATCTTCGAAAGCGTACCCAGCGGACAGACAATGGTAACTGATGTGTTCATATCTACATATTTTGCCCCATAAAGCATAAAAAAGGGAGCAGGGGACTTGTTGGCATATGTTCCCCTATGCATACAGAAAGAGGGTGCAGGCGGGCGATGTTTGTCAAAAAGAGGTCAACAGGAAGCTCGACAGACAGGCTTTCATAATTCAGCCCACGCATTTGCGGGGTCGGAGGATTCAACCAATCAAATGAGAGAATACTGTAGCTATGCACAGAAGAGCGGGAAAATCGAAGCGAGAAGAAACACGAGGGGAAGGTCCTCGAGCAGCGTTAAGAGCGGACGTGTCGGAGATTGGCAGCTCACCCAGTTGTCATATCGGACAATTTATCCCCGCACACAAAATCAAAAATAGGAAAAGTGGAATTCGAAAATTAACGGTTAAGAAATACAGCGACGTTTAATACTGCTGTCTACCGGACACCAAAAGAAAAAAAAGCCTGGTCCAACAAAATTGATTACGACAGACCAGTCAATCATATTACCTCTCCAAAGTCGAGATTACGTATATCTCGGGACCCTAAAAACAGCTCGTTAAGAACGGACCACAGAATCTAAAATTCTGTTAAAATATCCTTCCCTCCGCCGTCAAACCCAAAAGGTATGTGTTTACGACATAAGGACAAAAAAAAACAAAAAAAGAAATACTATATTAATTCGTCCTAAATCGAACTTTCATATTGTTATATATTGTCGTGTTAAATGATCTCATTCAATCTTTCCCCACGATTTTAACACATTTACTTTCATATCTCGATCTCCCGTGGGAGGAGAAGGACTTCTCATTTGTTTTCCTCGAATTACGTAAGAAAAAAGACTTTCCTATTTTCTATTTTCCATAAAGGCTATAAGCCTTCTTAATTGCTATAATTGAACTTTTAATTCTTATCCTTACCAATCTACTTTCTCGGAATAACAAAAAACAGCCTCTTATAGATAACTCTGTTTGTGCGGAAGAATATTAGTTGATCTTTTGAAAAAAAAAAAAAAAAATACTTGTTATGTATTGTTAATTTGTCTTGGTTGTTTATAAAATATATGATTATAATTTGTGATACGATGTGTTATTCATTTTTATGGAGTACAGGTTGATTTCCTTTCATCGGGTTTTCAACCTTTTCACATTTTTACATTCGTGGCTGAACTACGTGTAGGTAACGTTCAGTGTCCTAGTACCACAATTATAACACCTTCTGATTATTTCTTGCAGGGTTTCTTAAAGATTAAAGTATTCAGAAAACCACAAACAATTGATCAATTAAAGTCATTTATTGAAGAAAAAAAAATTGAGAATAACTCCAAAAAGTTTGTGATGAAATCATTTGTTAGCTTTTTACAGAAATATATGGCAAGTAGGGCACATTCGGTTAAATTACATACATTTTTAATATATTATTCATTGTGTATAAGGAGTCTGTATTTTTGTTGTATTCATACTAGAGATAATAAGTCATTGGAAAGGTTAAAAAGACATATTCACTTGGTTAATAAATAATAAAACACATGGTTAATAAAAAAAATCAGCTGATGGCAATACTCGGACATAAGTTGCAGCCATCATGTATACATATATATATATATATATATATATATATATATATATATATATATATATGTGTGTGTGTGTGTATATATATATATATATATATATATATATATATAGTTATAAATATTTGTTTTTATCTACATACGTATACATTTCATCTTTTACGGGAATCGTCAGTGTAGAGAAGAATTATTCACACTGGTTGCCGGACTCGAACTCCAGAACACGAGTTATATTTTAAACTCAAATTCCAACGTCCTAGCCCGCACGGTCGTTGTCAACAACTCGGAAAATCAGTGAGAAATTAATCCTATTTAAAGGCAGCTGCCGTAAAGAGTTCTACTATTGAAAGGAACATTGCATTGAAGGCACGATTACAGCTGTGTTAATATTACTTACTACAGAGCCCAGCCTACAATTGGGGGCAACAAATAATTATAAAAATTTGTTTTTATCTACATGATGGCTGCAAATCATGCCTGAGTATTGTCATCGCCTGATATTATATATGTAGCAGTTACCTCCTCCTTTCAAAACATAACTGCACCGGTTGGCCGCTAGGTGTCGCTTTTTCACCGACAGGTGGTGCTGTAAAGCTGTGAAACAGTGGTTTCAGCGACGGAGTCTGCACCCTAGGGTGCACTGGAATGCATCGGGGAGATCAGGCCCTATGTAGAAACAAGTGGAGATCTAAGAACTAGTACATATTTTTGACTGTCAAAACCTTAGCCGAGAAACGGCGCCAGCCTGGCGGGAGAGAGCGTGTAAGTGCCTGTAGCAATTATCCCAATACAATGGATGAGTAAAGCCACAGGGAACTGGGATCTGATAACGCCCGTACGAATTTGGTCAAGAGTCTTTTAGATACTGATGGATATCAACTCGTGGGGTGGTTGCCTAGAGAAAGAAAGGGAATAAGTCTTTTGCAATAACAGGAAAGAGGAAGGGGCCAAAAGGAGAATTGTAATTACCCGTGTCGTATTGTCCCAGACGACCAGGAGATGGAGAGGGACGCATAAAGGAGAGAGAGAGAGAGAGAGAGAGACGAGAGAGAGAGAAGGAAAGGGTGTGATAATATGCCTCCTTGGGAAAGGAAAGGTTTTTTTTGTGTTGAGTGAACGATGAGTTAGATCCGAGATTTCGCTTGCGACGGACGTGTTTTGAGACACGGGCCAGCCAGGCGAGGCGTTGCGCGAACAATCACTCTCGCCTGGCATGGCATGGCCCATAGCATGCCCCCACCGTTCAGTAGACAACTTAGTTAAGGCTTTGAAAAGGGAGTTTCACACACACACGGTTCTCCAGACATAGATTAAGTCCAGCTGTTTAACACTGGGAAATCGTAGAGATTCACACACGCACACAGAGAGAAGGAAGACGGGATAGTTAGTAAACAAGCCATTATCGAAAAACAGACTTTGGGTTAAAGTTAAAAACCCACAGTTCATTTTTGTTAAATAATTATTGTTATGAAAAGACCTAGCCGTTTGTTGAGTTATTCTGTTGTCGATTTGTACTGTTCGCGCGACATTGATTCCACAGCGGACCAGCGAGGCAAACATCCCGATTAGAGGAGATTCGAGCCATCTTTCTTTTTACAGCCGCTACTGACGATCACTGGCCAAGGAAGGTGTTCCCGGTCTGGAAGGATTGTGGAGCGCCGAGGAACACCCGCCATATTGGCGCCGCGACCGGGATATCGGACACCTGTGCGCGAGTGGCCGACTACGATACCCACGGGGCGAAGGAGAGTGAGAGGTGTGGGGTCCCCGTTATAAAGCGACACCAGAGTTATCTGCCCTTTGGACTATAAAACCAGGTGCAAACGGAAATTCCACCTCTTCTCTTGTCAACAAGCCTCGACAGAACGACACTGGCGCTCCGTCTCTCTCTCTTCTCTTCTGGTCAATTGGCCTCGGCAGAACGATGCTGACACAGCTCTCTCTCTCTTCTCTTCTGGTCGATTGGCCTCGGCAGAACGACGCTAATACACTAGCGCTTCGTCTCACGCTTTTCTCTTGAACTGGTCTCGGCATAACAATTACCAACACACGTTTCTTCCGTCAACACGTGGTCAAACAACGGTAAGAGTTCTCAACTCATTTTCTTTGTGTACAGCTTTCAAAGACTTTCCCCACGCCGGATTCATTTCTTCTTATACCTTTTCAAGAACTGTTTTTCCATCGACACACATGCATACATCACACACTTCATCATTCCACGTACACACACGTCCAATAAACCTTATTTGAACTACTTCATTTTGTTTATTAATTATTACTCTGTCTTTTGCATGCAACATTGCTTGATTTACTGAACACGTTTATAATCGGGGGGGACACGACCCTCGATCCTAACATATATATATTTATATATAAGTATTTTATTTTAAATCTATACCTTACAATGTCTGTTTGGTGTAGCAGGGTTTCATCATTATGGACAAATGGTCTCTGGGGTAGAAACCGTCTTGTAATTGTACACTCCAATCATCAGCACCTTACAAAGATTGAAATACGTCTCATCAAGTCCAAAATTAAACTCCACCTTCCTAAAAAAATTATTGAACAATGTTACTTTTCACAACAAATTTTTCACAAACAAAAATTTGGTTTACCCATGGGTTCTTCCTCCTCAGCAGAGTTCTTGTCTGTCTTTTTCTGGAATTTTTAGAAAACGGCTCCTTTAAATCCATTCTACCTTAGAACTCCCACTACTTTAGATATATTAATGACACGCTCCTTATCTACTCACAACACATTAGTCTTCCTGACATTATCGACAAACTCAATGAAATTGAATACACTATTTTCTTTCACCTGCAAACTAAAAACTAACAACGTCCTCAACATTACTCTACACAATACCCCGAACGGCCTAAACTTATCAGTCTATATGAATAAAAATTACCTTATACATTTCTACTCACACCACAACAACAGAATAAAAATCCGGAATGATCATAGGCTTGTTCCTCAGAGCTCTTAGAACTTGCAGCTCTGCTTACCTCTACAATGAAGAAACCTATATTGAGAGCACATACAGAACTTTAAAATATCCTCACAATGCTACCACAAAAAATCCCCTCAAAACGCTACCAGCATTAATAATATCGACTAGACTGATAAAAATAAATCTTATGTAGTTCTCCCCTATTGAAAATTATTAACAGAATTGTTTGGTACATGACCTGTGATTGGATGAAAAACAACCAATCAAAAGCCACCTTCTAGAACCTTCACTGAACTCCACGTGAATGTGTTTTTCAAAACATTCTTCCTCTTTTGCTGTGAAACCCTGAGACATTAACACGGCTAGCTGATACTCTTAGATGACAACACAGTAAGACATGTGCGGTGGTATTTATCAGCACTAGTAACACAGGAAGGCAAGGATCCATGTTCCTACAACTCAGTGAAACGAACAAAGAACAAGAAAACTAAAGACTGTTATAAAAACGAATCTCCTGAGATAAGTTCCCGCAAATAGCAATTATTTGCAAGACACTTCTCTTTTTTCCTGTTCTTTTCCTTCTTTGAAATGCAAGCTTTTATTACACTTTCAACTCGCCGGCGTCTAAATATATTTCATACCACATACCCAATTGGGAAAATCCTAATAATTTGCAAATAAGTGAATTAGCATTTTATGCTAAGAAAGTCGGAACTTTGTGAAACAATTTTAGCACAAAATAATTTCGTGACGTTGCTTGAGGAGAGGTCTCATTTGATAAAATTTAATGGGATTGTGGAGGTTAAATTCGTTCATCCCTCTCCTATTTTTTCTTTTGTTCTTAATTTATTCTGTATAAAATCGTTTGCTCGGCAAAATGGCCGACTGTATACTGATTAAGGGTGTAAGAACCTTGACTTTTAATAGGGATTCTTTTAAAAGGAAAAATAACTTCTACCATTAAAATCATGTCAGCAGAAATATCTTTAAATAAGGCTTGTTTCAAAAAACAAGAAGGCCTTATAAAATGGTTGACACAATACAAAAATAAGTAAAGCTTGTGAGAAAGCGGACATTGATATTGGAAGATGAAAAATTAAAAGTGGACTTCATTTACAACGTATTTAAAAAACTGACAGAACTAGAAGACAATATTTCTGGTCCCAATGCTGAATCCGTGCCAGTTCAATATCCACACGTGCCACCCACAGCATTGTGTGTTTCAGCCCCGAGATTGCAGTGTGTTAAAGTCAGCGAAATACGATCCGGTAAATTTGAATTAAAAAATTTTCTGGTTCAATTTGAAAACTGTGGAGATGCTGTACACTCTAACAAAGTCGAGTTGTCGCTTTTGAAAAGTTTTTTAACTGGATACGTGGCTTAGTTTCTTATCTTTCGTTAGAAGATGACAACTTTGAAGTGACCATCAATTTGTTGAGAAAGGAATTTTTGGATATCCATCTAATTGTTGATGAACATTTAAAACAATTGCTGGGCAGTAGTCCTAAATATGACTCAGAATATAAATTAAAATATTTACTGGAAATTAAAGCCGATCTATCCAAATTAAAAACCTCATATAATTTGGACTTTTTAAATTTAAAAAAATAAATAATTAACCATGTAATTGTTTAAAAAATTACCTTTTACTCTTAAAAGGAATTAATCCGCAATGTTAACAGTAACTATCAAGCAATCAGATTTTTGATAGCTACAAAATAGGGAGAATAATCCCATCCCTCAACATCAGGATAGGTTAAATCGCAGCTGGGAAATTTTAATAAGAGCAATACCTTTCAAAACAGTGTTTCTACACTGGAAAATTTTTCTACTGGGGCCAGTAAATCTATTACCCATTGTAGACTTTGTACAGACATTTTATGGGTCGTTATGTCAAGTACTTTTCTTTTACATCTAGATGTTCTAGGTGTAAAGAGCTTGACCGTTGCCATCTTGACCTATGCTTTCCTAACCTTTGTCTTCTTAGTGCAGGCTAGTGCCTAATCATAAAACTTATAGTTGCTCTGGCAAAAAAAGCTGCCACATGCATGCAAATTCTGCAATTTAAGAGGTCACATTGGCCCTTTATGCAAAAAAGTCCTTTAATAAAAAAAGGCAAATCTGCTTCTACACACATGTGTACAAACACTTCCATATAGGGAAAACATTCTCAAAATAATCATGGCGCTTTTGTTTCTAAGTATTCTGCATGTTCAGATACTACAATAAATGTTACCATAAACCCAGTTAAAACGTACCCAGACCATCTCGTTAAAACTGCTGACGAAAGTCTAAGGAAGCAAAATGTAGATAAATTCAAAAACTCTTTAGAATATAGGGATATTGGCATAAAGATAAAACAAAATCTATGCCTTCTAACCACCGAGTAGCTCTTTCTCTTTTAAACAAAGTGGTTAACAACCTGAAGTCTTTATATTCTTTAGAATTATCCTCAGTACATTCCTACTATCCTAGTATTATTTCGGACTCGAAGAGAGTTAGTGATGGCAAAATTGATGTTGCAAAATCCAAGGTGCCAGATACTAAGAGTGCATCTGTCGCAATAAAGCAATCTCTTAAATGACCAAAACCATCAAAAGCAGTAAAAATTCTCCCAATAACTCTTATGTATACTATTTAATTCAGTTTTTCTTGAAACTTATCATCTTCACATGCTTGAGCTTATAAGGTACATGTTGCTGAACAAAGAGAATCAAATTTAAATAGTATTGTACTTTATGATTGAAGGGATGAAATTTCCATAGTCCTATTAGTACAACAAAATGGGAATTCCTTTACACACGAAATAAAATACTTTACTCGTTTTGGAGTTCTTTGTGAAAACAAATCTTCACTCCTTCTACTTTTCAAACTTTTGAAGTTCTTTGTGAAAAAATACTTAATATTATGTCTAGAATCCTTATTCAAATTTTGATCAAAGTCCATTACATGATTTTTATTTTTAAAAATGTATAAAATTTAAAGCTTAAGCTTAAGAGATCTTAAGAAGAAATTGAAATTTAAGGAATCTTGCTGAAGTGGTATATAATGACTATAGATCAAATTTAATGTAAATCTGAAATATTTGAAATTTCAAAAAAGAGTTTGCCCCTAAAATTATTTTAAATACTCCAAAGAAACTGACATTTGTGAAATATACCTATTGCTAAAATTTCACAAAATTCAGAGGTATCTGAATTTTCTCCTTTTTACTCCTTTTGCATAAAACTAAATTAAACTAAATATAGGCAACATTACTCACCCTTACGCATAGCAGTAATGTTATTAAATTTATAATGATTCGTTAATTAGTTAGGAGTGAATAGAAAAAAGATATAAACGTACCTAACTTTATATAAATATATATATATATATATATATTATTGCACAATCCCCTCAAAACATATTCCAACACCTAAAGCATGACTCTACTATATACTATAAACTCCAGTCTACACTATAAACACAATATACAACAAACCACCCATTAGTTCAAAACGATAGCCACTGAACCTACATTCTTCACTAACATCCACCAAAATATGTCATGCTCTCACACAAAACATGTAACAAACCAAGATGCAAAGTATGCCAATACATGACCACTAATGACACATTCACACCTACAGGGACCAACATCCAAATTAAACTTGCCTCCTCATCTGGAATAGTCCCAATGTTGTTTACTTAATATACTGCACCAGATGCACAAAAAGCAACTACATCAGCCTCTGAGTTCCGTCTACGTTTAAACAATCGCAAACAAACCATTAGAGACAAATCCACATATCACACAATGATCATCCATTATAATCTACCAAATCACACCATAAACAACATCAAATGCATCCTCATAGTCTCCAATTTCAAGACACAACAACACAGGATTGAATAAGGAGTTGTGATTACTATATATTTATTCCACAGAGATACAAACTGACCACCGCATATCTTTTTCTCATCAACACTTTTCCAATTTTTTCACCTTTTTTCTATATATTATTTTTACCATTCATCTCATAATCATTTATCATGAATTTCATTGTACAATATTTTATTTTGATTTATTTCATTTAATTAATCCTTTTGTATAACTTTTAAATAGTTTTCTCTGCCAACATGATTTTAACTGGCACAAACACAATCACCCCCTCTCGATTCCACTGGCGCCCCCCCCCCCCTCCCACAGCAAAGCAATATTAGCTCAAAAAAAATTTACATGGAAAAATAAATTTCCTTTTTATCTCCTTTCCCTTTCCACTCTCCCCC
>OY744534.1:33529983-33534983 GCA_963556195.1 Sepiola atlantica
GTCCAGCTGTTTAACACTGGGAAATCGTAGAGATTCACACACGCACACAGAGAGAAGGAAGACGGAAATAGTTAGTAAAGAAGCCATTATCGAAAAACAGACTTTGGGTTAAAGTTAAAAACCCACCGTTCATTTTTATTAAATAATTATTGTTATGAAAAGACCTAGCCGTTTGTCGAGTTATTCTATCGTCGAGTTGTCCTGCTAAGTAATCTTGCCTTCACAGAATCACGAAATCGTCATTCAGCAGACCCGGAGGAGATTCAACGCCACCACAGACGACATCACGAGCCAAAGAAAAGGTGTTCACAGTCAGGAAGGATTCCTGCGCCGAGACGGTTCTCATTACATTTTATGTTATAAATGGTGCCGCGACCCAGGATCAGGGTACTTGAAGGTGCCTGGTAACCTCGGGGAAAAAAAGATAACAGAGCAAATCCACGGGCGCAACAAACGATTTTTTTTTGCCGGCAGAACACTTTGAAAAAAAAAAATAGACAGACAAATTTAAAAAAACCCACGGGCACAACAAACGATTTTTTTTTTGCCGGCAGAACACTTTGAAAAAGAAAATAGACAGACAACAGACAAACCCGTGGCACAACAAACGATTTTTTTTTTACCGACAGAGAATACTTTAAAGTTTGACGGACATCGACACCCGTGTTTGAAAAAAAAAAGGATAGAAAAAGAGAATAGGAAAAGAAAAGAGAGAAACAGTTTGGCGGGCATGTACGCCCGTGGTTGAAAAAGAGAATAGAAAAAGGAAAAGAAAAGAGAGAAACAGTTTGGCGGGCATGTACACCCGTGTTTGAAAAAGAGAATAAAAAAAAAGGAAAAGAAAAGAGAGAAACAGTCTAACGGGCATGTACACCCGTGTTTGAAAAAGAGAATAGAAAAAGAAAAAGGAAAAGAAAAGAGAGAAACAGTTTAACGGGCATGTACACCCGTGTTTGAAAAAGAGAATAGAAAAAAGGAAAAGAAAAGAGAGAAACAGTCTAACGGGCATGTACACCCGTGTTTGAAAAAGAGAATAGAAAAAGAAAAAGGAAAAGAAAAGAGAGAAACAGTCTAACGGGCACGTACACCCGTGTTTGAAAAAAAAAAAAAGAGAAAGATAGAAAAAGAGATAGACTGAAAGAAAAAAAACGTTTTTTAGACTTTGAGATCGGTCTGGGATCGCGAACTTTTAGTCAATTGATTGGAAGGCCCAGACGGACTCGAAAAATAATAAACAACCAACCCAGAGACGGAAGACCACAGGGGCAGCAGAGGAGAGGGGTAAGTGACTCGTTGATTTCTCTTGTTCGCTTGCTCGGTTGTCGGTGTATCGATTGTTGTCCAAACTTTGCACGCGGTTTGGGTAGTTCTGTTGTTGGGGTGATAAGCTAGAACGCAAAGGGAATGGGTTCGGAGGAAGACCTAGTAAATAGTGTAACAGGTATGGGGAGAGAAGAGACTAGAAAGATAGAAAGGCCGATAGGAGGGATACGAATACCCCCCCCCCACAAAGGGGATCCCGTCGGTTCAATGGAGTGGTTAGCAGTAATTCAGAAGAAGAGGATGATTTATGGAATCACGAGATGGTGCTGCTCGCTCTAGAGGGAGTGAGGGGCCCAGTGTCGAGATTCATTGAGGGGAGGTATGTAGAGAACCCGGGGATCACTTGGACGGAGCTCCGCGAGCAGCTAGTGAGGCAATACGCCAGCGAGCGAACCGCGATTGAGGCCGTACGCGAGTTGACCCGGCTATGGTTAAGCAATGGCGAGGAAAGGCCTGGGAGAAGGAAAACGGTGGGGGCAGGGCGAGTCCGGGGCCCCGAATGGAGAGAGGGGGCGGAGAGGATCGGGAGGCAGACTCCGATCCTAAAAGGAAGGCATGGGACCTTCGAAATGAGCACGATAGGCCCGCACCGGCAAGGCAGGTATCAGTCCGCTGGACCTGCAGGGGTGAGGGGCATGGAGCAGCAGAGTGTCCCACAAATTATGGGCGCCCACGCGGCTCGGTTAGACCGAACTGCACTAGGTGTGGTCGGTTCGGACATGAGAGTCGGTGGTGCACAGCAGCATAGATCGGAGGTGAGGAATTAGGATTCCGAACCTTAGTGTGCCACCTGACGCTAGGGTAAAGAACCAGGGAAGCGCCCAGAGGCCACCCCACAGAGTATAAAAAGTGGGGTGGCCACCAGAATGATAAGTTTAGTGAAAGATAGCGAATTTAAATGGGAAGAAGACGGGCTTGGGTTTTGTTCGCCGGTTTATGAGAAACCGCAAGAAGCAATGAACCCCCCCGTAGAGAGAGATCGAATTAAACGCGACTGCTGGGTCGGTTGACCAGTCCAGCGAGTGGGAGGAGAGCGGCAAAATACCCCCCTACCCAGCTCCAGAAGAGACTGAGAGAAAATCGGTTAGCCAAAAAGGTAGAGGAATTACCTATGAAGTTACGGTAGAATGGGAAGAAGACGGGCTTGGGTTTTGTTCGCCGGTTTATGAGAAACCGCAAGAAGCAATGAACCCCCCCGTAGAGAGAGATCGAATTAAACGCGACTGCTAGGTCGGTTGACGAGTCCAGCGAGTGGGAGGAGAGCGGCAAAATAACCCCCCACCCAGCTCCAGAAGAGACGGAGAGAAAATCGGTTAGCCAAAAAGGTAGAGGAATTACCTATGAAGTTACGGTAGAATGGGAAGAAGACGGGCTTGGGTTTTGTTCGCCGGTTTATGAGAAACCGCAAGAAGCAATGAACCCCCCCGTAGAGAGAGATCGAATTAAACGCGACTGCTAGGTCGGTTGACGAGTCCAGCGAGTGGGAGGAGAGCGGCAAAATACCCCCTACCCAGCTCCAGAAGAGACTGAGAGAAAATCGGTTAGCCAAAAAGGTAGAGGAATTACCTATGAAGTTACGGTAGAGGGGAGCAGAACGCCCCACCACAGAATAGCAGGAAAGCCAAGCCAAAGATAGTCAAGGACCTGGGGGAGAGGCCGAGGTTGTGCTGTGTCGCATTCGTTGGCTCCACCGCGCGCAGGGAGGGCCCCCATGCGTGTGCGGTGCTGGTGGTTGTGGCGCGGACAGTTGTCTTGGATGCCCCCCCCCCCCCCCGAGATAAAATGGACATATAAGGATAGAAAGAGATGCATAACTGGGACCGATGGAGGGTCGTCGTGGTTAGATCCAAATGATCGATCACAAGTAGTAATATACCTGCAGCTGGATGGGCTGTTGCCGAACGACCAGGCAGATATATAGTGAGTTGTAAAAGCAAAAGAAAGTTGAAGTAATCGACAGATGTTCGAACCACCGTGAATATGACAGATTGTGGTGCGCCTTACGAAAGGGCACAGAAGTAATGATAAGCGAAGAGAAGGATATGAGATCCTATCTAAGATAGATAGTGTTGATACAGACGAAGCAGAAGAAATCAGTGGCCCCCCGTTGCTGGGAGAGGCACTCGATGAGCAATTAGGGACAGTGTCGGGAAGCGATGAGAGAATGATTATGAAGAAATTGGAAGTTATAGGGAAGAACCAAAAGGGTTACTGTCGCATGCAGCCAGAGAAGGCGCATCGATATCGAATGTCACCGGGCCGAAGTGAGCCAAGAAGGTGTTAGTCTGAGAGAATTGTTTTTCCCAGAGTAGAGAACGAAGAGAATCCGGCCGAGGTGGCCGACGCAATAATAGTGACGGTATGCGAACCAGACAGGTCCGTACCAAGAGAATTTCAGTTGTTGATACTGACGAGTGAGTGCACAGGTGCACAGTTGGATATGCAATCGCTAAGACACTTGTCGCCGAATATAATCATCTCGGCAGATTAAGGCCGAATTACCAAATCGTTTGAGATTACCGGTCGACCCCATCGAACAGTTATGAAAGTATTATAATGTGTGAAAATGCGTTGCATAACCAGAAGGTAACAAGCTATTAGCTTTAAGAAGATTGGAGGGTTCGATTAACCCCGTCAGGAAGGAAAAATTCACGTTAAAAGGTAGGATTAGACACGGGCACGATAGGGCTTGGTCGATGTTAGTGAGAATTGTGCACATAAATAATAGGGTTAGCCTTTGCAGAAAAGACAAAGGGCGTGAGAACGACATAGGGAGAAATTGGACGGCGCGAGCACACCGACGGCCGAGTGCATGAGCGAGGGAGGGTTACCCTTGAGCACACTTCACCCAGATCGCAAGCGGGAGCAGGAATCCCTGCCCTGTCGGAAATCCAGGTGGATGACCAGTGAAGAAGTAGAGATCGATTCCGAAGAGAAGGTGATGGTGACGTAATTTGTAAAGGGCGTTGCGAGCTCCAATCTGTATTAACAAACTTTTAATTGCATGCATAATAATTCATTTTGTAACCTACCCACCTCCCAACACAGAAACAACAAAATGCATACGCACATACACACATACATACGTAGTCCTGATGTTTTAATAGACTGGAAAGAGAAAAAGAAGGACAGACCAAAAGAAAACAGAACAGAAAAAGAAAACTTTTTGTTCCATTTTTTAGCTACAGTTTTTTTAATTTTTGATTATTATTGTTTTGATTGTATTACCCGTTGTTCTCTCTGTGTGTGGGGGAAAGGTAACGGTCTGGGAGATGTCAATTGCAACCAAGTGACACGAAATAAGGGTGGACGGATGTGAAACAGTGATTTCATCCGACGTATCTGCCCCCTTTATGGCGCACCAATATGCATCAGAGAGATCAGCCCCCACGTAGAGAAAGGTGACGGTCTGGGAGATGTCAATTTCAACCAATTGACACGAAATAAGGATTGGGCGGATGTGAAACAGTGATTTCAGCCGACGCAATCTGTCTTTTTAGGGTGCACCAGTGTGCATCTCAGCGAGGATGCTGGATCCTACGTAGAAATGAGGTAGAGTTACCACTAGTATATGTTCGGCCCAAATCGGTTGTTTTGGCGAGGAGGGAGAATGGCGCCGGGAAGTCTGAGATTGGCTCTTAGGGTGTCATTAGCAATTATCCAGATACAATGGATGA
>OY744534.1:33562483-33677483 GCA_963556195.1 Sepiola atlantica
CACGGCAGCAGGCACATGACAATGATAATTATTAAAAGTAAAAATGTCCAGAAAATGTCTCGTTGGTCCCCAGGTTCCGATATTACCAACAGAATACAGAGGGAGAGGTTTTCTCCAATTCCAGACATCACATAAAAAACGAGGAAGAATAACGAGCAAATAAACGACAATACAAACACCAAGTTTGAGTGTAAACAATATTTATTTACAAAATGATAGGGAAGCGATAATCATGTATAAAACAAATAACAAAAAAAGGCAAAGCATTCTTTTTGGGGAGAGGGAGACTGTCAAACATAACTATGACGAACAAAGTCCATGAACAAGATAAGTTCGAAGCAACTCACAGAAGGGAGGAAAATAGGGGTTTACTCACTTGCAGATATGTGTTTCTCTGACGAGGCTGGAAGAATTGGAGGGTCATGTTCTATATTAAGGTCATTTGACGGAAATGTTGTTGACAGCAAGCACCGGGGACTACATGTGCGTATGCAGCTGTTGTGTATTGTCTCGGCGCTATTCAATCTTCTCGTAGAAAGTTGTACTCGTCTCTCCCTGAGGTTCATACTCAGCGGGAGAGTTTGGGAAAAGGAATAGCATTGGTGTAGACTAGCCAAAATAGCCTCCCTAACGGTCGTCTATTTTTGCTAGGCTGCCGCGTCGGAAATGAACCGCCACCAGTAAACCGATGGAGACTCAGTCATATTTCTTGGGTGGGTAGTCATCGATTTTCTTTGTTTCTAACCAAGAATATTTTTAGTTTAAAAACAAATAAAACATTTTTAAAACATTTTTTTACCCACTCCCTCCAAAAGTTTTTTTCACCCTCCCCCAAGAATACTAATATTTTCAGTTTAAAAAAAAGTTCGTCCCCCCCCCCCAAATTTATTTTTTGCCCTTCTCCGTAATAGTAATATTTTCAGTTAGAAAAAGAGAAAAAAAAAGAAATAATATCTACCCCCCCCCCTGAATTTCTTTTTGTACTCTTCCCCATGAATAGTTATATTTTCAGTTAGAAACAGAAAAAAAAAAAAAATTTTAACCCCCCACCCAAAAAAAAAGAAAAGATATTTGTCACCCTTCCCCATGAATAGTAATATTTTCAGTTAGAAAAAGAAAAAAAAAAAAGTTTTTACCCCCCTCCCACCAAATTTTTTTATTTTACCCTTCTCGATGAATAGGAATTGTATTTAAGTTAAAAAAAATAAATAAATAAAAAAAATTTCCCCCCCCCCAAATTTTTTTTTGTTTTACCCTTCCCCATGAATAGGAATTTTTTTAAGTTAAAAAAAACAAAAAAACAATAATTTTTACCCCCCCCCCCTCCAAAAAATTTTTTTTTAGTTACCTTTCCCCATGAATAGTAATATTTTCAGTTAGAAAAAGAAAAAAAACATTTCCCCCCCCCCCCTCCAAAAAAATTTTTTTGTTACCCTTCCCCATGAATAGTAATATTTTCAGTTAGAAAAAGAAAAAAAAAAAAAATTTTTTTACCCCCCCCACCCAACAAAAAAAATATGTTTGTTACCCTTCCCCATGAATTGGAATTTTTTCAGTTAGAAAAAGAAAAAAAAATTTTTTTTGTTACCCTTCCCCATGAGTAGTAATATTTTCAGTTAGAAAAAGAAAAAAAAAAAAAAAATTTTACCCCCCCCCCCCACCCCAAAAAAAAAAATTTTTGTTACCCTTCCCCATGAGGAGTAATATTTTCAGTTAGAAAAAGAAAAAAAAAAAAAATTTTTTTACCCCCACCCCCCCCCAAATTTTTTTTTGTTACCCTTCCCTATGAGTAGTAATATTTTCAGTTAGAAATAGAAAAAAAAAAAATTTTTTACACCCCCCCGCCACCCCAAAAAAAAATAAATTTTTGTTACCCTTCCCCATGAGTAGTAATATTTTCAGTTAGAAAAAAAAAAAAAAATTGTTACCCCCCCCCCCCCATTTTTTTTTTTAGTTACCCTCCCCCATGAATAGTAATATTGTAAGTGAGAAAAAGAAAAAGAAAAAAACATTTTTTTACCCTCCCCCATGCATAGTTAAAATAATGTAACCAAATTAGTAGGCGCCTCGGTCATATCAAAGAACTAATGTTTAAATATGCTATTGAAGGCGCCTACGTCATATCAAAGAACCAGTTTTATTTTTCCAAAACGGTTACCCATTTAGTAATGGCCGAGATATTTGTTGCTTAACTTCCTATTTACAATAAAACACCTTTGCTTATAAACGTAATGAATGTAAAGACTGATAATGTGAAAAGATCCTCTCAAAATGACGTCACTTCCGGTCTAACCGGAAAGATGATTCAGCAATTTAGTTTTCCTAAATGGTCATCGATTTACTAATGGCTCGTATATGCCTTGTTTACTTGTAATTTATAGTAAAAAACATTCTCTTAACAACGTAATGTAAATAATGAATAAAAACTGTGAAAAAATCCTCTCACGATGACGTCACTACCGGATTAACCGGAAGTATGAGTAAGCAATTTAGTTTTCCTGAATGGTCACCGATTTACTAATAGCTCGGATATGCCTTGTTTACTTTTAACTTTTAGTAGAAAACATTCTCTTAACAACGTAATGTAAATAATGAATGAAAACTGTGAAAAAAATCCTCTCACAATGACGTCACTAAAGAGGGGAGGCGAAGCCTGGGAGGGTGGACCTCCTAGAACTGCACAGGACAGACCCGTAGACCGGCGTAAATGAAGACCCGAAGGCCAAGACAATAGCAGTGAAGACCCGAAAGCCAAGACAATACCAGTCTATGTGGTTAAGTATTCATCGGAACAGATACTACACTTTGATCTTAGCCAAAAGGCCGAGAATTTATTTAGATGGATGCATCCTGGAAAAGATTAACTCCTAGAGTTAAGATTACATTCCCAGAATGCATACCACCTTAGGCATAAAAGCCCACTGTGGAAGGGGGGAAGGTGGGGGTCGGGGGTCATTGTGACATTTAAAAAACAACAGTTTGACATTTTTTATTTCAAACAAAGACAAAACAAAGACATTTTTTATTTGACAAAAAGCACAGAAAATGCACAATGACAAAAACCTACTCTACCCTAAGCTAGACATTCACACTAAAAAATTCACAGTCACTCTATGGCTTAACCCTACTTAAAATATCCCCAAAATGATACATGAAACCATGAAATAACGTGGGATTGGGATACACATTAAAAACACCCAAAAAGAAAGAAAAAAAAAGAACCAAATAAAATGATAAGGGGTGGTTAGTAGGACCCTTCCCTACCCTCTTGCTAAGTGCGGACCGCCCACTGTTTTCCGGCTCAAAGCCGAAAACAAGCAGGTCGACCCCTAAATGGGAGTGGGAATAAAGCGGGGCGTTCTGAAAATAAATTAATCGAGATCTGGGTACGGGAATGGATGGCGTCTTCCAAGATAATATTGCCAAGGGTTTCATCAGCCGGGGACAAAATAAATATGTGGAGTGGGCATCTTTGGAAGCTCTCTAGTGCCTGCAGAAAAAACAAAGTTGGGACAGGACATCATTTACTCCTACTAGCTTATAGTTCGACTAGGCTAATAAAAAATAATTTTGTTTTATACTGGGCTGGGTTCCGTAGGACCCAGTACCGTCTGCGCCATGCTAAGGCGGGAAAACGTATTCAAACCTGGATCCTCTTCGAATGCACAAACTAGTGTTGTGCACCCATCTTCTATTGAACTCCATGCGATGTAGTCGTTTCCAATCGCATCTGATTTTCACTTTAAGCTGATGCTTAAAGTAAACAACCAGATCACGATCCGAAACAGACCCAACCCCATGAACCTCATCTAGACGTGTAACCCACGTCACTAACCTAGCTACGGCCAGGATCACAAGAAACACCATTCGCTTCTCTCTAGACCACGGCGGCGCTACGTTGTTGATGACGAATGCTACATCCAGGACCAGCGGCTGCTCGGCGTCGATGCGAGCCGTTACCTCTCTGACATACTCCCAGAGAAGACGTAATTTTCTGCAAGTGAAGAAGGCGTGCTCGGCCGTTTCTTCCTCATTGTCCTCACAGCGCGGGCACAAGGGGACGTCCCTTATGCCATCCCTGCATAATCTGCCATAGAGGGGCAGTGCGTTCCGAACAAGTCGCCAGGTCAGAGAGTACTCAGAATTGTTGAGATAACTCTGGCCTGGCGCCCAACTCCACTGGGAGCGAGCCTCCTCCGTCGACAATCCAAGCCGTCTCCCAAGTGGATCCGAAGCGGACCCCTCCACTAGATCCCGATACAGTCTCTTCCTAGACCGGGCAAGGTCACTGGACCCCGGCAACGCCTTAAGCGCGGCTCGGCATTCGGTGACGAACAGCGACTCTCCTCTTGGCCTACGTCGACCTTCGACCGAGTGGTCGGGTATGAGGTTGGGAAAGGCGTCCTCAACCGCAGGGACCCACGGAGCTTCTTCCGTCAAAGTACGACTCAGGAAAGCCAGTCTCTCAGCATGTCTATGACTTGCCAAGTCAGGCATCCCCAAGCCTCCATCACACGGACGTTGCGTACAGACCTGTCTGCGGACGTATGCTTTCCGCCCATTCCACAGAAGTGAAAAGAGCAAGCGCATGAAAGCAAGAAGGTGGTCCGCAGGCAGCGGGAGTACAGACAGTCGGTAAAGGATGAGAGGAAAGACGTAAGTGGCGCACGCCTCCGCTCTCCCCTTCAAGGAAAGTTTCCTTCGAATCCAAGTCCTCACAGACGATTCGACCTTTGCCTGTACTTCCGACCAATTCTTCTCCAGCTGGAGACCCGGTCCGAACCAAACGCCAAGAATCCGAACCGGGCCATCGGTCCAGTTGAAGTCACCTGGAAGTGCGGTCTCTCCGCTCCAGGCAGCCAACCGCAGGCCATTGGACTTGCTGCGGTTGACAATGGCCCCTGTCACTTCTTCGTACCGAGCGAGCGCCTTAATCACCGCTTCTATGTCTTCACGGCTGGACACAAAAACGGTGACATCATCGGCATACGCGGAAACCCTGGCTCGCGCATAGTGAGGAGGGATAGCGATTCCGCGCAGGACTGGTGTTGCCGCCCCGTCCCTTAATTTGCGAAGGAAGGGCTCCAACGCCAGGACATAAAGCAGGGGCAACAGCGGACAACCCTGACGTACCGAACGAGAAACCACAAACGACTCCGAAAGCCTACCGTTTACTTGCACCGCTACCGTCGGCAGACGGTACAGAATTGAGACCCACTTGCGGAAGTCCGGATTAAAACCGGCAGCCTCTAGAACAGATTCCAAGAAACCATGGTCGACCCTATCGAAAGCCTTGGACTGATCTAAATTGATCAGCGCGGCTTCAGTGTCGTCTTCTATACCCTCTAGGATCGTGCGAACCAGATGCAAATTGTTTTGAATTGACCTCCCCTTCACAGCATAGTTCTGCTCAGGTTCGATCAAGTCAGCGATAACAACCTGCAAACGATTCGCAAGAACACGGGCCAAAATCTTTAACTCTGTGTTTAGCAGAGTTATGGGCCTGTAATCATCTAAATTCCCCCCACCAGGTTGGCCCCCCTTCTTCAACAATGTGACCACTCCTTTGGTAACCTGCCCAGGGATCGAGCCCTGAACAAACCAGTGGTTAAACACATCCTTCAGAAGAGGAACAAACATGGGCGACAGCCTCAAGTAAACTTCGTATGGCAGACCATCGAGTCCTGGAGATTTGTTGTAGCCGACCTGCTTCAACGCAGTAATGATCTCACCCTCTGTAACGTCCCCATCACAGCCAGCTGCTCGGGCCGCTTCTAGGCGGGGCGAGTCAGCCAAATAGCTGTCAAACTCCTGGCCGCGGAGTCTGGGTAGTTGGGTGAAGCGATCCTCCAAATGCTCGCGGAACCCCTCGCAAATCTCACGAGTAGATACCAGGGTATGTCCTTCCAGGTTATTCACCTTCCGAATGTACCCATCCGAGCCACGACGTAAAGCAGCCTTACGCTCAACAGCGTCAATGTTCACAGCTTCGTTAGAGACTTTCTTTAACCTAGCTCGAACTACTTGACCTTCATATCGCTCGCTAGCCAAGCGATTGAGGTCCCCCTTAATTAAGGCTATCTCTAGGGGATCCCCCCCAGCCACCGCCCGGGTCATCTTATCATCTACACGCTTCTGTGTCCTAGCCCTATCTTGAGCGAGGCGCTGGCTATAGCGGACACAAAAGCGTCTAACATAAACCTTAGTTTTCACCCACCAACTACTCCCGATAACCGCCCCCACTAAAGCCCGCTGAAGTAGTAACGTTAGCTTGTCCCGGAAGTTGGGTATCTCCAGTAAGGAGGTATTCAACTTCCAGTACCCAGCTAACCTAGGCCTATCGCTTAAACTCAAACGGGCCATAACCAATTTATGGTCCGAGTGACCTAACCAAGTGAACGTGGGACAAGATAAGAAATCTATGTCGCCTCTTCTAACTAACATTCTGTCCAAGTAAGTACTCGAACAGAAGGCCGCGCTAGTATGCCACGTCCACATCTCCCGCCCTGGGTGATCAACGCGAAATCTGTCGACAAGATCGCATGAGGCGATCAGGTCAGACAGACTGCTATCACACCTATCCGACCCTCTATTACCCCCGACCTTATCTATCTTGGGGTCAAGGATGGCATTCCAATCCCCCATTAATACTACACGCTCCGGACCCCCGAGAAACGTCTCCAACCGTCGAAAAAAGGAAACCCTCTCACCAACAGCGTTAGGCGCATAAACCGCAACGATCCGAAACTTGCTGCTGTCAACGGCAACATCGACTACGACCCACCGTCCTTCCGCATCCGTATGAACAACGCGCACTGTCGCGAACAGAGTGCGTCTCACTAGCAAAGAGACACCACAACTACGGACATTGCCATATGCTGAGATGACGTCATAGTCGTCAGTCAGCACATCACAATCCCCATACGAAATGAAGTGGGTCTCCTCGATCGCAGCTATATCTACCTTAAGGGCTACGAGATCCCTCAGCACGCGAACAGCCTTGCTTCGAGATCTCATGCCCCTCACATTCAATGTGGCCAGGTTTAAAGCCATTATCCTTTATTTATATGTCGCAGACGGGCCTAAAGTCCTCGGGAGTGAGGACGCCGAAGGCCTGACCAAGACTGCCAGTCAGCAGTTCGGACGAAATCCGTCCGTCTCGAGCCAGACCTCCCACGTCCAGGGGAAAGGTTAGCTTTAAAGCCCGAAAAAATGAGGGATGAACATAAATGGGGACCCTCCCCGGACATTTCGAAGCCAATTTCTTTTTTGATGGATGCTCCTCGTCAACTAAGGTAACCCCCGGAATAGCCATCCTTCCCTCCTCCACCATTCTCCAAAGGGCGCGTGCCCTACTACCTTTATCATGCCTGATAAAGGTAGTTATCATTGGGGCATCCCGGAAGTTCAGAGGGTTATCAACTCTTTTTCCTTTCACATGTGTGAACGCTCCTAACTGTTTCAGATAACCCCTCTGCCTATTACTTAGGTCCGACTGGACAAGTGTTGCGTCCGCCTCACAAATTCTTCCCCCAGGCAGGAAAGGGAGCTTCCGGGATCTTTCTCGTCTAACTGGTGGAGGAGTGGGTGCAGTTTTCGCCGTAACTTCTTCCGGCACTTCCTCGTCAGCAACAGTTTCCTCCATAGCTACCTTGTCGGCAACAGCTTCCTCCGCCGCTACCTTGTCGGCAACAGCTTCCTCCGCCGCTACCTTGTCGGCTACAGCTGCCTCTGGTTGTTTGGCAGTTTTATATGGGCTTTTAGGCTCTTCATCTGCCTCGGCCGATGCTACGGCCATGGATATCTCTTCAGGGGTGTTGGATTGGGGAGGGGTATTTTGTTCAACCACAACTTCGGGTTCTGGAGATTGGGGTTTGGGTGGTTGAACGATTTCCTTGTCTGGACATGTCGCTTTCTGGTCTCGGCTCTTCTTTGCCCTGGTGTCCTTCTTGGGCTTCTGGACCGGCGGTACTCCTTCCACAGTCATGTCCTCCTCAGAGTCGTTATTTTCGTCTGATCCTGATGAGGGGAACTGAAACTTCCGTTTGACCGCAGGTGCAGGCTGATCTCCTGCTGCGGTTGGTGGTTTAGCGGGTTTCTCGCTCGTGCTTGGAGTCGTCTTTTTCCCCTTCTTGGCTGCCACCTTGTTCCAACCTTTTTCTTCTTCCGGTACTTCCGGTACTTCTTCCGGTACTGTTGGTTCTGTTGGTTTGGGGACATTTGTTGTCACTGTTGGCACTGCCACCGGGGTCTTTGGTGGGTTCCTTTTGGGGCACTCCTTTGCCATATGCCCCGACGTCTGACAGTGCCAACAAACCGGCCTCCTTCCCTCCACTATCACTGGCATCGACCAGGTTTCGCAGTATAACTGCGCCGGTATCTCCCGGAATCCTTCACGGGTGAGTCGCATAAGGATCTTGTAGTCCCCCGTCTGGATATTTCGGGGACCACGGACTGGGAACACTGCCTAAACGTCGCCATACTGTGACATAATGGCGCCTATGTGTTCGAAGGCGACACAGCATGGGACGCCGAGAACTGACACAGTTGTCCTCCTCTTTGATAAATATTCGGGAGTCAATTTTATCCCGTTACTCGTATGCTCCCATTTCGCCACTCTTTCGGCTTCTGCCACGTTAGGGAGCAGAATATCATACATAGCGTATGATCGCTTTACTACGTAAGTAGCTGGGATCTTCAGATCCCCAAGTATTTTCATTATTTTGTCCTTGGGGACCCCAGTCAGCCCCTTCGTCTTTGTATCAGTTGTAACCAATGAGACTATTCGTCTCTTTAGTCTCTCCAGAGTGCCCGGGACTACTTTGATTGTACTTCCGTCGGTGAAGTCGGCGTATTTATCTCTGAAGAGTCGCCTGTACTCCTCTGGAGTCTTCTGGGCCTGGGGTCCCCACGTCGATGTGGTTCCTTTGGAGTCCTTATTAAGTGTCTTTTCTGGCAAGACCTTTTTGGCCCCTTTCCTAACTCTTGGTCTTTCAGGCCTACTCTCGTCTCCCTCAGAGCTGTCGGTTGATGATCCCCCCGAGGAGCACCCAAGAAACGACTTTGGCCTATACTGTCTCTGTGCCACCTCCAAGTCTAGAGACTGGCACTTTCTTATTGGCTTCTGATTAAAGAATGGGGTGTCACTGAATTCGCCAAAACTTATGGTTTGGGTGCATTCGGGCATGCTACCCCCTGCCATAGAAAACGACCCGACTGGAGTGCCGCTCGGTGCGACACCCTCCATAACCGAAACTGAGGTGCCCGGCGAGGCAACACCTCCTGGGGCGCACTCGGGCGTGCAACCCCCCTCCAACACGACTGGGGCGCACTCGGGCGTGCAACCCCCCTCCAACACGACTGGGGCGCACTCGGGCGTGCAACCCCCCTCCAACACGACTGGGGCGCACTCGGGCGTGCAACCCCCCTCCAACACGACTGGGGTGCACTCGGGCGTGCAACCCCCCTCCAACACGACTGGGGCGCACTCGGGCGTGCAAACCCCCTCCAACACGACTGGGGCGCACTCGGGTGTGCAACCCCCCTTCCAGGTCGGAGAACCGCTCGGTACGGTTATCCCCACCATCATTAAGTCGTACTCAGGAGTACGATTCACCAAATCTAACAAGGTGCCCTCCGCGGTCACACCTTCCTCGCTGTTGTCAACGACAACACAGTTTTTTGAAGCCCGGGTGGCTTCCATCTATAAACGGGTCTGTAAGAGGCATGACACCCGCCGATTCGGAGACGAGGAGACCTTCACCGTTTTACGGGTTCGTCAGTCTCCCCGAAACCTGCCAGCTGCTTAAGTGCGCACCTCAGACAGACGCTGAAAGAAAGAATAAAAAATAATTAATGGCCCAAGAGGGGCGAACGAACCTGACTGTCGGACTAGACCCGCCGATTCGGAGACGAAGAGACCTTCACCGTTTTACGGGTTCGTCAGTCTCCCCGAAACCTGCCAGCTGCTTAAGTCAGCCCAACAGTCAGGGAAAAGAAGAAAAGAAAAAGTCCCAAGAGGGGACAAAAAGGTGACAAAAGCCCCAAAAGGGGGCTTGGTCAAAGAAAAACGCTTTGAACCTAGCCGCAAGGCTAGGTAAGCGGGATGCTTAGTCTTTGGGAAAATGAGAATGTTTTATCTGAGAACAGATACTACACTCTGATCTTAGCCAAAAGGCCGAGAAAGACTTGAAATTTTAACAATAATCGCGATTGCAAGTATGGTTGAGAAAACACGCTGGTTGCTGAAGAAAATGGCTTTAATTAATTGTATTAATAATTTTTATTAATATCACCTTATCGGAACGTATTGTGAATACATATGGAAACTTGATAATAGCAGTTATAAGTGTATATTTGTAAATCTGAATTTAATGGAAGGTTAAAAGGAATGTATTATGTAAATGAGGAAGCCCGTCTAATGTCTAAACAACGTTTAATAAGGGTATAAAAGGCTGTTGAAATCTATTAATTTTAGTATGATTCTTGCCACGTTTTCACTTCTAATCGCAGCCTCGACTTGAAATTTCGTTCTACTCCAATCTAATAATGTTATTTAATGTTATCTAATGTAAGTTTAATTAATTAATAATAGTTTCCTAATTCTACATGTATACAAATATTATGAACGCTTACTCGAAAAGCTTAATTAATTAAATGTTAATTACTCGAGCCCCCCCTCTCTCTTCTGTTTACAAAAATTCCCCAGGACGGACAGACAGACATCGTGACAGAGAAGGTGCTCGTTATATTATAAGTGCACTAGCCAAAATAGCCTCCCTACGGTCGTCTATTTTTGCTAGGCTGCCGCGTCGGAAATGAACGCTCACCAGTAAACCGATGGAGACTCAGTCATATTTCTTGGGTGGGTAGTCATCGATTTTCTTTGTTTCTAACCAAGAATATTTTTAGTTTAAAAACAAATAAAACATTTTTAAAACATTTTTTTACCCACTCCCTCCAAAAGTTTTTTTCACCCTCCCCCAAGAATACTAATATTTTCAGTTTCAAAAAAAGTTCGCCCACCCCAATTTATTTTTTGCCCTTCTCCGTAATAGTAATATTTTCAGTTAGAAAAAGAGAAAAAAAAAGAAATAATATCTACCCCCCCTGAATTTCTTTTTGTACTCTTCCCCATGAATAGTTATATTTTCAGTTAGAAACAGGAAAAAAAAAAATTTTAACCCCCCACCCAAAAAAAAAGAAAAGATATTTGTCACCCTTCCCCATGAATAGTAATATTTTCAGTTAGAAAAAGAAAAAAAAAAAAGTTTTTACCCCCCTCCCACCAAATTTTTTTATTTTACCCTTCCCCATGAATAGGAATTGTATTTAAGTTAAAAAAAATAAATAAATAAAAAAAAATTCACCCCCCCCCAAATTTTTTTTTGTTTTACCCTTACCCATGAATAGGAATTTTTTTAAGTTAAAAAAAAAAAAAAAACAATAATTTTTACCCCCCCCCCCTCCAAAAAATTTTTTTATAGTTACCTTTCCCCATGAATAGTAATATTTTCAGTTAGAAAAAGAAAAAAAACATTTCCCCCCCCCCTCCAAAAAAATTTTTTTGTTACCCTTCCCCATGAATAGTAATATTTTCAGTTAGAAAAAGAAAAAAAAAAAATTTCCCCCCCCCCCCACCCAAAAAAAAAAATTTTTTTGTTACCCTTCCCCATGAGTAGTAATATTTTCAGTAAGAAAAAGAAAAAAAAAAAAAAAATTTTTCCCCCCCCACCCAAAAAAAAAATTTTTTTTGTTACTCTTCCCCATGAGTAGTAATATTTTCAGTTAGAAAAAGAAAAAAAAAAAAAATTTTTTACCCCCCCACCCGAAAAAAAAAAAAATTTTGTTACCCTTCCCCATGAGTAGTAATATTTTCAGTTAGAAAAAGAAAAAAAAAAAAAAATTTTACCCCCCCCACCCGAAAAAAAAAAAAAAATTTGTTACCCTTCCCCATGAATTGGAATGTTTTCAGTTGAAAAAAAAAAATAATAAAATTTTACCCCCCCCCCCCCAAATTTTTTTTTTTGTTACCCTTCCCCATGAATAGTAATAGTGTAAGTGAGAAAAAGAAAAAGAAAAAAACATTTTTTTACCCCATGCATAGTTAAAATAATGTAACCAAATTAGTAGGCGCCTCGGTCATATCAAAGAACTAATGTTTAAATATGCTATTGAAGGCGCCTACGTCATATCAAAGAACCAGTTTTGTTATTTTTCCAAAACGGTTACCCATTTAGTAATGGCCGAGATATTTGTTGCTTAACTTCCTATTCACAATAAAACACCTTTGCTTATAAACGTAATGAATGTAAAGACTGATAATGTGAAAAGATCCTCTCAAAATGACGTCACTTCCGTTCCAACCGGAAAGATGATTCAGCAATTTAGTTTTCCTAAATGGTCATCGATTTATGAATGGCTCGGATATGCCTTGTTTACTTTTAACTTATAGTAAAAAACATTCTCGGTACAACGTAATGTAAATAATGAATGAAAACTGTGAAAAAATCCTCTCACGATGACGTCACTACCGGATAAACCGGAAGTATGAGTCAGCAATTTAGTTTTCCTGAATGGTCACCGATTTACTAATAGCTCGGATATGCCTTGTTTACTTTTAACATTTAGTAGAAAACATTCTCTTAACATTGTAATGTAAATAATGAATGAAAACTGTGAAAAAAATCCTCTCACAATGACGTCACTAAAGAGGGGAGGCGAAGCCTGGGAGGGTGGACCTCCTAGAACTGCACAGGACAGTCCCGTAGACCGGCGTAAATGAAGACCCGAAGGCCAAGACAATAGCAGTGAAGACCCGAAAGCCAAGACAATACCAGTCTATGTGGTTCAGTATTCATCGGAACAGATACTACACTTTGATCTTAGCCAAAAGGCCGAGAAAGACTTGAAATTTTAACAATAATCGCGATTGCAAGTATGGTTGAGAAAACACGCTGAGAAAATGAGAAAATGGCTTTAATTAATTGTATTAATAAGTTTTATTAATATCACCTTACTGGAACGTATTGTGAATACATATGGAAACTTGATAATAGCAGTTATAAGTGTATATTTGTAAATCTGAATTTAATGGAAGGTTAAAAGGAATGTATTATGTAAATGAGGAAGCCCGTCTAATGTCTAAACGACGTTTACTAAGGGTATAAAAGGCCGTTGAAATCTATTAAATTTAATGTGATTCTTGCCACGTTTTCACTTCTAATCGCCGCCTCGACTTGAAATTGCTTTCTACTCCAATCTAATAAGGTTATTTAAAGTTATCTAATGTAAATTTAATTAATTAATAAAAGTTTCCTAATTCTACATGTATAAAAATATTATGAACGCTTACTCGAAAAGCTTAATTAATAAAATCTTAATTACTCGAGACCCCCCTCCCCTCTCTCTTCTGTTTACAAAAATTCCCCAGGACGGACAGACAGACAGACAGACTGACATCCTGACAGAGAAGTGCTCGTTATATTATAAGTGGACTAGCCAAAATAGCCTCCCTACGGTCGTCTATTTTTGCTAGGCTGCCGCGTCGGAAATGAACGCTCACCAGTAAACCGATGTAGACTCAGTCATATTTCGTGGGTGGGTAGACATCGATTTTCTATGTTTCTAACCAAGAATATTTTTAGTTTAAAAACAAATAAAACATGTTTAAAACATTTTTTTACCCACTCTCTCCAAAAGTTTTTTTCACCCTCCCCCAAGAATACTAATATTTTCAGTTTAAAAAAAAGGTCGCCCCCCCAAATTTGATTTGCTCTTATCCGTAATAGTAATATTTTCAGTTAGAAAAAGAGAAAAAAAAAGAAATAATATCTACCCCCCCCTAAATTTCTATTTGTACTCTTCCCCATGAATAGTTATATTTTCAGTTAGAAACAGAAAAAAAAGAAAAAAATTTTTACCCCCCCACCCCAAAAAAAGAAAAGATATTTGTCACCCTTCTCCATGAATAGTAATATTTTCAGTTAGAAAAAGAAAAAAAGTTTTTACCCCCCTCCCACCAAAATTTTTTATTTTACCCTTCCCTATGAATAGGAATTGTATTTAGGTTAAAAAAAAAAATTTAAAAAAATTTTTTTTACCCCCCCCCCCAAATTTTTTTTTAGTTACCTTTCCCCATGAATAGTAATATTTTCAGTTAGAAAAAGGAAAAAAACATTTCCCCCCCGCAAAATTTTTTTTTTTGTTACCCTTCCCCATGAATAGTAATATTTTCAGTTAGAAAAAGAGAAAAAAAATTTTTTTTTACCTCCCCCCCAACCCCCCCAAAAAAATTTTTTGTCACCCTTCCCCATGAGTAGTAATATTTTCAGTAAGAAAAAGAAAATAAAAAAAATTTTTTTACCCCCCCCCCTCACCCCACCTCACCCCCCCCAAAAAAAATTTGTTACCCTTCCCCATGAATAGTAATATTTTCAGTTAGAAAAAGAAAAAAAAAAAATTTTTACCCCCCCACCCCAAAAAAATTTTTTGTTACCCTTCCCCATGAATAGTAATATTTTCAGTTAGAAAAAGAAAAAAAAAAAAAAAAATTTTTACCCCCCCACCCAAAAAATTTTTTTTGTTACCCTTCCCCATGAATAGTAATATTTTCAGTTAGAAAAAAAAAAAAAAAAAAAAAAATTTTTTACCCCCCCCCACCAAAAAAAAAAATTTTTTTTGTTACCCTTCCCCATGAGTAGTAATATTTTCAGTAAGAAAAAGAAAAAAAACAAAAATTTCCCCCCTCCACCCAAAAAAAAAATTTTTTTTGTTACCCTTCCCCATGAGTAGTAATATTTTCAGTTAGAAAAAGAAAAAAAAAAAAAATTTTGTTACCCTTCCCCATGAATTGGAATGTTTTCAGTTGAAAAAAAAAAAAAAAAATTTTACCCCCCCCCCCAAAAAATTTTTTTTTTGTTACCCTTCCCCATGAATAGTAATAATGTAACCAAATTAGTAGGCGCCTCGGTCATATCAAAGAACTAATGTTTAAATATGCTATTGAAGGCGCCTCGGTCATATCAAAGAACTAATGTTTAAATATGCTATTGAAGGCGCCTACGTCATATCAAAGAACCAGTTTTGTTATTTTTCCAAAACGGTTACCCATTTAGTAATGGCCGAGATATTTGTTGCTTAACTTCCTATTTACAATAAAACCCCTTTGCTTATAAACGTAATGAATGTAAAGACTGATAATGTGAAAAGATCCTCTCAAAATGACGTCACTTCCTGTCTAACCGGAAAGATGAGTCAGCAATTTAGTTTTCCAAAATAGTCATCGATTTACTAATGGCTCGTATATGCCTTGTTTACTTGTAATTTATAGTAAAAAACATTCTCTTAACAACGTAATGTAAATAATGAATGAAAACTGTGAAAAAATCCTCTCACGATGACGTCACTACCGGATAAACCGGAAGTATGAGTCAGCAATTTAGTTTTCCTGAATGGTCACCGATTTACTAATAGCTCGGATATGCCTTGTTTACTTTTAACATTTAGTAGAAAACATTCTCTTAACAACGTAATGTAAATAATGAATGAAAACTGTGGAAAAAATCCTCTCACAATGACGTCACTAAAGAGGGGAGGGGAAGCCTGGGAGGGTGGACCTCCTAGAAATGCAAAGGACAGACCCGTAGACCGGCGTAAATGAAGACCCGAAGGCCAAGACAATAGCAGTGAAGACCCGAAAGCCAATACAATACCAGTCTATGTGGTTCAGTATTCATCGGAACAGATACTACACTTTGATCTTAGCCAAAAGGCCGAGAAAGACTTGAAATTTTCACAATAATCGCCATTGGAAGTATGGTTGAGAAAACACGCTGGTTGATGAAGAAAATGGGTTTAATCAATTGTATTAATAATATTTCTTAATATCACCTTATCGGAACGTATTGTGAATACATATGGAAACTTGATAATAGCAGTTACAAGTGTATATTTGTAAATCTGAATTTAATGGAAGGTTAAAAGGAATGTATTATGTAAATGAGGAAGCCCGTCTAATGTCTAAACGACGTTTACTAAGGGTATAAAAGGCCGTTGAAATCTATTAATTTTAGTGTTATTCTTGCCACGTTTTCACTTCTAATCGCAGCCTCGTCTTGAAATTTCGTTCTTCTCTAATCTACTAAGGTTATTTAATGTTATCTAATGTATATATTTAATTAATTAATAATAGTTTCCTAATTCTACAGGTATACAAATATTATGAACGCTGACTCGAAAAGCTTAATTAAGTAAATGTTAATTACTCTAGACCCCCCCCTTCTTCTGTTTACAAAAATTCCCCAGGACGGACAGACAGACAGACAGACAGACAGACAGACTGACAGACAGACAGAGAAGTGCTCGTTATATTATAAGTGGACTAGCCAAAATAGCCTCCCTACGGTCGTCTATTTTTGCTAGGCTGCCGCGTCGGAAATGAACGCTAACTCGTTAACCGATGGAGACTCAGTCATATTTATTGGGTGGGTAGACATCGATTTTCTTTGTTTCTAACCAAGAATATTTTTAGTTTAAAAACAAATAAAACATTTTAAAAACATTTTTTACCCACTCCCTCCAAAAGTTTTTTTCATGAATACTAATATTTTCGGTTTAAAAAAAAGGTCGCCCCCGCAAAATTTATTTTTTGCCCTTCTCCGTAATAGTAATATTTTCAGTTAGATAAAGAGAAAAAAAAGAGGAAAAATCCCCCCCCCTAAATTTTTTTTGTAGTGTTCCCCATGAATAGTAATATTTTCAGTTAGAAAAAAAAAAAAAATTTTAGCCCCCCACCCAAATAAAAAAAATTTTTTTGTTAACTTTCCCCATGAATAGTAATATTTTCAGTTAGAAAAAGAGAAAAAAAAAAAAAATTTTTACCCCCCCCCCAAAAAAATTTTTTTTTGTTACCCTTCCCCATGAGTAGTAATATTTTCAGTAAGAAAAAGAAAAAAAAAAAAAAATTTTTAACCCCCCCCCCCAACCCAAAAAAAAAATTTTTTTTGTTACCCTTCCCTATGAATTGGGATGTTTTCAGTTTAAAAAAAAAAAAAAAAAATTTAATCCCCCCCCCAAAAAAAATTTTTTGTTACCCTTCCCCATGAATAGTAATATTTTCAGTTAGAAAAAGAAAAAAAAAAAAATTTTTACCCCCCCCACCCAAAAAAAAAAATTTTTTTGTTACCCTTCCCCATGAGTAGTAATATTTTCAGTAAGAAAAAGAAAAAAAAAAAAAAAAATTTCCCCCCCCCCACCCCAAAAAAAAAATTTTTTTGTTACCCTTCCCCATGAATTGGAATGTTTTCAGTTTAAAAAAAAAAATAAATAAATTTTACCCCCCCCCCCCAAATTTTTTTTTTTGTTGCCCTTCCCCATGAATAGTAATTTTGTAAAAGAGAAAAAGAAAAAGAAAAAAACATTTTTTTACCCCATGCATAGTTAAAATAATGTTACCAAATTAGTAGGCGCCTCGGTCATATCAAAGAACTAATGTTTAAATATGCTATTGAAGGCGCCTACGTCATATCAAAGAACCAGTTTTGTTATTTTTCCAAAACGGTTACCCATTTAGTAATGGCCGAGATATTTGTTGCTTAACTTCCTATTTACAATAAAACACCTTTGCTTATAAACGTAATGAATGTAAAGACTGATAATGTGAAAAGATCCTCTCAAAATGACGTCACTTCCGGTCCAACCGGAAAGATGATTCAGCAATTTAGGTTTCCTAAATGGTCACCGATTTATGAATGGCTCGGATATGCCTTGTTTACTTTTAACTTATAGTAAAAAACATTCTCGGTACAACGTAATGTAAATAATGAATGAAAACTGTGAAAAAATCCTCTCACGATGACGTCACTACCGGATAAACCGGAAGTATGAGTCAGCAATTTAGTTTTCCTGAATGGTCACCGATTTACTAATAGCTCGGATATGCCTTGTTTACTTTTAACATTTAGTAGAAAACATTCTCTTAACAACGTAATGTAAATAATGAATGAAAACTGTGAAAAAAATCCTCTCACAATGACGTCACTAAAGAGGGGAGGAGAAGCCTGGGAGGGTGGACCTCCTAGAAATGCAAAGGACAGACCCGTAGACCGGCGTAAATGAAGACCCGAAGGCCAAGACAATACCAGTCGAGACCCGAAGGCCAATACAATACCAGTCTATGTGGTTCAGTATTCATCGGAACAGATACTACACTTTGATCTTAGCCAAAAGGCCGAGAAAGACTTGAAATTTTCACAATAATCGCCATTGGAAGTATGGTTGAGAAAACACGCTGGTTGATGAAGAAAATGGGTTTAATCAATTGTATTAATAATATTTCTTAATATCACCTTATCGGAACGTATTGTGAATACATATGGAAACTTGATAATAGCAGTTACAAGTGTATATTTGTAAATCTGAATTTAATGGAAGGTTAAAAGGAATGTATTATGTAAATGAGGAAGCCCGTCTAATGTCTAAACGACGTTTACTAAGGGTATAAAAGGCCGTTGAAATCTATTAATTTTAGTGTTATTCTTGCCACGTTTTCACTTCTAATCGCAGCCTCGTCTTGAAATTTCGTTCTTCTCTAATCTACTAAGGTTATTTAATGTTATCTAATGTATATATTTAATTAATTAATAATAGTTTCCTAATTCTACAGGTATACAAATATTATGAACGCTGACTCGAAAAGCTTAATTAAGTAAATGTTAATTACTCTAGACCCCCCCCCCTTCTTCTGTTTACAAAAATTCCCCAGGACGGACAGACAGACAGACAGACAGACAGACAGACAGAGAAGTGCTCGTTATATTATAAGTGGACTAGCCAAAATAGCCTCCCTACGGTCGTCTATTTTTGCTAGGCTGCCGCGTCAGAAATGAACGCTCACCAGTAAACTGATGGAGACTCAGTCATATTTCTTGGGTGGGTAGACATCGATTTTCTTTGTTTCTAACCAAGAATATTTTTAGTTTAAAAACAAATAAAACATTTTAAAAACATTTTTTTACCCACTCCCTCCAAAAGTGTTTTTCCCCCTCCCCCAAGAATACTAATATTTTCAGTTTAAAAAAAAGGTCGCCCCACCCAAATTTATTTTTTGCCCTTATCCGTAATAGTAATATTTTCAGTTAGAAAAAGAGAAAAAAAAAGAAATAATATCTACCCCCCCCCCTAAATTTCTTTTTGTACTCTTCTCCATGAATAGTTATATTTTCAGTTAGAAAAAGGAAAAAAACATTTCCCCCCCGCAATATTTTTTTTTTGTTACCCTTCCCCATGAATAGTAATATTTTCAGTTAGAAAAAGAAAAAAAAAAAAAAAATTTTACCCCCCCCCCACCCAAAAAAAAAAATTTTTTGTTACCCTTCCCCATGAATAGTAATATTTTCAGTTAGAAAAAGAAAAAAAAAAAAAAAATTTTACCCCCCCACCCAAAAAAAAATTTTTTTTTTGTTACCCTTCCCCATGAGTAGTAATATTTTCAGTAAGAAAAAGAAAAAAAAAAAAAAAATTTTCCCCCCCCCACCCAAAAAAAAATTTATTTTTGTTACCCTTCCCCATGAGTAGTAATATTTTCAGTTAGAAAAAGAAAAAAAAAAAAAAAAATTTTTACCCCCCTCACCCAAAAAAAAAAAATTTTTTTGTTACCCTTCCCCATGAGTAGTAATATTTTCAGTTAGAAAAAGAAAAAAAAAAAAAAAATTTTTTACCCCCCCCCACCCCAAAAAAAAAAATTTTTTTGTTACCCTTCCCCATGAATAGTAATATTTTCAGTTAGAAAAAGAAAAAAAAAAAAAAAAGTTTTTACCCCCCCCCCCCCCCCACCCGAAAAAAAAAAAAATTTTGTTACCCTTCCCCATGAGTAGTAATATTTTCAGTTAGAAAAAGAAAAAAAAAAAAATTTTACCCCCCCCCCCAAAAAAAAAATTTAGTAGGCGCCTCGGTCATATCAAAGAACTAATGTTTAAATATGCTATTGAAGGCGCCTACGTCATATCAAAGAACCAGTTTTGTTATTTTTCCAAAATGGTTACCCATTTAGTAATGGCCGAGATATTTGTTGCTTAACTTCCTATTTACAATAAAACACCTTTGCTTATAAACGTAATGAATGTAAAGACTGATAATGTGAAAAGATCCTCTCAAAATGACGTCACTTCCGGTCCAACCGGAAAGATGATTCAGCAATTTAGGTTTCCTAAATGGTCACCGATTTATGAATGGCTCGGATATGCCTTGTTTACTTTTAAATTATAGTAAAAAACATTCTCGGTACTACGTAATGTAAATAATGAATGAAAACTGTGAAAAATCCTCTCACGATGACGTCACTACCGGATAAACCGGAAGTATGAGTCAGCAATTTAGTTTTCCTGAATGGTCACCGATTTACTAATAGCTCGGATATGCCTTGTTTACTTTTAACATTTAGTAGAAAACATTCGCTTAACAATGTAATGTAAATAATGAATGAAAACTGTGAAAAAAATCCTCTCACAATGACGTCACTAAAGAGGGGAGGAGAAGCCTGGGAGGGTGGACCTCCTAGAAATGCAAAGGACAGACCCGGATATGCCTTGTTTACTTGTAATTTATAGTAAAAAACATTCTCTTAACAACGTAATGTAAATAATGAATGAAAACTGTGAAAAAATCCTCTCACGATGACGTCACTTCCGGATTAACCAGAATGATTCTCACAATGACGTCACTAAGGGGAGGAGAAGCCTGGGAGGGTGGACCTCCTAGAACTGCAAACGACAGACCCGTAGACCGGCGTAAATGAAGACCCGAAGGCCAAGACAATAGCAGTGAAGACCCGAAAGCCAAGACAATACCAGTCTATGTGGTTCAGTATTCATCGGAACAGATACTACACTTTGATCTTAGCCAAAAGGCCGAGAAAGACTTGAAATTTTAACAATAATCGCCATTGGAAGTATGGTTGAGAAAACACGCTGGTTGATGAAGAAAATGGGTTTAATTAATTGTATTAATCATTTTTATTAATATCACCTTATCGGAACGTCTTGTGAATACATATGGAAACTTGATAATAGCAGTTATAAGTTTATATTTGTAAATCTGAATTTAATGGAAGGTTAAAAGGAATGTATTATGTAAATGAGGAAGCCCGTCTAATGTCTAAACGACGTTTATTAAGGGTATAAAAGGCTGTTGAAATCTATTAATTTTAGTATGATTCTTGCCACGTTTTCACTTCTAATCGCCGCCTCGACTTGAAATTTCGTTCTACTCCAATCTAATAAGGTTATTTAAAGTTATCTAATGTAAATTTAATTAATTAATAAAAGTTTCCTAATTCTACATGTATAAAAATATTATGAACGCTGACTCGAAAAGCTTAATTAATAAAATCTTAATTACTCGAGACCCCCCTCTCTTCTGTTTACAAAAATTTCCCAGGACGGACAGACAGACAGACAGACAGACAGACAGACAGACAGACTGACAGACAGACAGACAGAGAAGTGCTCGTTATATTATAAGTGGACTAGCCAAAATAGCCTCCCTACGGTCGTCTATTTTTGCTAGGCTGCCGCGTCGGAAATGAACGCTCACCAGTAAACCGATGGAGACTCTGTCATATTTCTTGGGTGGGTAGACATCAATTTTCTTTGTTTCTAACCAAGAATATTTTTAGTTTAAAAACAAATAAAACATTTTTAAAACATTTTTTTACCCACTCTCTCCAAAAGTTTTTTTCACCCTCCCCCAAGAATACTAACATTTTCAGTTTAAAAAAAAATAAATAAATAAAAACATTTTTTACCCCCCCCAAAAAAAAAATTTTTTTTAGTTACCTTTCCCCATGAATAGTAATATTTTCAGTTAGAAAAAGGAATAAAAACATTCCCCCCCCCCAATTTTTTTTTTTGTTACCCTTCCCCATGAATAGTAATATTTTCAGTTAGAAAAAGAGAAAAAAATAAAAAAATTTTACCCCCCCCAAAAAATTTTTTTTTGTTACCCTTCCCCATGAGTAGTAATATTTTCAGTAAGAAAAAGAACAAAAAAAAATTTTTTTAACCCCCCCCACCCCAAAAAAAATTTTTTTTTGTTACCCTTCCCCATGAATTGGGATGTTTTCAGTTAAGAAAAAAAAAAAAATTTTACCCATCCCCCCCAAAAAAAATTTCCCCATGAATAGTAATATTTTCAGTTAGAAAAAAAAAAAAAAAAATTTTACCCCCCCCCCCCACCCAAAAAAAATAATTTTTTTTGTTACCCTTCCCCATGAGTAGTAATATTTTCAGTAAGAAAAAAAAAAAAAAAAAAAAAAATTTCCCCCCCCCACCCCAAAAAAATTTTTTTTTGTTACCCTTCCCCATGAGTAGTAATATTTTCAGTTAGAAAAAGAAAAAAAAAAAAAAAATTTTTACCCCCCCCCCACCCCAAAAAAAAAAAATTTTTGTTACCCTTCCCCATGAGTAGTAATATTTTCAGTAAGAAAAAGAAAAAAAAAAAAAAAATTTTTACCCCCCCCCCTCACCCGAAAAAAAAAAAAATTTGTTACCCTTCCCCATGAGTAGTAATATTTTCAGTTAGAAAAAGAAAAAAAAAAAAATTTTACCCCCCCCCCCCAAAAAAAAAATTTAGTAGGCGCCTCGGTCATATCAAAGAACTAATGTTTAAATATGCTATTGAAGGCGCCTACGTCATATCAAAGAACCAGTTTTGTTATTTTTCCAAAACGGTTACCCATTTAGTAATGGCCGAGATATTTGTTGCTTAACTTCCTATTTACAATAAAACACCTTTGCTTATAAACGTAATGAATGTAAAGACTGATAATGTGAAAAGATCCTCTCAAAATGACGTCACTTCCGGTCCAACCGGAAAGATGATTCAGCAATTTAGGTTTCCTAAATGGTCACCGATTTATGAATGGCTCGGATATGCCTTGTTTACTTTTAACTTATAGTAAAAAACATTCTCGGTACAACGTAATGTAAATAATGAATGAAAACTGTGAAAAAATCCTCTCACGATGACGTCACTACCGGATAAACCGGAAGTATGAGTCAGCAATTTAGTTTTCCTGAATGGTCACCGATTTACTAATAGCTCGGATATGCCTTGTTTACTTTTAACATTTAGTAGAAAACATTCGCTTAACAATGTAATGTAAATAATGAATGAAAACTGTGAAAAAAATCCTCTCACAATGACGTCACTAAAAAGGGGAGGAGAAGCCTGGGAGGGTGGACCTCCTAGAAATGCAAAGGACAGACCCGGATATGCCTTGTTTACTTGTAATTTATAGTAAAAAACATTCTCTTAACAACGTAATGTAAATAATGAATGAAAACTGTGAAAAAATCCTCTCACGATGACGTCACTTCCGGATTAACCAGAAGGATTCTCACAATGACGTCACTAAGGGGAGGAGAAGCCTGGGAGGGTGGACCTCCAAGAACTGCAAAGGACAGACCCGTAGACCGGCGTAAATGAAGACCCGAAGGCCAAGACAATAGCAGTGAAGACCCGAAAGCCAAGACAATACCAGTCTATGTGGTTCAGTATTCATCGGAACAGATACTACACTTTGATCTTAGCCAAAAGGCCGAGAAAGACTTGAAATTTTAACAATAATCGCGATTGCAAGTATGGTTGAGAAAACACGCTGAGAAAATGAGAAAATGGCTTTAATTAATTTTATTAATAAGTTTTATTAATATCACCTTACTGGAACGTATTGTGAATACATATGGAAACTTGATAATAGCAGTTATAAGTGTATATTTGTAAATCTGAATTTAATGGAAGGTTAAAAGGAATGTATTATGTAAATGAGGAAGCCCGTCTAATGTCTAAACGACGTTTACTAAGGGTATAAAAGGCCGTTGAAATCTATTAATTTTAGTATTATTCTTGCCACGTTTTCACTTCTAATCGCCGCCGCGACTTGAAATTTCTTTCTACTCTAATCTAATAAGGTTATTTAAAGTTATCTAATGTAAATTTAATTAATTAATAATAGTTTCCTAATTCTACAGGTGTACAAATATTATGAACGCCTACTTGAAAAGCTTCATTAAATAAATCTTAATTACCCGAGACCCCCCCCCCTCTCTTCTGTTTACAAAAATTCCCCAGGACGGACAGACAGACAGACAGACAGACAGACAGACAGACAGACAGAGAAGTGCTCGTTATATTATAAGTGGACTAGCCAAAATAGCCTCCCTACGGTCGTCTATTTTTGCTAGGCTGCCGCGTCGGAAATGAACGCTCACCAGTAAACCGATGGAGACTCAGTCATATTTCGTGGGTGGGTAGACATCGATTTTCTATGTTTCTAACCAAGAATATTTTTAGTTTAAAAACAAATAAAACATGTTTAAAACATTTTTTTACCCACTATCTCCAAAAGTTTTTTTCACCTTCCCCCAAGAATACTAATATTTTCAGTTTAAAAAAAAGTTCGCCCCCCCCCCAAATTTATTTTTTTCCCTTATCCGTAATAGTAATATTTTCAGTTAGAAAAAGAGAGAAAAAAAAAAATAATATCTACCCTTCCCCATGAATAGGAATTGTATTTAAGTTAAAAAAAAAAATAAATAAAAATTTTTTTTACCCCCCCACCAAAAAAAATTTTTTTAGTTACCTTCCCCATGAATAGTAATATTTTCAGTTAGAAAAAGGAAAAAAACATTTCCCCCCTCCCCCCCCCCAAATTTTTTTTTGTTACCCTTCCCCGTGAATAGTAATATTTTCAGTTAGAAAAAGAGAAAAAAAAAAAAAATTCCCCCCCCCCCACTCCCCCCCCCAATTTTTTTGTTACCCTTCCCCATGAGTAGTAATATTTTCAGTAAGAAAAAAAAAAAAAAAAAAATATTTACCCCCCCCCCTCACCCACCAAAAAAATTTTTTTGTTACCCTTCCCCATGAATTGGGATGTTTTCAGTTCAAAAAAAAAAAAAAAATTTTACCCCCCCCCAAAAAAAATTTTTTTTGTTACCCTTCCCCATTAATAGTAATATTTGCAGTTAGAAAAAGAAAAAAAAAAAAATTTTTTTACCCCCCCCACCCAAAAAAAATTTTTTTTTGTTACCCTTCCCCATGAGTAGTAATATTTTCAGTAAGAAAAAAGAAAAAAAGAACAAAAAAATTTTCCCCCCCACCCAAAAAAAAAATTTTTTTTGTTACCCTTCCCCATGAGTAGTAATATTTTCAGTTAGAAAAAAAAAAAGAAAAAAATTTTTTACCCCCCCCCCCCACCCGAAAAAAAAAAAATTTTTGTTACCCTTCCCCATGAGTAGTAATATTTTTAGTTAGAAAAAGAAAAAAAAAAAAAATTTTTACCCCCCCCCCCCACCCGAAAAAAAAAATTTTTTTTGTTACCCTTCCCCATGAATTGGAATGTTTTCAGTTGAAAAAAAAAAAAAAAAAATTTTACCCCCCCCCCCCCAAAAAAAAAATTTTTTTTTTGTTACCCTTCCCCATGAATAGTAATAATGTAACCAAATTAGTAGGCGCCTCGGTCATATCAAAGAACTAATGTTTAAATATGCTATTGAAGGCGCCTACGTCATATCAAAGAACCAGTTTTGTTATTTTTCCCAAACGGTTACCCATTTAGTAATGGCCGAGATATTTGTTGCTTAACTTCCTATTTACAATTTAACCCCTTTGCTTATAAACGTAATGAATGTAAAGACTGATAATGTGAAAAGATCCTCTCAAAATGACGTCACTTCCGGTCCAACCGGAAAGATGATTCAGCAATTTAGGTTTCCTAAATGGTCACCGATTTATGAATGGCTCGGATATGCCTTGTTTACTTTTAACTTATAGTAAAAAACATTCTCGGTACAACGTAATGTAAATAATGAATGAAAACTGTGAAAAAATCCTCTCACGATGACGTCACTACCGGATAAACCGGAAGTATGAGTCAGCAATTTAGTTTTCCTGAATGGTCACCGATTTACTAATAGCTCGGATATGCCTTGTTTACTTTTAACATTTAGTAGAAAACATTCGCTTAACAATGTAATGTAAATAATGAATGAAAACTGAAAAAAATCCTCTCACAATGACGTCACTAAAGAGGGGAGGAGAAGCCTGGGAGGGTGGACCTCCTAGAAATGCAAAGGACAGACCCGGATATGCCTTGTTTACTTGTAATTTATAGTAAAAAACATTCTCTTAACAACGTAATGTAAATAATGAATGAAAACTGTGAAAAAATCCTCTCACGATGACGTCACTTCCGGATTAACCAGAAGGATTCTCACAATGACGTCACTAAGGGGAGGAGAAGCCTGGGAGGGTGGACCTCCTAGAACTGCAAAGGACAGACCCGTAGACCGGCGTAAATGAAGACCCGAAGGCCAAGACAATAGCAGTGAAGACCCGAAAGCCAAGACAATACCAGTCTATGTGGTTCAGTATTCATCGGAACAGATACTACACTTTGATCTTAGCCAAAAGGCCGAGAAAGACTTGAAATTTTAACAATAATCGCCATTGGAAGTATGGTTGAGAAAACACGCTGGTTGATGAAGAAAATGGGTTTAATTAATTGTATTAATCATTTTTATTAATATCACCTTATCGGAACGTCTTGTGAATACATATGGAAACTTGATAATAGCAGTTATAAGTTTATATTTGTAAATCTGAATTTAATGGAAGGTTAAAAGGAATGTATTATGTAAATAAGGAAGCCCGTCTAATGTCTAAACGACGTTTATTAAGGGTATAAAAGGCTGTTGAAATCTATTAATTTTAGTATGATTCTTGCCACGTTTTCACTTCTAATCGCCGCCTCGACTTGAAATTTCGTTCTACTCCAATCTAATAAGGTTATTAAATGTTATCTAATGTAATTTAATTAATAATAGTTTCCTAATTCTACATGTATAAATATATTATGAACGCTGACTCGAAAAGCTTAATTAATAAAATCTTAATTACTCGAGACCTCCCTCCCCTCTCTCTTCTGTTTACAAAAATTCCCCAGGACGGACAGACAGACAGACAGACAGACAGACAGACTGACAGACAGACAGAGAAGTGCTCGTTATATTATAAGTGGACTAGCCAAAATAGCCTCCCTACGGTCGTCTATTTTTGCTAGGCTGCCGCGTCGGAAATGAACGCTCACAAGTAAACCGATGGAGACTCAGTCATATTTCGTGGGTGAGTAGACATCCATTTTCTATGTTTCTAACCAAGAATATTTTTAGTTTAAAAACAAATAAAACATGTTTAAAACATTTTTTTACCCACTCTCTCCAAAAGTTTTTTTCACCCTCCCCCAAGAATACTAATATTTTCAGTTTAAAAAAAAGGTCGCCCCCCCCCCAATTTATTTTTTGCCCTTATCCGTAATAGTAATATTTTCAGTAAGAAAAAGAGAAAAAAAAAGTAATAATATCTACCCCCCCCTAAATTTCTTTTTGTACTCTTCCCCATGAATAGTTATATTTTCAGTTAGAAACAGAAAAAAAAAATTTTTTTTAACCCTCCCTACCCCAAAAAAAGAAAAGATATTTGTCACCCTTCCCCATGAATAGTAATATTTTCAGTTAGAAAAAGAAAAAAAGTTTTTACCCCCCTCCCACCAAAATTTGTTATTTTACCCTTCCCCATGAATAAGAATTGTATTTAAGTTAAAAAAAAAAAAAAATAAAAAAATTTCCCCCCCCCAAATTTTTTTTAGTTACCTTTCCCCATGAATAGTAATATTTTCAGTTAGAAAAAGGAAAAAAACATTTCCCCCCTCCCCCCCCCCAAATTTTTTTTTGTTACCCTTCCCCATGAATAGTAATATTTTCAGTTAGAAAAAGAGAAAAATACAAAAAATTTTTTTCCCCCACCCCCCCCAAATTTTTTTTGTTACCCTTCCCCATGAGTAGTAATATTTTCAGTAAGAAAAAAAAAAAAAAAAAAAAAAATTTTTACCCCCCCACCCAAAAAAAAAATTTTTTTTGTTAGTAGTAATATTTTCAGTAAGAAAAAGAAAAAAAAAAAAAAAAATTACCCCCCCCTCACCCCTTCCCAAATTTTTTTTGTTACCCTTCCCCATGGATTGGGATGTTTTCAGTTAAAAAAAAAAAAAAAAATATTTTACACCCCCCCCCCAAATTTTTTTTTTGTTACCCTTCCCCATGAATAGTAATATTTTCAGTTAGAAAAAGAGAAAAAAAAAAAAAATTTTTACCCCCCCACCCCAAAAAAAAATTTTTTTTGTTACCCTTCCCCATGAGTAGTAATATTTTCAGTAAGAAAAAAAAAAAAAAAAAAAAATTTTTCCCCCCCCCACCCAAAAAAAAATTTTTTTTTGTTACCCTTCCCCATGAGTAGTAATATTTTCAGTTAGAAAAAGAAAAAAAAAAAAAAATTTTACCCCCCCACGGAAAAAAAAAAAATTTTGTTACCCTTCCCCATGAGTAGTAATATTTTCAGTTAGAAAAAGAAAAAAAAAAAAAAATTTTTACCCACCCGAAAAAAAAAAAAAATTTTGTTACCCTTTCCCATGAATTGGAATGTTTTCAGTTAAAAAAAAAAAAAAAAAAATTTTACCCCCCCCCCATAAAATTTTTTTTTTGTTACCCTTCCCCATGAATAGTAATAATGTAACCAAATTAGTAGGCGCCTCGGTCATATCAAAGAACTAATGTTTAAATATGCTATTGAAGGCGCCTACGTCATATCAAAGAACCAGTTTTGTTATTTTTCCAAAACGGTTACCCATTTAGTAATGGCCGAGATATTTGTTGCTTAACTTCCTATTTACAATAAAACACCTTTGCTTATAAACGTAATGAATGTAAAGACTGATAATGTGAAAAGATCCTCTCAAAATGACGTCACTTCCGTTCCAACCGGAAAGATGATTCAGCAATTTAGGTTTCCTAAATGGTCACCGATTTATGAATGGCTCGGATATGCCTTGTTTACTTTTAACTTATAGTAAAAAACATTCTCGGTACAACGTAATGTAAATAATGAATGAAAACTGTGAAAAAATCCTCTCACGATGACGTCACTACCGGATAAACCGGAAGTATGAGTCAGCAATTTAGTTTTCCTGAATGGTCACCGATTTACTAATAGCTCGGATATGCCTTGTTTACTTTTAACATTTAGTAGAAAACATTCTCTTAACAACGTAATGTAAATAATGAATGAAAACTGTGAACAAAAATCCTCTCACAATGACGTCACTAAAGAGGGGAGGAGAAGCCTGGGAGGGTGGACCTCCTAGAAATGCAAAGGACAGACTCGTAGACCGGCGTAAATGAAGACCCGAAGGCCAAGACAATACCAGTGAAGACCCGAAAGCCAAGACAATACCAGTCTATGTGGTTCAGTATTCATCGGAACAGATACTACACTTTGATCTTAGCCAAAAGGCCGAGAAAGACTTGAAATTTTAACAATAATCGCCATTGGAAGTATGGTTGGGAAAACACGCTGGTTGATGAAGAAAATGGCTGTAATTAATAGTATTAATAATTTTTATTAATATCCCCTTATCGGAACGTATTGTGAATACATATGGAAACTTGATAATAGCAGTTATAAGTGTATATTTGTAAATCTGAATTTAATGGAAGGTTAAAAGGAATGTATTATGTAAATGAGGAAGCCCGTCTAATGTCTAAACGACATTTATTAAGGGTATAAAAGGCCGTTGAAATCTATGAATTTTAGTATGATTCTTGCCACGTTTTCTAATCGCTTCCTCGTCTTGAAATTTCGTTCTTCTCCAATCTAATAATGTTATTTAATGTTATCTAATTTAAATTTAATTAATTAATAATAGTTTCCTAATTCTACAGGTATACAAATATTATGAACGCCTACTTGAAAAGCTTAATTAATTAAATCTGAATTACCCGAGACACCCCCCCCCCTCTCTTCTGTTTACAAAAATTCCCCAGGACGGACAGACAGACAGACATCCTGACAGAGAAGTGCTCGTTATATTATAAGTGGACTAGCGAAAATAGACTCCCTAACGGTCGTCTATTTTTGCTAGGCTGCCGCGTCGGAAATGAACGCTCACCAGTAAACCGATGGAGACTCAGTCATATTTCGTGGGTGGGTAGACATCGATTTTCTATGTTTCTAACCAAGAATATTTTTAGTTTAAAAACAAATAAAACATGTTTAAAACATTTTTTTACCCACTCTCTCCAAAAGTTTCTTTCACCCTCCCCCAAGAATACTAATATTTTCAGTTAAAAAAAAAGGTCGCCCCCCCAAATTTGATTTGCTCTTATCCGTAATAGTAATATTTTCAGTTAGAAAAAGAGAAAAAAAAAAGAAATAATATCTACCCCCCCCTAAATTTCTTTTTGTACTCTTCCCCATGAATAGTTATATTTTCAGTTAGAAACAGAAAAAAAAGAAAAATTTTTTAACCCCCCCACCCCTAAAAAAGAAAAGATATTTGTCACCCTTCCCCATGAATAGTAATATTTTCAGTTAGAAAAAGGAAAAAAACATTTCCCCCCCCCCCCACAAAATTTTTTTTTTTGTTACCCTTCCCCATGAATAGTAATATTTTCAGTTAGAAAAAGAGAAAAAAAAATATATTTTTACCCCCCCCCACCCCTCCCCAAATTTTTATTGTTACCCTTCCCCATGAGTAGTAGTATTTTCAATAAGAAAAAGAAAAAAAAAAAAAATTTCCCCCCCCCCACCCGAAAAAAAATAAAATTTTGTTACCCTTCCCCATGAGTAGTAATATTTTCAGTTAGAAAAAGAAAAAAAAAAAATTTTTTACCCCCCCCCACCCGAAAAAAAAAAAAAAATTTGTTACCCTTCCCCATGAATTGGAATGTTTTCAGTTGAAAAAAAAAAAAAAAAAATTTTTACCCCCCCCCCCCAAAAATTTTTTTTTTGTTACCCTTCCCATGAATAGTAATATTGTAAGTGAGAAAAAGAAAAAGAAAAAAACATTTTTAAAATAATGTAACCAAATTAGTAGGCGCCTCGGTCATATCAAAGAACTAATGTTTAAATATGCTATTGAAGGCGCCTACGTCATATCAAAGAACCAGTTTTGTTATTTTTCCAAAACGGTTACCCATTTAGTAATGGCCGAGATATTTGTTGCTTAACTTCCTATTTACAATAAAACCCCTTTGCTTATAAACGTAATGAATGTAAAGACTGATAATGTGAAAAGATCCTCTCAAAATGACGTCACTTCCGGTCCAACCGGAAAAATGATTCAGCAATTTAGGTTTCCTAAATGGTCACCGATTTATGAATGGCTCGGATATGCCTTGTTTACTTTTAACTTATAGTAAAAAACATTCTCGGTACAACGTAATGTAAATAATGAATGAAAACTGTGAACAAATCCTCTCACGATGACGTCACTACCGGATAAACCGGAAGTATGAGTCAGCAATTTAGTTTTCCTGAATGGTCACCGATTTACTAATAGCTCGGATATGCCTTGTTTACTTTTAACATTTAGTAGAAAACATTCTCTTAACAACGTAATGTAAATAATGAATGAAAACTGTGAAAAAAATCCTCTCACAATGACGTCACTAAAGAGGGGAGGAGAAGCCTGGGAGGGTGGACCTCCTAGAAATGAAAAGGACAGACCCGTAGACCGGCGTAAATGAAGACCCGAAGGCCAAGACAATACCAGTCGAGACCCGAAGGCCAATACAATACCAGTCTATGTGGTTCAGTATTCATCGGAACAGATACTACACTTTGATCTTAGCCAAAAGGCCGAGAAAGACTTGAAATTTTAACAATAATCTCCATTGGAAGTATGGTTGAGAAAACACGCTGGTTGATGAAGAAAATGGGTTTAATTAATTGTATTAATCATTTTTATTAATATCACCTTATCGGAACGTCTTGTGAATACATATGGAAACTTGATAATAGCAGTTATAAGTGTATATTTGTAAATCTGAATTTAATGGAAGGTTAAAAGGAATGTATTATGTAAATGAGGAAGCCCGTCTAATGTCTAAACGACGTTTATTAAGGGTATAAAAGGCTGTTGAAATCTATTAATTTTAGTATGTTTCTTGCCACGTTTTCACTTCTAATCGCCGCCTCGACTTGAAATTTCGTTCTACTCCAATCTAATAAGGTTATTTAAAGTTATCTAATGTAAATTTAATTAATTAATAAAAGTTTCCTAATTCTACATGTATACAAATATTATGAACGCTGACTCGAAAAGCTTAATTTATAAAAACTTAATTACTCGAGCCCCCCCTCCCCTCTCTCTTCTGTTTACAAAAATTCCCCAGGACGGACAGACAGACAGACAGACAGACAGACAGAATGACAGACAGACAGAGAAGTGCTCGTTATATTATAAGTGGACTAGCCAAAATAGCCTCCCTTCGGTCGTCTATTTTTGCTAGGCTGCCGCGTCGGAAATGAACGCTCACCAGTAAACCGATGGAGACTCAGTCATATTTCGTGGGTGGGTAGACATCGATTTTCTATGTTTCTAACCAAGAATATTTTTAGTTTAAAAACAAATAAAACATGTTTAAAACATTTTTTTACCCACTCTCTCCAAAAGTTTTTTTCACCCTCCCCCAAGAATACTAATATTTTCAGTTTTAAAAAAAGTCGCCCCCCCCAAATTTATTTTTTGCCCTTATCTGTAATAGTAATATTTTCAGTTAGAAAAAGAGAAAAAAAAAAGAAATAATATCTACCCCCCTCCTAAATTTCTTTTTGTACTCTTCCCTATGAATAGTTATATTTTCAGTTAGAAACAGAAAAAAAAGAAAAAAAAATTTTACCCCCCCACCCCAAAAAAAAGAAAAGATATTTGTCACCCTTCCCCATGAATAGTAATATTTTCAGTAAGAAAAAGAAAAAAAAAAAAAAAAAATTTCCCCCCCCCTCACCCCCCCAAAAAAATTTTTTGAAAAATGAATTGGGATGTTTTCAGTTCAAAAAAAAAAAAAAAATTTTACCCCCCCCCCCAAATTTTTTTTGTTACCCTTCCCCATGAATAGTAATATTTTCAGTTAGAAAAAGAAAAAAAAAAAAAAAATTTTTACCCCCCCCACCCCAAAAAAAACTTTTTTTGTTACCCTTCCCCATGAGTAGTAATATTTTCAGTAAGAAAAAGGAAAAAAAAAAAAAAAAATTTTCTTCCCCCCACCCAAAAAAAAAATTTTTTTTGTTACCCTTCCCCATGAGTAGTAATATTTTCAGTTAGAAAAAGAAAAAAAAAAAAAAAATTTTACCCCCCCCCCCACCCGAAAAAAAAAAAAAATTTTGTTACCCTTCCCCATGAGTAGTAATATTTTCAGTTAGAAAAAGAAAAAAAAAAAAAATTTTACCCCCCCCACCCGAAAAAAAAAAAAAAATTTGTTAACCTTCCCCATGAGTAGTAATATTTTCAGTTAGAAAAAGAAAAAAAAAAAAAATTTTTACCCCCCTCCACCCGAAAAAAAAAAAATTTTGTTACCCTTCCCCATGAATTGGAATGTTTTCAGTTGAAAAAAAAAAAAAAAAAATTTTAACCCCCCCCCCAAAAAAATTTTTTTTTGTTACCCTTCCCCATGAATAGTAATTATTGTAAGTGAGAAAAAGAAAAAGAAAAAAACATTTTTTTACCCCATGCATAGTTAAAATAATGTAACCAAATTAGTAGGCGCCTCGGTCATATCAAAGAACTAATGTTTAAATATGCTATTGAAGGCGCCTACGTCATATCAAAGAACCAGTTTTGTTATTTTTCCAAAACGGTTACCCATTTAGTAATGGCCGAGATATTTGTTGCTTAACTTCCTATTTACAATAAAACACCTTTGCTTATAAACGTAATGAATGTAAAGACTGATAATGTGAAAAGATCCTCTCAAAATGACGTCACTTCCGGTCCAACCGGAAAGATGATTCAGCAATTTAGGTTTCCTAAATGGTCACCGATTTATGAATGGCTCAGATATGCCTTGTTTACTTTGAACTTATAGTAAAAAACATTCTCGGTACAACGTAATGTAAATAATGAATGAAAACTGTGAAAAAATCCTCTCACGATGACGTCACTACCGGATAAACCGGAAGTATGAGTCAGCAATTTAGTTTTCCTGAATAGTCACCGATTTACTAATAGCTCGGATATGCCTTGTTTACTTTTAACATTTAGTAGAAAACATTCTCTTAACAACGTAATGTAAATAATGAATGAAAACTGTGGAAAAAATCCTCTCACAATGACGTCACTAAAGAGGGGAGGCGAAGCCTGGGAGGGTGGACCTCCTAGAACTGCACAGGACAGTCCCGTAGACCGGCGTAAATGAAGACCCGAAGGCCAAGACAATAGCAGTGAAGACCCGAAAGCCAAGACAATACCAGTCTATGTGGTTCAGTATTCATCGGAACAGATACTACACTTTGATCTTAGCCAAAAGGCCGAGAAAGACTTGAAATTTTCACAATAATCGCCATTGGAAGTATGGTTGAGAAAACACGCTGGTTGAGGAAGAAAATGGCTTTAATTAATTGTATGAATAATTTTTATTAATATCACCTTATCGGAACGTATTGTGAATACATATGGAAACTTGATAATAGCAGTTATAAGTGTATATTTGTAAATCTGAATTTAATGGAAGGTTAAAAGGAATGTATTATGTAAATGAGGAAGCCCGTCTAATGTCTAAACGACTTTTATTAAGGGTATAAATAGCCGTTGAAATCTAATGGTTTTAGTATGTTCTTGCCACGTTTACACTTCTAATCGCAGCCTCGTCTTGAAATTTCGTTCTTCTCTAATCTAATAAGGTTATTTAATGTTATCTAATGTAAATTTAATTAATTAATAATAGTTTCCTAATCCTACAGGTATACAAATATTATGAACGCCTACTTGAAAAGCTTAATTAATTAAATCTTAATTACCCGAGACCCCCCCCTCTCTTCTGTTTACAAAAATTCCCCAGGACGGACAGACAGACAGACAGACAGACAGACATCCTGACAGAGAAGTGCTCGTTATATTATAAGTGGACTAGTGAAATTCAAACGAAAAAGAAAAATTATTATGTTTCATAAATTTTTTAGATGAGGATTGATAATTTGAATTATTTGAACTACTGTTCTCATCTTTCTCGGATATTATTCTCACAACGTTTCAGCCGATGTAACCTCCGACCTTCTTCAGGTGTATCTTGTCAAACTTGGGAATCTGTATGGAATTTCGAACGTAATCCACGAAGGTAGATTGTTCTTGTTCCTTTGTAATTTGTAATTGTATTCGTAGTATCGCCCATACTGAGTATTGAACCTTCGACCTCGACTTAGAACTTATTATCACTTAGCACTTCCTTGTTAGTACGGGCGATACTAAATATACAATTACGAATTACCTAAGACTTTTTCAGTCGTGACTGTCGGAACTAGAGCAAGCTACCCCATGTAGAATATAACGAGCACTTTCTCTGTCACGATGTCAGGATGTCTGTCTGTCCGTCCTGGGGAATTTTTGTAAACAGAATAGAGAGGGGGGTCTCGAGTAATTAACATTTAATTAATTAAGCTTTTCGAGTCAGCGTTCATAATATTTTTATACCTGTAGAATTAGGAAACTATTATTAATTAATTAAATTTACATTAGATAACTTTAAATAACCTTATTAGATTGGAGTAGAACGAAATTTCAAGTCAAGGCGGCTATTAGAAGTGAAAACGTGGCAAGAATCTTACTAAAATTAATAGATTTCAACGGCCTTTTATACCCTTAGTAAACGTCGTTTAGACATTAGACGGGCTTCCTCATTTACATAATACATTCCTTTTAACCTTCCATTAAATTCAGATTTACAAATATACACTTGTAACTGCTATTATCAAGTTTCCATATGTATTCACAATACGTTCCGATAAGGTGATATTAAGAAATATTATTAATACAATTGATTAAACCCATTTTCTTCATCAACCAGCGTGTTTTCTCAACCATACTTCCAATGGCGATTATTGTGAAAATTTCAAGTCTTTCTCGGCCTTTTGGCTAAGATCAAAGTGTAGTATCTGTTCCGATGAATACTGAACCACATAGACTGGTATTGTATTGGCTTTCGGGTCTTCACTGCTATTGTCTTGGCCTTCGGGTCTTCATTTACGCCGGTCTACGAGTCTGTCCTTTGCATTTCTAGGAGGTCCACTAGGGACCTCCAATTGCATGTGAAGAACGGTGACGTCACTATTTCATGTGTACGTTAAGAAGTCATACATTCGTTTTGCTTTACCGATTGCAAAAAAAACTCTCTCAAATAAAGTTATACTTGTTTTAAAGTAAAATAGTTTAGTTAAAGGTTACATTATCAAATTCTGAAAGAAACCCTTCTTCATTGTCCGATGAAACTACGAAATTTTCTTGTTTTACGACACACGGGGTAGTGTTTACTAAACATCGCGTGAGACATGGCAAGATATTATCTATGTACGGATGAACAGAAGTGAAACAAATTACTTTACTACTATGGTGTAAACAAAATTAACGGTTTGTTTTAACCATTTTTTTCTTCCTTGAGACAGATTATTACTTTTTTTTTACTGAAAAAAAAACAGAATTGCCTGAATAACTTACATATTCACTTTGGCGCTGTTTTACTGAATGTGGAAGTGCCGCGATTCCGAAACTTAATATATTAATATATATATATATATATATATATATAATGATAAAAAGTATTATAAATATATAATAATAATAATAATAATAATTACTTTTGTCAACGTTTTTTCTTATTAGTGTTACTGTTTACAAATTAGCGTGCGGCGTGCACCAATTTTACTCTAAAAATGTATGCGCATGCGCGTGGGACAATTTCACTTTAAAAATTGACGTGTTAATTATGGCTAGTATTGCGTTCCATAGTTGCGGCAAAATCAGTTAGTGCAAAAAAATTTTCTTACTTCTAGCAAATGAAGTAGTTTTTTCCAAGTACATAATATGACATCCGCCACAACTTTTGTCTTTTACGATTCATAATACTTCGGGCTATATTATATTAAAATATTTTGAAAAATTTCGAACACGAATATGTTCAAAAATGATGTTTAAAACCGATAAACTCGATCAATACGATCAAATGAATAAATGTCTCTGAAAATAAAAATTATTTCGTAAAACTTTTTTTTTTTTTTGCATTTCAATAAATCACAGTATATTTTATTGAGAAAAGGTAAAAAAAAATTCAAAACATAATAATATTGCTTTTATTTCCACTTTTTATTTGTGCATTCACGGACCAGTTTACTAAAACAGTTTACGTAAAATTTAATAAAATTAATCCAATGTGTTTTTTAAAAGAGTTTAGTTTTATATAAGAAAAAAAAATCGCCGGATGACAATATATTTCGTTCAATATTTCATAAAATGAAACAGGGGGGGGGGGGAATCACGTAAAAAAAATATTTTCCCTAATATATTTTAGGAAAACAGCATTTTAAAGATAAATTAGTCCTATAATGAATAAGTATTGAAAATTTCGTGAAGATCTGGCCATAACTTGATTTATGCGAGATTTATTAAAAATGTGCCTATCACAGCGCACATAAATGCTTATACATAAGAACGTTAGTTTATCACGTAAAAAAAAGTACACAACATTTTAACTTCACATTTTCATGAGTTTCGTATGCTGGAAAAAATTCTAAAAAATCATCAGCAGTTTATTTAATGTATCCTCTTTTGAATGGTAAAAAAGTTTTGTTGATAATCTTAATCTAAATTAAAGTTACATCGTGTTATATATAGGGGGGGGTAAATAGTTCACAACCAATTGGAGGTCCCTAAGGTCCACCCTCCCAGGCTTCTCCTCCCCTCTTTAGTGACGTCATTGTGAGAGGATTTTTTTCACAGTTTTCATTCATTATTTACATTACATTGTTAAGAGAATGTTTTTTACTAAATGTTAAAAGTAAACAAGGCATATCCGAGCTATTAGTAAATCGGTGACCATTCAGGAAAACTAAATTGCTGACTCATACTTCCGGTTTATCCGGTAGTGACGTCATCGTGAGAGGATTTTTTCACAGTTTTCATTCATTATTTACATTACGTTGTACCGAGAATGTTTTTTACTATAAGTTAAAAGTAAACAAGGCATATCCGAGCCATTCATAAATCGGTGACCATTTAGGAAACCTAAATTGCTGAATCATCTTTCCGGTTGGACCGGAAGTTACATCATTTTGAGAGGATCTTTTCACATTATCACATTATCTTTACATTCATTACGTTTATAAGCGAAGGTGTTTTATTGTAAATAGGAAGTTAAGCAACAAATATCTCGGCCATTACTAAATGGGTAACCGTTTTGGAAAAATAACAAAACTGGTTCTTTGATATGACGTAGGCGCCTTCAATAGCATATTTAAACATTAGTTCTTTGATATGACCGAGGCGCCTACTAATTTGGTTACATTATTTTAACTATGCATGGGGTAAAAAAATGTTTTTTTCTTTTTCTTTTTCTCACTTACAATATTACTATTCATGGGGAAGGGTAACAAAAAAGAAAAATTTTTTAGGGGGGGGGGTAAAATTTTTTTTTTTTTTTTTTTCAACTGAAAACATTCCAATTCATGGGGATGGGTAACAAAAATTTTTTTTTTTTCCGGGTGGGGGGGGGGGTAAAAAAATTTTTTTTTTTTTCTTTTTCTTACTGAAAATATTACTACTCATGGGGAAGGGTAACAAATTTTTTTTTTTTTTCGGGCGGGGGGGGGGGGGTAAAAAATTTTTTTTTTTTTCCTTGTCTAACTGAAAATATTACTACTCATGGGGAAGGGTAACAAAAAAATTTTTTTTTTTGGGTGGGGGGGGGGGGAAAGATTTTTTTTTTTTCTTTTTCTTACTGAAAATATTACTACTCATGGGGAAGGGTAACAAAAAAAAATTTTTTTTTGGGTGGGGGGGGGGGAAAATTTTTTTTTTTTTTTTCTTTTTCTTACTGAAAATATTACTACTCATGGGGAAGGGTAACAAAAAAAATTTTTTTTTGGGGTGGGGGGGGGGTAAAAATTTTTTTTTTTTTTTTTTTTTCTTACTGAAAATATTACTACTCATGGGGAAGGGTAACAAAAAAAAATTTGGGGGGGGGGGAAATTTTTTTTTTTTTCTCTTTTTCTAACTGAAAATATTACTATTCATGGGGAAGGGTACAAAAAGAAATTTAGGGGGGGGTAGATATTATTTCTTTTTTTTTCTCTTTTTCTAACTGAAAATATTACTATTACGGAGAAGGGCAAAAAATAAATTTGGGGGGGGGGCGACCTTTTTTTTAAACTGAAAATATTACTATTCTTGGGGAAGGGTGAAAAAAACTTTTGGAGGGAGTGGGTAAAAAAATGTTTTTAAAATGTTTTATTTGTTTTTAAACTAAAAATATTCTTGGTTAGAAACAAAGAAAATCGATGTCTACCCATCCAAGAAATATTACTGAGTCTCCATCGGTTTACTGGTGAGCATTCATTTCCGACGCGGCAGCCTAGCAAAAATAGACGACCGTAGGGAGGCTATTTTGGCTAGTCTATATTATAATTATGGTATCTCTGTCTGTCTGTCCGGGGATAAAATTGTAGACAAAGCCCTAAACCAAGATTAAACAACTTTTCTCAAGTAAAATTTTTATTGATGAAATCCTCCTCCTCCTCCTCATCAGCAGTAGCAGAAGCAGCAGCAGAAGCAGCAGCAGCAACGGTTTAACGTCCGTTTTACATTCTGACATGTGTTGGACGGCTTTAAGAAATTGACTTCCAAAGTAACTTATCTCTGTCCAGGTATTTATTTATCCCTCTTTCCCATAGGCCCATTTTTATCACTCCCCCCCCCCCTCCTCCATGTTTTCCTTGGACTTTTCCTGCCAACTGACCCTGCTACATCAACTGTTCAACATCTACTAACCCAAGAACTCTCATCCATTCTTTCAACGTGGCCATACCATCAAAGTTTCTTGTTCTGCACAACATCTCCCTTATACTATCCAGATTTAATCTTCCTCTGAGGTCATCAGATCTAAGCCTGTCTTTAAGAGTCACATTACACATCCACCGTATAATTCTCATATCATTTCTCTTCATGCACCGCATGTTCTCAACCCTCACTGGACAGATTTCACTTCCATACATCATCACACTGTGTACACGCGCCTGATAGACTCTTCCTTTGGTTGACAGTGGTAATTCAATGCTGTTATTAATTTTGTATTCGTCCGTTTTAGAATAACCCTAACTATAGAAGACCCACCTAGCGTTGCTCGGTAATGAATGAGAAGCCCTGTGTAGTCCTCCAACCCCTGAACACACAACCAATTAATAATACACCAAGGAAACATATAAAAATGATTTACTGACAGTACAGGAAATAATTCCGACATTTTGCCTGAAAAAACAAAACAATGGAAATATTGCTTAGATCAATTTTTCCTTTATATAGAAATCGCTCCAGACAAGAAACCACTTGGTGTAAGGAGCTAAAAAAAATCCTACTTCCAGGTCAAAAGCTAGCTAACGATAAGTGTTATATGAATACATGACCCAGAAAATAGCAATTCTTCCCCCTTTGTCAGAAACATCGCTCATTACTTTTTAAAAAATAACCAGAAAGTCCACCGGTGTTTCTTAGTAAAAAAAAAAAAATAAGATCCCTATGTACTCTTGTTCCCAGCCTTAACATTATATTACTATTTTGATAATGTTTTTTAATTTTCAAGTTTTCCTGTTTTTTTTCTTTATTTATGTCATTAATTTATTTGCGCTATGCTCTTAATCTGAAAGTTTTGCGGTTTCTTTTAAAATAAACTGAAAGGCTCATCCAGCTTTTTCCGCTAATTTACTCTTGCTTCAATCATTAAGACAATATTTTAAAGTTTTCCTCTTCTTCATTTTTTCTTCCGTCATTTTTTTGTCATCCTCTTACTACATTTCCCCTAAGCTGCTACTACTATTTTTACATTAGTATTTTCATTTTCTTCTTTATTTATGTCATCTATTTATTCACGTCATCATCTTACTCTCCTTCTCTTGTGTTGCTACCACTATTATTACCTTAGTATTTTCATTTTCTTCTTTATTTATGTCATCTATTTATTTATGTCATCCTCTTACTCTCCTTCTCTTGTGCTGCTACTACTATCATTACCTTAGTATTTTCATTTTCTTTTTTATTTATGTCATCTATTTATTTACGTCATCCTCTTACTCTCCTTCTCTTGTGCTGCTACCACTATTATTACCTTAGTGTTTTCATTTTCTTCTTTATTTATGTCATCTATTTATTCACGTCATCCTCTTACTCTCCTTCTCTTGTGTTACTACTACTATTTTTACCATAGTATTTTCATTTTCTTCTTTATTTATGTCATCTATTTATTCACGTCATCCTCTTACTCTCCTTCCCTTGTGGTGCTACTACTATTATTACCTTATACTAATTCTATGACTTTTTGTCTCATAACCCTTCCTCTTACCATCCAAAACATTTAATGTGTAAACAAGCAAGCCCATAAGATTATTAGAATATTACTATTATATATATTTTTTGGCGGTTTTGTCTCTTTTTATTTTCAAAAATGTAATCGCCCCGCTTGGATGCTTGAAAAGGCCGGAGGGTCAAAATAAATTATCGCACCGATGATTATGTGATTCCATGTTACTGTATTTTATTTTATTATTGCTCTGTTTATTACATTGAGCTCTCATACCCGGATTTCCTTCTAGAATTTATTTCACTCTAACACACACACTATATATATATATATATATATATATATATATATATATATATATATATATATATGTGTGTGTGTGTGTGTGTAAGTAAATTTTGCGTACAAGAAAATCGTAGGATAAATTTCAGAGGAAACATTTTTTAATCAATGAAACGGGCGGGTGGAAAAAATTTTTTTAGCAATTTTCTTTTTTTTTCTGTCCGCCCGTTTCATTGATTAAAAAATGTTTCCTCTGAAATATATATATATATATATATATATATATATATATATATATATATATATATATATATATATATATATGACAAATAACTGTCTAGGCCCGAAGGGTTTAGTCTTTATATATAAAAGAAGAAGTTTGTTTGTTTGTCTGTCTCTCTATTTATATATAAAGTTAAGTATGTGTGTATGCTTATATATATATATATATATATATATATATATATATATATATATATATATATATATATATATATATATATATATATATATATGTGTGTGTTGTTTTCTTTACTTTCGTTCATCCCCAACAAAGCGTATTGCCATAGAAGCGTAAGGAGCTACTGTGATAGGGGCCAGATTAAGGATGGGGGGGGGGTGTCAACTTTACACTTGTTATCTGTTATGGTGCCGTACCTGTACGAAGAACAAATGGACTCGTCCATCCATAATAAAATGAGAGAAGCATTCCAACTCGCTGTCTTCTTCCACCCCAGTTCTATACTGACAGTCCAGAATATCACTTCTTGTATATATATATATTCTTTTTCTTCAATAATATATCTGTGTTCCTGTAACCCCGTGTTTCCGTGTCTTTATTTCGGCCCCCAACAGGGTCACAACATTATCAATTGAGTATTCATTTCACACTGAATGCAAAATAATAATTAGAACCTCCACCCCCTAAACCCGACCTCTAAAAAACTAAATCAAACATATCAGGTTTTCTTTTTTGTTTGTTTTGTTTTTCTCTCTGATAGTTGCGATCGAATACGTGTAATTAATGCGATGGGGGTAATTTGTTATTTCTTATGTAACAGATGTGGCACATATTCGTTGTTTCCTTCAGGAAAAATGGCAGAATTATTTACCGTTTAATTGTGAGTAAATCATTTCTAGGATTTTGAGGATTGATTTTCTCTGGTGAATTGTGGATCCATTGCAGTAGTCGATGGTGTGTGCTGATTTGGAGCATTTAGGGCAGGCATGACAAACATGCAGCCTGTGGGCAGCATACGGCTCTTTACAAGCACACTTGCGGCCTGCATAAAAGATACTGCAATTTCGTCATTTGGCAGCAAAAAATCACAATTTTTATAATTTAAACCAGATAAACGTGTATTCTGGGATGTCCCATATGAAAATCCTTCAAAATTCATATATATATATATATATATATATATATATATATATATATATATATATATATATATATATATAAGATAAATGAAAGAAGAGAGATAAATATGTACAAATGACAAATCTATTTCAACTTCGATTGTTCAATGCAAGGTGTACTCGGTAAAAACATGTTTATTTTTCTTTCCTTAAGCCAAGGCTTTTCAAAGATTAAAATCTTATCAGAAGAATTACATAGATAGATAAGTTGGCAGTGGAAAAACCAAAATACAAAATTAGAAAAAATATAAAGTAATGGAGAGTAAGAGTGTGCGTGTAAAAAACGCACACTCTTACTCTCCATTACTTTATATTCGTACATATTTATCTTTCTTCTTTCTTTTATCTTTATAATTGCTCTATCTCGTATATTGAGCTTAAACTATTTCACTATAGGTTCTATCTACTAAAAGTATACATTTAGTTTCATATTTTATTATATATATATATATATATATATATAATCCCGTTGACGCACCGGTTCTCGTTAAATCACCAAAGTTCAGCGACGTGGAGCCTGGCCAGTACCAGATGGGTGACCATTTGGGGATGCTAGGCGCTGTATGTCATCTTCCATGATCGAGATATATACGTAGCTAGGGACCGCTTGTGAATTTGATATTCCCTTCGGAGGAAGCCAGCATAGCCCGCCCAGGGCTCATACAACACCAGGTATTAGTGTTTCATTTTTTTTTATATAAAGTTAGGTATGTGTGTATATATATATATATATATATATATATATATATATATATATATATATATATATATATATATATAAATAGTAAGTTATGAAAATATGTTTATGGCAATTAAGCTATACAGAGGTTTCCACGTTTCATCCCCGATGCATTTTAGCCTGATGATTCACTCCGGGAATGAAACGCGGAAGCCTCTGTGTAGCTTAATTGCCATAAATATATTTTCATAACCTACTACCTAGCTCTACTCACGTATCGAACACTGCTGAGGTAAATACTGAAAATTGATACATAAAAAATTATATCTTCTTATAACATTTTAAGTGGATACATGAAATAATAATAATAATAATAATAATAATATATATATATATATATATATATATATATATATATATATATATATATTTGTTTATTAATACAGAAATTTAATACAACATATGGACCAATGGTTTCGAGCAGATAAGGTAAAACCTCTGGCTCTCATCAGCATAGAAAGTAATTGGTGAAGAAATGATAAAATAATATAATATAATACTCTGGAGATGGGGCATCCTACCGGATGCCAGGTATTCACCGGCTATTTCAGACACTCCAGTCTAGAGATATTTTTAAGATTCTAACCGTCCCTTTAAGTGCAATTGTTTGTATTTTTCTTGCACTCGGTTCACCCGGTATACTCGCCAGATAGCTTTTGAAATTCTTTTTGATTAGTCCTGTTGCTCTTATAATTACCGGTATGATGGAGATTTTCCTAAGATTCCAGTTTCTTTTCATGTCGCACATAAAACCTTGGTATTTCGTAATCTTTTCCCTTTCAGCTCTGTTCAATCCTGCATCATTAGAGACACTGACTTCAACTAGGGTTGCTACTTTCTCCCTTTTGTCCCATATTACGATGTCATGTTTAACAGCTCCGTTTTCTAGATATGTAGCTGTAGGGATTGCATAGTCATAGTGGTTGGTGTATAACTTATTTCCAACTGTTCTTTCTGGTACATGTTCCCATGACTTGCAGCTACACTGGATATTCAACTTTTTACAAATAGTCCAGTGAAGATATTTACACACTCCGTTGTGTCGCATTGTATAATAGCCATCCCCCAGGAGAACCTTACAACTGGATGTCAGGTGGCTCACACTCTCCACTTCTGTGTGGCAGAACCACCACTTGTTATTGTTGCTGAGACCACTCATCTTTTTAAAGGTATTTGTCATCAAGCGTTGATCTTGAGCAGCCATTATCATTCTCTCCTGAGAAATCCTCTTTTCAGCCAGTCTACAGAGCCTTCCTTATCTATATATTCCGGGGATAATTCATCTAGGAAATACTTAGCACGTTGTTGGTTGGCCCATTCTTCCAGTTTTCTGGAATGGAAGGTCTTGGTGTATTTCTGGCGGCTTTTGCGGGCTATTTCTGTGGCAGGATTGTTGTCTGTTTCTGCCTCATTTGTAAGACAGTCCTGTCCAAAATGTTTGGCCAGTTTTTGTGATAGAGGTTTTCTGCTTGCTCTGGTTTCATGGAGCTCATTATTTTTTATTTTTCTTATCTTTCTGTTTTTGCTGGAGATGGGGCATCCTACTGGATGCCAGACATTCACCGGTCATTTCAGACACTCCAGCCTAGAGATCGTTTTAAGATTTTAACCACCTCTTTAAGTGCAGTTGCTTGTATTTCTCTTGCACTCGGTTCACCGGGTATACTCGTCAGATAGCTCTTGAAATTTTTCTTCATTAGTCCTGTTGCTCCTATAATTACTGGTATGATGGAGATTTTTCTAAGATTCCAGTTTCTTTTCATGTCGTACATAAGACCTTGGTATTTCTCAATTGGACTCACATGTGTGCCGTTAAACGAATATAAAGATGATGTGATCAGGTAGCGGTCGAATGAGGCAGTTAAGAATTTTAAATTTTAAATTTAAGGTTCAAGAAACCGGTAGAACGTGCCTTTCAAGTGATGTTTAAGAATACCAATTTCAGTTAAATGCACGTGTTAGGGTTTATACACGTCCTGGAATGGGTATTGTACTAATATATATATATATATATATATATATATATATATATATATATATATATATATATATATATATACTTTGAAAAGTCACACAATTTGAAGCGCTGGGTGGGTGGCAATAATAACGAAGATATTTTTTTTATAAAATATTTAGAAAACCTTGCACAACGCGGATTATTTGTTTTTAAAAATAAATTATTTATTCATCTTAAAAACATTTTTTTTTTTAAAGTACTCAAGTTTATAAAAAAATTAAAAAAATGTTTTTAATAAATAATTTATTTTTAAAAACAAATAATCCGCGTTGTGCAAGGTTTTCTAAATATTTTATAAAAAAAATATCTTCGTTATTATTGCCACCCACCCAGCGCTTCAAATTGTGTGGCTTTTCAAAGTATCCTTCCACGCCGACCACGTGACACACAGCCATATCAACACTTTTCTCACTTCGTCAAAACACCTAGACGGATTTTCAACTTGGCCACGAGAATGTCTCAACCAAGAGGAAAAAAGAAAAAAAAAAAAAAGAAGAAATATTCTTCTGAAGATGGTAGATTTACCGAAAGTACTCAAGTTTATAAAAAAAAAAATGTTTTTAAGATGAATAAATAATTTATTTTTAAAAACAAATAATCCGCGTTGTGCAAGGTTTTCTAAATATTTTATAAAAAAATATCTTTGTTATTATATATATATATATACTTACTGCTGCAATATTAATTGATTAATTATTTAAAATTATGAAATAATTAATTAAAGGAAAGTTAGACAACATATTTTTGTGCCGACAAGTATCGGCAAATCTTATTTCTGCTTGAAAAGATTTTAAAGATCATGTTAAAATCGTAATTTTGAAAGGTTATGTTTCTCGTGTTTGGATTGAAGTCGGATATAATTATATAAGTGATGAAATCGATTTGAACAGCAAAATTCTGTTTTTGAAGACAAAAAAATTTCCTTAATTGACTGGCTATTCATAATTAAATATTGATTTTGTAGGAGATAAAATTATTGCTGTCCAACTTTGAGAGTCTGACTGACTTAATTTTATATATTAACGTTAAGAAGAAGTTATATAAAATGCTAGTTGGTCATAATTCACAGTAGTTTATGCTTGGACGCATCGACTTTGATAAATGGGGCAAAGCTTGATAGCTTCACTGGCCAACAACGCAATAATGTGATTTTAAAGAAAGAAGAGAAAACGCGGATGACCTTTGTTTCTTGTCCGATTGTTATGACATTAAACAATCGGTCGTTGTTTAACAGCGATTCACTGAACTGATCTTTTGCAACACAAACAAATAAAAAAAGTTATCTCAATTAATCTCAACCCTAACTTTCTCATTCTGTTCTCATTCTGTCAGGCATGACCGGGTAGAAGTCTTACGTAATTCCTAATTGTATTCTTAGTATCACCTGTACTCCGGAAAACTGTCACTTTGGACTGATTATTACTTAGCATTTTTATCCGTTGTGTCACGTGGATTACATAAAGAAATATTTATGTCGAACTCGGGAATGTGTACAAAATTTTCAACGGAACTCTTTATTTAATCTACATGGGGTAGCTTGCTCTAGTTCCGACAGTCACGACTGAAAAAGTCTTAGGTAATTCGTAATTGTATATTTAGTATCGCCCGTACTAACAAGGAAGTGCTAAGTGATAATAAGTTCTAAGTCGAGGTCGAAGGTTCAATACTCAGTATGGGCGATACTACGAATACAATTACAAATTACAAAGGAACAAGAACAATCTACCTTCGTGGATTACGTTCGAAATTCCATACAGATTCCCAAGTTTGACAAGATACACCTGAAGAAGGTCGGAGGTTACATCGGCTGAAACGTTGTGAGAATAATATCCGAGAAAGATGAGAACAGTAGTTCAAATAATTCAAATTATCAATCCTCATCTAAAAAATTTATGAAACATAATAATTTTTCTTTTTCGTTTGAATTTCACTAGTCCACTTATAATATAACGAGCACCTCTCTGTCTGTCTGTCAGTCTGTCTGTCTGTCTGTCCGGGGGAATTTTTGTAAACAGAAGAGAGGGGGGGGTGTCTCGGGTAATTAAGATTTAATTAATTAAGCTTTTCAAGTAGGCGTTCATAATATTTGTATACCTGTAGAATTAGGAAACTATTATTAATTAATTAAATTTACATTAGATAACATTAAATAACATTATTAGATTGGAGAAGAACGAAATTTCAAGACGAGGCTGCGATTAGAAGTGAAAACGTGGCAAGAATCATACTAAAATTAATAGATTTCAACGGCCTTTTATACCCTTAATAAATGTCGTTTAGACATTAGACGGGCTTCCTCATTTACATAATACATTCCTTTTAACCTTCTATTAAATTCAGATTTACAAATATACACTTATAACTGCTATTATCAAGTTTCCATATGTATTCACAATACGTTCCGATAAGGGGATATTAAGAAAAATTATTAATACTATTAATTACAGCCATTTTCTTCATCAACCAGCGTGTTTTCCCAACCATACTTCCAATGGCGATTATTGTTAAAATTTCAAGTCTTTCTCGGCCTTTTGGCTAAGATCAAAGTGTAGTATCTGTTCCGATGAATACTGAACCACATAGACTGGTATTGTCTTGGCTTTCGGGTCTTCACTGCTATTGTCTTGGCCTTCGGGTCTTCATTTACGCCGGTCTACGGGACTGTCCTGTGCAGTTCTAGGAGGTCCACCCTCCCAGGCTTCGCCTCCCCTCTTTAGTGACGTCATTGTGAGAGGATTTTTTTCACAGTTTTCATTCATTATTTACATTACAATGTTAAGAGAATGTTTTCTACTAAATGTTAAAAGTAAACAAGGCATATCCGAGCTATTAGTAAATCGGTGACCATTCAGGAAAACTAAATTGCTGACTCATACTTCCGGTTTATCCGGTAGTGACGTCATCGTGAGAGGATTTTTTCACAGTTTTCATTCATTATTTACATTACGTTGTACCGAGAATGTTTTTTACTATAAGTTAAAAGTAAACAAGGCATATCCGAGCCATTCATAAATCGGTGACCATTTAGGAAACCTAAATTGCTGAATCATCTTTCCGGTTGGAACGGAAGTGACGTCATTTTGAGAGGATCTTTACACATTATCAGTCTTTACATTACGTTTATAAGCGAAGGTGTTTTATTGTAATAGGAAGTTAAGCAACAAATATCTCGGCCATTACTAAATGGGTAACCGTTTTGGAAAAATAACAAAACTGGTTCTTTGATATGACGTAGGCGCCTTCAATAGCATATTTAAACATTAGTTCTTTGATATGACCGAGGCGCCTACTAATTTGGTTACATTATTTTAACTATGCATGGGGTAAAAAAATGTTTTTTTCTTTTTCTTTTTCTCACTTACAATATTACTATTCATGGGGAAGGGTAACAAAAAAAAAAATTTTTTTAGGGGGGGGGTAAAATTTTTTATTTTTTTTTTTCAACTGAAAACATTCCAATTCATGGGGAAGAGTAACAAAATTTTTTTTTTTTTTCGGGTGGGGAGGGGGTAAAAATTTTTTTTTTTTTTCTTTTTCTAACTGAAAATATTATTATTCATGGGGAAGGGTAACAAAAAAAAAAATTTTACCCCCCCCCCCACAAAATTTTTTTTTTTTTTTTTTTTTTTTTTCAACTGAAAACATTCTTATTGATGGGGAAGGGTAACAAAATTTTTTTTTTTTTTGGTGGGGGGGGTAAAAATTTTTTTTTTTTTTTTCTTTTTCTAACTAAAAATATTACTACTCATGGGGAAGGGTAACAAAATTTTTTTTTTTTTTCGGGTGGGGGGGTAAAAATTTTTTTTTTTTTTTTCTTTTTCTAACTGAAAATATTACTACTCATGGGGAAGGGTAACAAAAAAAATTTTTTTTTGGGTGTGCGGGGGAAAATTTTTTTTTTTTTTTTTCCTTTTACTTACTGAAAATATTACTACTCATGGGGAAGGGTAACAAAAAAATTTTTTTTTTTGGGTGGGGGGGGTAAAAATTTTTTTTTTTTTTTCTTTTTCTAACTGAAAATATTACTATTCATGGGGAAGGGTTTTATTGTAAATAGGAAGTTAAGCAACAAATATCTCGGCCATTACTAAATGGGTAACCGTTTTGGAAAAATAACAAAACTGGTTCTTTGATATGACGTAGGCGCCTTCAATAGCATATTTAAACATTAGTTCTTTGATATGACCAAGGCGCCTACTAATTTGGTTACATTATTTTAACTATGCATGGGGGGGGTAAAAAAATGTTTTCTTTTTCTTTTTCTCAATTACAATATTACTATTCATAGGGGAAGGGTAACAAAAAAAAAATTTTGGGGGGGGGGGAAAAAATTTTTTTTTGTGTTCTTTTTCTAACTGAAAATATTACTACTCATGGGGAAGGGTAACAAAATTTATTTTTCTTTTCGGGTGGGGGGGTAAAAATTTTTTTTTTTTTTTTTTTCTAACTGAAAATATTACTATGCATGGGGAGGGGGGCTAACATTTTTTTTTTTTTTATGAACTGAAAACATCTCAATTCATGGGGAAGGGTAACAAAAAAAATTTGGGGGGGGGGGGGTGGGGGGGTAAAAATTTTTTTTTTTTTCTTTTCTTACTGAAAATATTACTACTCATGGGGAAGAGTAACAAAAAAAAATTTGGGGGGGGGGAATGTTTTTTTCCTTTTTCTAACTGAAAATATTACTATTCATGGGGAAAGGTAACTAAAAAAAATTTGGGGGGGGGGTAAAAAAATTTTTTATTTATTTTTTTTTTTAACTTAAATACAATTCCTATTCATGGGGAAGGGTAAAATAAAAAATTTTGGTTGGAGGGGGGTAAAAACTTTTTCTTTTTCTTACTGAAAATATAACTATTCATGCTTCCCCATGAATAGTAATATTTTCAGTTAGAAAAAGAAAAAGTTTTTACCCCCCTCCCACCAAAATTTTTTGACAAATATCTTTTCTTTTTTTGGGGTGGGGAGGTTTAAAATTTTTTCTTTTTTTTCTGTTTCTAACTGAAAATATAACTATTCATGGGGAAGAGTCCAAAAAGAAATTTAGGGGTGGGGGGTAGATATTATTTATTTTTTTTTCTCTTTTTCTAACTGAAAATATTACTATTACGGATAAGGGCAAAAAATAAATTGGGGGGGGCGACCTTTTTTTTGAACTGAAAATATTAGTATTCTTGGGGGACGGTGAAAAAAACTTTTGGAGAGAGTGGGTAAAAAAATGTTTTAAACATGTTTTATTTGTTTTTAAACTAAAAATATTCTTGGTTAGAAACATAGTAAATCGATGTCTACCAACCAACGAAATATGACTGAGTCTCCATCGGTTTACTGGTGAGCGTTCATTTCCGACGCGGCAGCCTAGCAAAAATAGACGACCGTAGGGAGGCTATTTTGGCTAGTCCACTTATAATATAACGAGCACTTTCTCTGTCACGATGTCAGGATGTCTGTCTGTCCGTCCTGGGGAATTTTTGTAAACAGAAGAGAGAGGGGAGGGGGGTCTCGAGTAATTAAGCTTTTCGAGTCAGCGTTCATAATATTTTTATACATGTAGAATTAGGAAACTTTTATTAATTAATTAAATTTACATTAGATAACTTTAAATAACCTTATTACATTGGAGTAGAAAGAAATTTCAAGTCGAGGCGGCGATTAGAAGTGAAAACGTGGCAAGAATCACATTAAAATTAATACATTTCAACGGCCTTTTATACCCTTAGTAAACGTCGTTTAGACATTAGACGGGCTTCCTCATTTACATAATACATTCCTTTTAACCTTCCATTAAATTCAGATTTACAAATATACACTTATAACTGCTATTATCAAGTTTCCATATGTATTCACAATACGTTCCAGTAAGGTGATATTAATAAAACTTATTAATACAATTAATTAAAGCCATTTTCTCATTTTCTCAGCGTGTTTTCTCAACCATACTTGCAATCGCGATTATTGTTAAAATTTCAAGTCTTTCTCGGCCTTTTGGCTAAGATCAAAGTGTAGTATCTGTTCCGATGAATACTGAACCACATAGACTGGTATTGTCTTGGCTTTCGGGTCTTCACTGCTATTGTCTTGGCCTTCGGGTCTTCATTTACGCCGGTCTACGAGTCTGTCCTTTGCATTTCTAGGAGGTCCACCCTCCCAGGCATCTCCTCCCCTCTTTAGTGACGTCATTGTGAGAGGATTTTTTTCACAGTTTTCATTCATTATTTACATTACATTGTTAAGAGAATGTTTTTTACTAAATGTTAAAAGTAAACAAGGCATATCCGAGCTATTAGTAAATCGGTGACCATTCAGGAAAACTAAATTGCTGACTCATACTTCCGGTTTATCCGGTAGTGACGTCATCGTGAGAGGATTTTTCACAGTTTTCATTCATTATTTACATTACGTTGTACCGAGAATGTTTTTTACTTTAAGTTAAAAGTAAACAAGGCATATCCGAGCCATTCATAAATCGGTGACCATTTAGGAAACCTAAATTGCTGAATCATCTTTCCGGTTGGAACGGAAGTGACGTCATTTTGAGAGGATCTTTTCACATTATCAGTCTTTACATTCATTACGTTTATAAGCAAAGGTGTTTTATGTGAATAGGAAGTTAAGCAACAAATATCTCGGCCATTACTAAATGGGTAACCGTTTTGGAAAAATAACAAAACTGGTTCTTTGATATGACGTAGGCGCCTTCAATAGCATATTTAAACATTAGTTCTTTGATATGACCGAGGCGCCTACTAATTTGGTTACATGCATGGGGTAAAAAAATGTTTTTTTCTTTTTCTTTTTCTCACTTACAATATTACTATTCATGGGGAAGGGTAACAAAAAAAAAATTTTTTTTAGGGGGGGGGGGGTAAAATTTTTTTTTTTTTTTTAAACTGAAAACATTCCAATTCATGGGGAAGGGTAACAAAATTTTTTTTTTTTTTCGGGTGGGGGAGGGTAAATTTTTTTTTTTTTTTTTCTTTTTCTAACTGAAAATATTACTACTCATGGGGAAGGGTAACAACATTTTTTTTTTTTTCGGGTGGGGGGGGTAAAAAAATTTTTTTTTTTTCCTTTTTCTAACTGAAAATATTACTACTCATGGGGAAGGGTAACAAAAAAAATTTTTTTTTTGGGTGGGAGGGGAAAATTTTTTTTTTTTTTTTTTATTTTCTTACTGAAAATATTACTACTCATGGGGAAGGGTAAAAAAAAATTTTTTTTTTGGGTGGGGGGAGTAAAAATATTTTTTTTTTTTTTTCTTTTTCTAACTGAAAATATTACTATTCATGGGGAAGGGTAACAAAAAATTTTTTTTTTGGGTGGGGGGGTAAAAATTTTTTTTTTTTCTTTCTTTTTCTAACTGAAAATATTACTATTCATGGGGAAGGGTAACAAAAAAATTTTTTTTGGGGGGGGGGGTAAAATTTTTTTTTTTTTCTTTCTTTTTCTAACTGAAAATATTACTATTCATGGGGAAAGGTAACAAAAAAAATTTGGGGGAGGGTGAGGGGGGGGTAAAATTTTTTGTCTGTCTGTCTGTCTGTCTGTCTGTCCGTCCTGGGGAATTTTTGTAAACGTAATTTCAGAAATAAACAATAAATAATTTAAGCGCCGAGACTACGATTCGAACTCGCAACCTTGACGCTAACTGCCGAACGCGCTACCATCTGCTCCACAACGACAAGTGATATAAACGTCTTAATTTTAAATGATAAAGAATCCGTTTTTTTTTCAACTTCTTCCAGTTACAAATGGATGATCGTATAACTGTTCATTGGAAATACATTGGGTCTGCGTTCGCACTCGATTGTTTTAGGGGGGGGAGAATTTACCCCCCCCCCCCAATTTTTTTTTTTTCATTTTTTTTTTGAGCGAAAAAAAAAAAATTTTGGCGCGAAAAAAAAAAAAAAATTTTCCGCGAAAAAAAAAAAAAAAATTTTTCCGCCAAATAATAAAAAAAAAAAAAAAAAAAAAAAAAAAAATTTTTTTTGATATTTTAAACAAAAAAGTATTCGGAGACAAATTTTTTTCATTTCCTCTGTCTAACAACCCAATAACGCGGCAGCCTAGCAAAAATAGACGACCGTTAGGGAGTCTATTTTCGCTAGTCCACTTATAATATAACGAGCACTTCTCTGTCAGGATGTCTGTCTGTCTGTCTGTCCGTCCTGGGGAATTTTTGTAAACAGAAGAGAGAGGGGAGGGGGGGCTCGAGTAATTAAGATTTTATTAATTAAGCTTTTCGAGTCAGCGTTCATAATATTTGTATACATGTAGAATTAGGAAACTTTTATTAATTAATTAAATTTACATTAGATAACATTAAATAACATTATTAGATTGGAATAGAACGAAATTTCAAGTCGAGGCGGCGATTAGAAGTGACAACGTGGCAAGAATCATACTAAAATTAATAGATTTCAACAGCCTTTTATACCCTTAATAAACGTCGTTTAGACATTAGACGGGCTTCCTCATTTACATAATACATTCCTTTTAACCTTCCATTAAATTCAGATTTACAAATATACACTTATAACTGCTATTATCAAGTTTCCATATGTATTCACAAGACGTTCCGATAAGGTGATATTAAGAAAAATTATTAATACAATTAATTAAACCCATTTTCTTCATCAACCAGCGTGTTTTCTCACAACCATACTTCCAATGGAGATTATTGTTAAAATTTCAAGTCTTTCTCGGCCTTTTGGCTAAGATCAAAGTGTAGTATCTGTTCCGATGAATACTGAACCACATAGACTGGTATTGTATTGGCCTTCGGGTCTTGACTGGTATTGTCTTGGCCTTCGGGTCTTCATTTACGCCGGTCTACGGGTCTGTCCTTTGCATTTCTAGGAGGTCCACCCTCCCAGGCTTCTCCTCCCCTCTTTAGTGACGTCATTGTGAGAGGATTTTTTTTCACAGTTTTCATTCATTATTTACATTACGTTGTTAAGAGAATGTTTTCTACTAAATGTTAAAAGTAAACAAGGCATATCCGAGCTATTAGTAAATCGGTGACCATTCAGGAAAACTAAATTGCTGACTCATACTTCCGGTTTATCCGGTAGTGACGTCATCGTGAGAGGATTTGTTCACAGTTTTCATTCATTATTTACATTACGTTGTTAAGAGAATGTTTTTTACTATAAGTTAAAAGTAAACAAGGCATATCCGAGCCATTCATAAATCGGTGACCATTTAGGAAACCTAAATTGCTGAATCATCTTTCCGGTTGGACCGGAAGTGACGTCATTTTGAGAGGATCTTTTCACATTATCAGTCTTTACATTCATTACGTTTATAAGCAAAGGGGTTTTATTGTAAATAGGAAGTTAAGCAACAAATATCTCGGCAATTACTAAATGGGTAACCGTTTTGGAAAAATAACAAAACTGGTTCTTTGATATGACGTAGGCGCCTTCAATAGCATATTTAAACATTAGTTCTTTGATATGACCGAGGCGCCTACTAATTTGGTTACATTATTTTAACTAGGCATGGGGTAAAAAAATGTTTTTTTCTTTTTCTTTTTCTCACTTACAATATTACTATTCATGGGGAAGGGTAACAAAAAAAAAATTGGGGGGGGGGTAAAATTTTTTTTTTTTTCTTTTTCTAACTGAAAATATTACTACTCATGGGGAAGGGTAACAAAATTTTTTTTTTTTTCGGGGGGGGGGGTAAAAAATTTTTTTTTTTTTCTTTTTCTAACTGAAAATATTACTACTCATGGGGAAGGGTAACAAAAACATTTTTTTTTTTGGGTGGGGGGGGTAAAAAATTTTTTTTTTTTTCTTTTTCTAACTGAAAATATTACTATTCATGGGGAAGGGTAACAAAAAAATTTTTTTGGGTGGGGGGGTAAAAATTATTATTTTTTTTTTTTTTTTCTAACTGAAAATATTACTATTCATGGGGAAGGGTAACAAAAATTTTTTTGGGGGGTGAGGGGGGCGGGTAAAAAAAAAATTTTTTATTTTCTTTTTCTTACTGAAAATATTACTACTCATGGGGAAGGGTGACAAAAAAATTTTTGGGGGGGGGTTGGGGGGGGGTAAAAAAATTTTTTTTTTCTCTTTTTCTAACTGAAAATATTACTATTCATGGGGAAGGGTAACAAAAAAAAATTTTGCGGGGGGGATATGTTTTTTTCCTATTTCTAACTGAAAATATTACTATTCATGGGGAAAGGTAACTAAAAAAAAATTTTTTTTGGGGGGGGGTAAAAAAATTTTTTATTTATTTATTTTTTTAACTTAAATACAATTCCTATTCATGGGGAAGGGTAAAATAAAACATTTTGGTGGGTGGTGGGTAAAAACTTTTTTTCTTTTTCTAACTGAAAATATTACTATTCATAGGGAAGGGTTACAAATAACTTTTCTTTTTTTGGGGTGGGGGGGTAAACATTTTTTTCTTTTGTTTCTGTTTCTAACTGAAAATATAACTATTCATGGGGAAAGGTACAAATAGAAATTTAGGGGGGGGTAGATATTATTTCTTTTTTTTTCTCTTTTTCTAACTGAAAATATTACTATTACGGATAAGAGCAAATAAAATTTGGGGGGGCGACCTTTTTTTTAAACTGAAAATATTAGTATTCTTGGGGGAGGGTGAAAAAAACTTTTGGAGAGATTGGGTAAAAAAATGTTTTAAACATGTTTTATTTGTTTTTAAACTAAAAATATTCTTGGTTAGAAACATAGAAAATCGATGTCTACCCACCCACGAAATATGACTGAGTCTCCATCGGTTTACTGGTGAGCGTTCATTTCCGACGCGGCAGCCTAGCAAAAATAGACGACCGTAGGGAGGCTATTTTGGCTAGTCCACTTATAATATAACGAGCACTTCTCTGTCTGTCTGTCAGTCTGTCTGTCTGTCTGTCTGTCCGTCCTGGGGAATTTTTGTAAACAGAAGAGAGGGGGGGGGGGGTCTCGGGTAATTAAGATTTAATTAATTAAGCTTTTCAAGTAGGCGTTCATAATATTTGTATACCTGTAGAATTAGGAAACTATTATTAATTAATTAAATTTACATTAGATAACATTAAATAACCTTATTAGATGGGAGAATGAACGAAATTTCAAGTCGAGGCTGCGATTAGAAGTGAAAACGTGGCAAGAATCATACTAAAATTAAGAGATTTCAACGGCCTTTTATACCCTTAATAAATGTCGTTTAGACATTAGACGGGCTTCCTCATTTACATAATACATTCCTTTTAACCTTCCATTAAATTCAGATTTACAAATATACACTTATAACTGCTATTATCAAGTTTCCATATGTATTCACAATACGTTCCGATAAGGTGATATTAATAAAAATGATTAATACAATTAATTAAACCCATTTTCTTCATCAACCAGCGTGTTTTCTCAACCATACTTCCAATGGCGATTATTGTTAAAATTTCAAGTCTTTCTCGGCCTTTTGGCTAAGATCAAAGTGTAGTATCTGTTCCGATGAATACTGAACCACATAGACTGGTATTGTCTTGGCTTTCGGGTCTTCACTGCTATTGTCTTGGCCTTCGGGTCTTCATTTACGCCGGTCTACGGGTCTGTCCTTTGCAGTTCTAGGAGGTCCACCCTCCCAGGCTTCTCCTCCCCTTAGTGACGTCATTGTGAGAATCCTTCTGGTTAATCCGGAAGTGACGTCATCGTGAGAGGATTTTTTCACAGTTTTCATTCATTATTTACATTACGTTGTTAAGAGAATGTTTTTTACTATAAATTACAAGTAAACAAGGCATATCCGGGTTTGTCCTTTGCATTTCTAGGAGGTCCACCCTCCCAGGCTTCTCCTCCCCTCTTTAGTGACGTCATTGTGAGAGGATTTTTTTCACAGTTTTCATTCATTATTTACATTACATTGTTAAGCGAATGTTTTCTACTAAATGTTAAAAGTAAACAAGGTATATCCGAGCTATTAGTAAATCGGTGACCATTCAGGAAAACTAAATTGCTGACTCATACTTCCGGTTTATCCGGTAGTGACGTCATCGTGAGAGGATTTTTTCACAGTTTTCATTCATTATTTACATTACGTTGTACCGTTAATGTTTTTTACTATAAGTTAAAAGTAAACAAGGCATATCCGAGCCATTCATAAATCGGTGACCATTTAGGAAACCTAAATTGCTGAATCATCTTTCCGGTTGGACCGGAAGTGACGTCATTTTGAGAGGATCTTTTCACATTATCAGTCTTTACATTCATTACGTTTATAAGCAAAGGTGTTTTATTGTAAATAGGAAGTTAAGCAACAAATATCTCGGCCATTACTAAATGGGTAACCGTTTTGGAAAAATAACAAAACTGGTTCTTTGATATGACGTAGGCGCCTTCAATAGCATATTTAAACATTAGTTCTTTTATATGACCGAGGCGCCTACTAATTTGGTAACATTATTTTAACTATGCATGGGGTAAAAAAATGTTTTTTTCTTTTTCTTTTTCTCACTTACAATATTACTATTCATGGGGAAGGGTAACAAAAAAAAAATTTTGGGGGGGGGGGGTAAAAATTTTTTTTTCAACTGAAAACATTCCAATTCATGGGGAAGGGTAACAAATTTTTTTTTTTTTTTCGGGTGGAGGGGGGGGGGGTAAAAATTTTTTTTTTTTTTTTCTTTTTCTAACTGAAAATATTACTACTCATGGGGAAGGGTAACAGAAAAAAAATTTTTTTGGGGGGGGGGTAAATTTTTTTTTTTTTTTTTTTTTTTTTTTTTTAAACTGAAAACATTCCAATTCATGGGGAAGGGTAACAAAATTTTTTTTTTTTTTCGGGTGGGGGGGGGTAAAAATTTTTTTTTTTTTTTCTTTTTCTAACTGAAAATATTACTACTCATGGGGAAGGGTAACAAAAAAAAATTTTTTTTTGGGTGGGGGGTGGGAAATTTTTTTTTTTTTTCTTTGTCCTACTGAAAATATTACTACTCATGGGGAAGTGTAACAAAAAAAAATTTTTTTTTGGGTGGGGGGGGGGGGAAATTTTTTTTTTTTTTTTCTTTTTCTTACTGAAAATATTACAACTCATGGGGAAGGGTAACAAAAAAAATTTTTTTTTTTGGTTGGGGGGGGGAAATTTTCTTTTTTTTTTCTTTTTCTTACTGAAAATATTACTACTCATGGGGAAGGGTAACAAAAAAAATTTTTTTTTTGGGTGGGGGGGGAAATTTTTTTTTTTTTTTTTCTTTTTCTTACTGAAAATATTACTACTCATGGGGAAGGGTAACAAAAAAAATTTTTTTTTTGGGTGGGGGGGTAAAAATTATTTTTTTTTTTTTTCTTTTTCTAACTGAAAATATTACTATTCATGGGGAGGGGTAACAAAATTTTTTTTGGGGGGGTGAGGGGGGAGGGTAAAAAAAAAAAATTTTATTTTCTTTTTCTTACTGAAAATATTACTACTCATGGGAAAGGGTGACAAAAAAATTTTTTTTTGGGGTGGGGGGGGTAAAAAAAAATTTTTTTTCTCTTTTTCTAACTGAAAATATTACTATTCATGGGGAAGGGTAACAAAAAAAAAATTTTTGCCGGGGGGAAATGTTTTTTTCTTTTTTCTAACTGAAAATATTACTATTCATGGGGAAAGGTAACTAAAAAAATTTTTTGGGAGAAAGGGGTAAAAAAATTTTTTTATTTATTTTTTTTTTTAACTTAAATACAATTCCTATTCATGGGGAAGGGTAAAATAAAAAATTTTGGTGGGAGGGGGGTAAAAACTTTTTTTCTTTTTCTAACTGAAAATATTACTATTCATGGGGAAGGGTGACAAATATCTTTTCTTTTTTTGGGGTGGGGGGGTAAAAATTTTTTTCTTTTTTTTCTGTTTCTAACTGAAAATATAACTATTCATGGGGAAGAGTACAAAAAGAAATTTAGGGGGGGGGGGGTAGATATTATTTCTTTTTTTTTCTCTTTTTCTAACTGAAAATATTACTATTACGGAGAACGGGCAAAAAATAAGTTTGGGGGGGCGAACTTTTTTTTAAACTGAAAATATTAGTATTCTTGGGGGAGGGTGAAAAAAACTTTTGGAGGGAGTTGGTAAAAAAATGATTTAAAATTGTTTTATTTGTTTTTAAACTAAAAATATTCTTGGTTAGAAACATAGAAAATCGATGTCTACCCACCCAAGAAATATGACAGAGTCTCCATCGGTTTACTGGTGAGCGTTCATTTCCGACGCGGCAGCCTAGCAAAAATAGACGACCGTAGGGAGGCTATTTTGGCTAGTCCACTTATAATATAACGAGCACTTCTCTGTCAGGATGTCTGTCTGTCTGTCTGTCTGTCTGTCTGTCCGTCCTGGGGAATTTTTGTAAACAGAAGAGAGGGGGTCTCGGGTAATTAAGATTTAATTAATTAAGCTTTTCAAGTAGGCGTTCATAATATTTGTATATATGTAGAATTAGGAAACTATTATTAATTAATTAAATTTACATTAGATAACATTAAATAACATTATTAGATTGGAGAAGAACGAAATTTCAAGACGAGGAAGCGATTAGAAGTGAAAACGTGGTAAGAATCATACTAAAATTAGTAGATTTCAACGGCCTTTTATACCCTTAATAAATGTCGTTTAGACATTAGACGGGCTTCCTCATTTACATAATACATTCCTTTTAACCTTCCATTAAATTCAGATTTACAAATATACACTTATAACTGCTATTATCAAGTTTCCATATGTATTCACAAGACGTTCCGATAAGGTGATATTAATAAAAATTATTAATACTATTAATTACAGCCATTTTCTTCATCAACCAGCGTGTTTTCCCAACCATACTTCCAATGGCGATTATTGTTAAAATTTCAAGTCTTTCTCGGCCTTTTGGCTAAGATCAAAGTGTAGTATCTGTTCCGATGAATACTGAACCACATAGACTGGTATTGTCTTGGCTTTCGGGTCTTCACTGGTATTGTCTTGGCCTTCGGGTCTTCATTTACGCCGGTCTACGAGTCTGTCCTTTGCATTTCTAGGAGGTCCACCCTCCCAGGCTTCTCCTCCCCTCTTTAGTGACGTCATTGTCAGAGGATTTTTTTCACAGTTTTCATTCATTATTTACATTACATTGTTAAGAGAATGTTTTTTACTAAATGTTAAAAGTAAACAAGGCATATCCGAGCTATTAGTAAATCGGTGACCATTCAGGAAAACTAAATTGCTGACTCATACTTCCGGTTTATCCGGTAGTGACGTCATCGTGAGAGGATTTTTTCACAGTTTTCATTCATTATTTACATTACGTTGTTAAGAGAATGTTTTTTACTATAAGTTAAAAGTAAACAAGGCATATCCGAGCCATTCATAAATCGGTGACCATTTAGGAAACCTAAATTGCTGAATCATCTTTCCGGTTGGACCGGAAGTGACGTCATTTTGAGAGGATCTTTTCACATTATCAGTCTTTACATTCATTACGTTCATAAGCGAAGGTGTTTTATTGTAAATAGGAAGTTAAGCAACAAATATCTCGGCCATTACTAAATGGGTAACCGTTTTGGAAAAATAACAAAACTGGTTCTTTGATATGACGTAGGCGCCTTCAATAGCATATTTAAACATTAGTTCTTTGATATGACCGAGGCGCCTACTAATTTGGTTACATTATTACTATTCATGGGGAAGGGTAACAAAAAAAAAAATTTGGGGGGGGGGGGTAAAATTTTTTTTTTTTTTTGAACTGAAAACATTCCAATTCATGGGGAAGGGTAACAAAATTTTTTTTTTTTTTCGGGTGGGGGGGGGTGGGTAAAAATTTTTTTTTTTTTTCTTTTTCTAACTGAAAATATTACTACTCATGGGGAAGGGTAACAAAAAAAATTTTTTTTTTGGGTAGGGGGGGGGGAAATTTTTTTTTTTTTTTTCTTTTTTCTTACTGAAAATATTACTACTCATGGGGAAGGGTAACAATAAAAAAATTTTTTTGGGGTGGGGGGGGTAAAAAAATTTTTTTTATTTTTTCTTTTTCTAACTGAAAATATTACTATTCATGGGGAAGGGTAACAAAAAAAATTTTTTTTTGGGGGGGGGGGGAAATTTTTTTGTTTTTTTTTCGAACTGAAAACATCCCAATCCATGGGGAAGGGTAACAAAAAAATTTTTTGGGGGGGTGAGGGGGGGGGTAAATTTTTTTTTTTTTTTTTTCTTTTTCTTACTGAAAATATTACTACTCATAGGGAAGGGTAACTAAACAATTTTTGGGGTGGGGGGTGGGGGGGGTAAATTTTTTTTATTTTTTTTCTCTTTTTCTAACTGAAAATATTACTATTCATGGGGAAGGGTAACAAAAAAACATTTTGGGGGTGGGGGAGGGGGGGAAATGTTTTTTTCCTTTTTCTAACTGAAAATATTACTATTCATAGGGGAAGGTAACTAAAAAAAATTTTTTGGGGGGGGGTAAAAAATTTCTTTCTTTATTTTTTTTTTAACTTAAATACAATTCCTATTCATAGGGGAAGGGTAGATATTATTTCTTTTTTTTTCTCTTTTTTTAACTGAAAATATAACTATTACGGATAAGGGCAAAAAATAAATTTGGGGGGGGGGGCGACCTTTTTTTTAAACTGAAAATATTAGTATTCTTGGGGGAGGGTGAAAAAAACTTTTGGAGAGAGTGGGTAAAAAAATGTTTTAAACATGTTTTATTTGTTTTTAAACTAAAAATATTCTTGGTTAGAAACATAGAAAATCGATGTCTACCCACCCACGAAATATGACTGAGTCTCCATCGGTTTACTGGTGAGCGTTCATTTACGACGCGGCAGCCTAGCAAAAATAGACGACCGTTAGGGAGTCTATTTTGGCTAGTCCACTTATAATATAACGAGCACTTCTCTGTCTGTCTGTCAGTCTGTCTGTCTGTCTGTCTGTCTGTCTGTCCGTCCTGGGGAATTTTTGTAAACAGAAGAGAGGGGGGGGGTCTCGGGTAATTAAGATTTATTTAATGAAGCTTTTCAAGTAGGCGTTCATAATATTTGTACACCTGTAGAATTAGGAAACTATTATTAATTAATTAAATTTACATAAGATAACATTAAATAACCTTAGTAGATTAGAGAAGAACGAAATTTCAAGACGAGGCTGCGATTAGAAGTGAAAACGTGGCAAGAATAACACTAAAATTAATAGATTTCAACGGCCTTTTATACCCTTAGTAAACGTCGTTTAGACATTAGACGGGCTTCCTCATTTACATAATACATTCCTTTTAACCTTCCATTAAATTCAGATTTACAAATATACACTTGTAACTGCTATTATCAAGTTTCCATATGTATTCACAATACGTTCCGATAAGGTGATATTAAGAAATATTATTAATACAATTGATTAAACCCATTTTCTTCATCAACCAGCGTGTTTTCTCAACCATACTTCCAATGGCGATTATTGTTAAAATTTCAAGTCTTTCTCGGCCTTTTGGCTAAGATCAAAGTGTAGTATCTGTTCCGATGAATACTGAACCACATAGACTGGTATTGTATTGGCTTTCGGGTCTTCACTGGTATTGTCTTGGCCTTCGGGTCTTCATTTACGCCGGTCTACGGGTCTGTCCTTTGCATTTCTAGGAGGTCCACCCTCCCAGGCTTCTCCTCCCCTCTTTAGTGACGTCATTGTGAGAGGATTTTTTCCACAGTTTTCATTCATTATTTACATTACGTTGTTAAGAGCATGTTTTCTACTAAAAGTTAAAAGTAAACAAGGCATATCCGAGCTATTAGTAAATCGGTGACCATTCAGGAAAACTAAATTGCTGACTCATACTTCCGGTTTATCCGGTAATGACGTCATCGTGAGAGGATTTTTTCACAGTTTTCATTCATTATTTACATTACGTTGTTAAGAGAATGTTTTTTACTATAAATTACAAGTAAACAAGGCATATACGAGCCATTAGTAAATCGATGACCATTTTGGAAAACTAAATTGCTGACTCATCTTTCCGGTTAGACAGGAAGTGACGTCATTTTGAGAGGATCTTTTCACATTATCAGTCTTTACATTCATTACGTTTATAAGCAAAGGGGTTTTATTGTAAATAGGAAGTTAAGCAACAAATATCTCGGCCATTACTAAATGGGTAACCGTTTTGGAAAAATAACAAAACTGGTTCTTTGATATGACGTAGGCGCCTTCAATAGCATATTTAAACATTAGTTCTTTGATATGACCGAGGCGCCTACTAAATTTTTTTTGGGGGGGGGGGGTAAAATTTTTTTTTTTTCTTTTTCTAACTGAAAATATTACTACTCATGGGGAAGGGTAACAAAAATTTTTTTTTTCCGGGTGGGGGGGGGGGTAAAAATTTTTTTTTTTTTTTTCTTTTTCTAACTGAAAATATTACTACTCATGGGGAAGGGTAACAAAAAAATTTTTTTTTTTGGGGTGGTGGGGGTAAAAATTTTTTTTTTTTTTTTTCTTTTTCTAACTGAAAATATTACTACTCATGGGGAAGGGTAACAAAAAAATTTTTTTTTTTTGGGTGAGGGGGGTAAAAATTTTTTTTTTTTTTTTCTTTTTCTAACTGAAAATATTACTACTCATGGGGAAGGGTAACAAAAAAAAATTTTTTTTTGGGTGGGGGGGGGAAAATTTTTTTTTTTTTCTTTTTCTTACTGAAAATATTACTACTCATGGGGAAGGGTAACAAAAAAAAAATTTTTTTTTGGGTGGGGGGGGTAAAATTTTTTTTTTTTTTTTTCTTTTTCTAACTGAAAATATTACTATTCATGGGGAAGGGTAACAAAAAAATTTTTTTTTTGGGTGGGGGGGGTAAAAATTTTTCTTTTTTTTTCCTTTTTCTAACTGAAAATATTACTATTCATGGGGAAGGGTAACAAAAAAAAAATTTTGCGGGGGGGAAATGTTTTTTTCCTTTTTCTAACTGAAAATATAACTATTCATGGGGAAGAGTACAAAAAGAAATTTAGGGGGGGGGTAGATATTATTTCTTTTTTTTTCTCTTTTTCTAACTGAAAATATTACTATTACGGATAAGGGACAAAAATAAATTTGGGGGGGGGGCGACCTTTTTTTTAAACTGAAAATATTAGTATTCTTGGGGGAGGGGGAAAAACACTTTTGGAGGGAGTGAGTAAAAAAATGTTTTTAAAATGTTTTATTTGTTTTTAAACTAAAAATATTCTTGGTTAGAAACAAAGAAAATCGATGTCTACCCACCCAAGAAATATGACTGAGTCTCCATCAGTTTACTGGTGAGCGTTCATTTCTGACGCGGCAGCCTAGCAAAAATAGACGACCGTAGGGAGGCTATTTTGGCTAGTCCACTTATAATATAACGAGCACTTCTCTGTCAGGATGTCTGTCTGTCTGTCTGTCTGTCTTTCCGTCCTGGGGAATTTTTGTAAACAGAAGAGAGGGGGAGGTCTCGGGTAATTAAGATTTAATTAATTAAGCTTTTCAAGTAGGCGTTCATAATATTTGTATACCTGTAGGATTAGGAAACTATTATTAATTAATTAAATTTACATTAGATAACATTAAATAACCTTATTAGATTAGAGAAGAACGAAATTTCAAGACGAGGCTGCGATTAGAAGTGTAAACGTGGCAAGAACATACTAAAACCATTAGATTTCAACGGCTATTTATACCCTTAATAAAAGTCGTTTAGACATTAGACGGGCTTCCTCATTTACATAATACATTCCTTTTAACCTTCCATTAAATTCAGATTTACAAATATACACTTATAACTGCTATTATCAAGTTTCCATATGTATTCACAATACGTTCCGATAAGGTGATATTAATAAAAATTATTCATACAATTAATTAAAGCCATTTTCTTCCTCAACCAGCGTGTTTTCTCAACCATACTTCCAATGGCGATTATTGTGAAAATTTCAAGTCTTTCTCGGCCTTTTGGCTAAGATCAAAGTGTAGTATCTGTTCCGATGAATACTGAACCACATAGACTGGTATTGTCTTGGCTTTCGGGTCTTCACTGCTATTGTCTTGGCCTTCGGGTCTTCATTTACGCCGGTCTACGGGACTGTCCTGTGCAGTTCTAGGAGGTCCACCCTCCCAGGCTTCGCCTCCCCTCTTTAGTGACGTCATTGTGAGAGGATTTTTTCCACAGTTTTCATTCATTATTTACATTACGTTGTTAAGAGAATGTTTTCTACTAAATGTTAAAAGTAAACAAGGCATATCCGAGCTATTAGTAAATCGGTGACCATTCAGGAAAACTAAATTGCTGACTCATACTTCCGGTTTATCCGGTAGTGACGTCATCGTGAGAGGATTTTTTCACAGTTTTCATTCATTATTTACATTACGTTGTACCGAGAATGTTTTTTACTATAAGTTCAAAGTAAACAAGGCATATCTGAGCCATTCATAAATCGGTGACCATTTAGGAAACCTAAATTGCTGAATCATCTTTCCGGTTGGACCGGAAGTGACGTCATTTTGAGAGGATCTTTTCACATTATCAGTCTTTACATTCATTACGTTTATAAGCAAAGGTGTTTTATTGTAAATAGGAAGTTAAGCAACAAATATCTCGGCCATTACTAAATGGGTAACCGTTTTGGAAAAATAACAAAACTGGTTCTTTGATATGACGTAGGCGCCTTCAATAGCATATTTAAACATTAGTTCTTTGATATGACCGAGGCGCCTACTAATTTGGTTACATTATTTTAACTATGCATGGGGTAAAAAAATGTTTTTTTCTTTTTCTTTTTCTCACTTACAATAATTACTATTCATGGGGAAGGGTAACAAAAAAAAATTTTTGGGGGGGGGGGGTTAAAATTTTTTTTTTTTTTTTTTTTTAACTGAAAACATTCCAATTCATGGGGAAGGGTAACAAAATTTTTTTTTTTTTCGGGTGGTAGGGGGTAAAAATTTTTTTTTTTTTTTCTTTTTCTAACTGAAAATATTACTACTCATGGGGAAGGTTAACAAATTTTTTTTTTTTTTTCGGGTGGGGGGGGTAAAATTTTTTTTTTTTTTTCTTTTTCTAACTGAAAATATTACTACTCATGGGGAAGGGTAACAAAATTTTTTTTTTTTTTTGGGTGGGGGGGGGTAAAAATTTTTTTTTTTTTCTTTTTCTAACTGAAAATATTACTACTCATGGGGAAGGGTAACAAAAAAAATTTTTTTTTTGGGTGGGGGGAAGAAAAATTTTTTTTTTTTTTCCTTTTTCTTACTGAAAATATTACTACTCATGGGGAAGGGTAACAAAAAAAGTTTTTTTTGAAGTGGGGGGGGTAAAAATTTTTTTTTTTTTTTTTCTTTTTCTAACTGAAAATATTACTATTCATGGGGAAAGGGACCAAAAAAAATTTGGGGGGGGGGGTAAAATTTTTTTTTTTTTTTTGAACTGAAAACATCCCAATTCATATTTTCAGTTAGAAAAAGAAAAAAAAAAAATTTTACCCCACCCACCCGAAAAAAAAAAAAAATTGTTAACCTTCCCCATGAGTAGTAATATTTTCAGTTAGAAAAAGAAAAAAAAAAAAAATTTTTACCCCCCTCCACCCGAAAAAAAAAAAAATTTTGTTACCCTTCCCCATGAATTGGAATGTTTTCAGTTGAAAAAAAAAAAAAAAAAAAATTTTAACCCCCCCCCCAAAAAAAATTTTTTTTTGTTACCCTTCCCCATGAATAGTAATTATTGTAAGTGAGAAAAAGAAAAAGAAAAAAACATTTTTTTACCCCATGCATAGTTAAAATAATGTAACCAAATTAGTAGGCGCCTCGGTCATATCAAAGAACTAATGTTTAAATATGCTATTGAAGGCGCCTACGTCATATCAAAGAACCAGTTTTGTTATTTTTCCAAAACGGTTACCCATTTAGTAATGGCCGAGATATTTGTTGCTTAACTTCCTATTTACAATAAAACCCCTTAGCTTATAAACGTAATGAATGTAAAGACTGATAATGTGAAAAGCTCCTCTCAAAATGACGTCACTTCCTGTCCAACCGGAAAGATGATTCAGCAATTTAGGTTTCCTAAATGGTCACCGATTTATGAATGGCTCGGATATGCCTTGTTTACTTTTAACTTATAGTAAAAAACATTCTCGGTACAACGTAATGTAAATAATGAATGAAAACTGTGAAAAAATCCTCTCACGATGACGTCACTACCGGATAAACCGGAAGTATGAGTCAGCAATTTAGTTTTCCTGAATGGTCACCGATTTACTAATAGCTCGGATATGCCTTGTTTACTTTTAACATTTAGTAAAAAACATTCTCTTAACAATGTAATGTAAATAATGAATGAAAACCGTGAAAAAAATCCTCTCACAATGACGTCACTAAAGAGGGGAGGAGAAGCCTGGGAGGGTGGACCTCCTAGAAATGCAAAGGACAGACTCGTAGACCGGCGTAAATGAAGACCCGAAGGCCAAGACAATAGCAGTGAAGACCCGAAAGCCAAGACAATACCAGTCTATGTGGTTCAGTATTCATCGGAACAGATACTACACTTTGATCTTAGCCAAAAGGCCGAGAAAGACTTGAAATTTTAACAATAATCGCCATTGGAAGTATGGTTGAGAAAACACGCTGGTTGATGAAGAAAATGGGTTTAATTAATTGTATTAATCATTTTTATTAATATCACCTTATCGGAACGTATTGTGAATACATATGGAAACTTGATAATAGCAGTTATAAGTGTATATTTGTAAATCTGAATTTAATGGAAGGTTAAATGGAATGTATTATGTAAATGAGGAAGCCCGTCTAATGTCTAAACGACGTTTATTAAGGGTATAAAAGGCCGTTGAAATCTATTAATTTTAGTATGATTCTTGCCACGTATACACTTCTAATCGCCGCCTCGACTTGAAATTTCGTTCTTCTCTAATCTAATAATGTTATTTAATGTTATTTAATGTTAATATAATTAATTAACAATAGTTTCCTAATTCTACATGTATAAAAATATTATGAACGCTGACTCGAAAAGCTTAATTAATAAAATCTTAATTACTCGAGACCCCCCTCCCCTCTCTCTTCTGTTTACAAAAATTCCCCAGGACGGACAGACAGACAGACAGACAGACAGACAGAGAAGTGCTCGTTATATGCGTGGACTAGCGAAAATAGACTCCCTAACGGTCGTCTATTTTTGCTAGGCTGCCGCGTTCTTGGGTGGTTAGACAGAGGAAATGAAAAAAATTTGTCTCCGAATACTTTTTTTGTTTAAAAAGGAAAAAAAAAATTTTTTTTTTTTTTTTTATTAGGCGGAAAATTTTTTTTTTTTTTTTTTGGCGGGAAAATTTTTTTTTTTTCGCGCCAAAATTTTTTTTTTTTCGCGCCAAAAAAAAATGAAAAAAAAAATTGGGGGGGGGGAGAAATTTTCATTCCCCCCCCCCCCCCAAAAAAAACAATCGAGTGCGAACGCAGACCCAATGTATTTCCAATGAACAGTTATACGATCATCCATTTGTAACTGGAAGAAGTTGAAAAAAAAACGGATTCTTTATCATTTAAAATTAAGACGATTATATCACTTGTCGTGGTGGAGCAGATGATAGAGCCTTCGGCAGTTAGCGTCAAGGTTGCGAGTTCGAATCGTAGTCTCGGCGCTTAAATTATTTATTGTTTATTGCTGAAATTACGTTTACAAAAATTCCCCAGGACGGACAGACAGACAGACTGACAGACAGAGAAGTGCTCGTTATATTATAAGTGGACTAGCCAAAATAGCCTCCCTACGGTCGTCTATTTTTGCTAGGCTGTCGCGTCGGAAATGAACGCTCACCAGTAAACCGATGGAGACTCAGTCATATTTCTTGGGTGGGTAGACATCGATTTTCTTTGTTTCTAACCAAGAATATTTTTAGTTTAAAAACAAATAAAACATTTTTAAAACATTTTTTTACCCACTCCCTCCAAAAGTTTTTTTCACCCTCCCCCAAGAATACTAATATTTTCAGTTTAAAAAAAAGTTCGCCCCCCCCCCCCAAATTTATTTTTTGCCCTTCTCCGTAATAGTAATATTTTCAGTTAGAAAAAGAGAAAAAAAAAGAAATAATATCTACACCCCCCCCCTAAATTTCTTTTTGTACTCTTCCCCATGAATAGTTATATTTTCAGTTAGAAACAGAAAAAAAAGAAAAAAATTTTAACCCCCCCACCCAAAAAAAAGAAAAGATATTTGTCACCCTTCCCCTGAATAGTAATATTTTCAGTTAGAAGAAAAAAAACATTTTCCCCCCCCAAAAAAAATTTTTTTTTGTTACCCTTCCCCATGAATAGTAATATTTTAAGTTAGTAAAAGAAAAAAAAAAAAACTTTACCCCCCCCCCCGACCCAACAAAAAAATTTTTTTTGTTACCCTTCCCCATGAATTGGAATTTTTTCAGTTAGAAAAAGAAAAAAAAATTTTTACCCCCCCCACCCCAAAAAAATTTTTTTTGTTACCCTTCCCCATGAGTAGTAATATTTTCAGTTAGAAAAAGAAAAAAAAAAAATTTTACCCCCCCCACCCAAAAAAAAAAAAAATTTTTGTTACCCTTCCCCATGAATTGGAATGTTTTCAGTTGTAAAAAAAAAACAATTTTTACCCCCCCCCCCCATTTTTTTTTTTGTTACCCTTCCCCATGAATAGTAATATTGTAAGTGAAAAAAAGAAAAAGAAAAAAACATTTTTTTACCTTCCCCAATGCATAGTTAAAATAAAGTAACCAAATTAGTAGGCGCCTCGGTCATATCAAAGAACTAATGTTTAAATATGCTATTGAAGGCGCCTACGTCATATCAAAGAACCAGTTTTGTTATTTTTCCAAAACGGTTACCCATTTAGTAATGGCCGAGATATTTGTTGCTTAACTTCCTATTTACAATAAAACACCTTTGTAATGAATGTAAAGACTGATAATGTGAAAAGATCCTCTCAAAATGACGTCACTTCCGGTCTAACCGGAAAGATGATTCAGCAATTTAGTTTTCCTAAATGGTCATCGATTTACTAATGGCTCGTATATGCCTTGTTTACTTGTAATTTATAGTAAAAAACATTCTCTTAACAACGTAATGAAAATAATGAATGAAAACTGTGAAAAAATCCTCTCACGATGACGTCACTACCGGATTAACCGGAAGTATGAGTCAGCAATTTAGTTTTCCTGAATGGTCACCGATTTACTAATAGCTCTGATATGCCTTGTTTACTTTTAACTTTTAGTAGAAAACATTCTCTTAACAACGTAATGTAAATAATGAATGAAAACTGTGAAAAAAATCCTCTCACAATGACGTCACTAAAGAGGGGAGGCGAAGCCTGGGAGGGTGGACCTCCTAGAACTGCACAGGACAGTCCCGTAGACCGGCGTAAATGAAGACCCGAAGGCCAAGACAATAGCAGTGAAGACCCGAAAGCCAAGACAATACCAGTCTATGTGGTTCAGTATTCATCGGAACAGATAATACACTTTGATCTTAGCCAAAAGGCCGAGAAAGACTTGAAATTTTAACAATAATCGCCATTGGAAGTATGGTTGAGAAAACACGCTGGTTGATGAAGAAAATGGCTTTAATTAATTGTATTAATAATTTGTCTTCATATCACCTTATCGGAACGTATTGTGAATACATATGGAAACTTGATAATAGCAGTTATAAGTGTATATTTGTAAATCTGAATTTAATGGAAGGTTAAAAGGAATGTATTATGTAAATGAGGAAGCCCGTCTAATGTCTAAACGACGTTTATTAAGGGTATAAAAGGCCGTTGAAATCTATTAATTTTAGTATGATTCTTGCCACGTTTTCACTTCTAATCATAGCCTCGTCTTGAAATTTCGTTCTTCTCTAATCTAATAATGTTATTTAATGTTATCTAATGTAAATAAATTTAATTAATTAATAATAATTTCCTAATTCTACATGTATACAAATAGTATGAACCCTACTTGAGAAACTTAATTAATTAAATGTTAATTACTCGAGACCCCCCTCTCTTTTGTTTACAAAAATTCCCCAGGACGGACAGACAGACATCCTGACATCCTGACATCGTGACAGAGAAAGTGCTCGTTATATTATAGTCCACTTATAATATAACTAGCGAAAATAGACTCCCTAACGGTCGTCTATTTTTGCTAGGCTTCCGCGTTCTTGGTGTGTGAGACAAAGAAAAAAAAAATTGTCTCAGAATACTTTTTTTTGTTTAAAAAGGAAAAAAATTTTTTTTTTTTTTTAGGCGGAAATTTTTTGGGGGGGCGGGAAAAATTTTATTTTCGCGCCAAAATTGTTTTTTTTCGCGCCAAAAAATTTTTTTTTTTAAATGGAGGGGGGAAACTTTCCCCCCCCAGCGACCCCTTCCCTTAAAACAATCGAGAGCGAACGCAGACCCCAATGTATTTCCAATGGACAGTTATACGATCATCAATTTGTAACTGGAAGAAGTTGAAAAAAAAAATGAATTCTTTATCTATTAAAATTAAATATGATTTTATCACTTGTCTTGGTGGAGTAGAGGTTAGCGCGTCCGGCGGTTAGCGTCAAGGTTGCGAGTTCGAATCGTAGTCTCGGCGCTTAAATTATTTATTGTTTATTTCTGAAATTACGTTTACAAAAATTCCCCAAAAACGGACAGACAGATATCCTGACATCCTGACATCGTGACAGAGAACCTGCTCGTTATATTATAAGTTGGGCTAGCGAAATAGACTCCCTAACGGTCGTCTATTTTTGCTAGGCTGCCGCGTTCTTGAGTGGTGAGGCAAAGAAAAAAAAAATTTGTCTCCGAATACTTTTTTTGTTTAAAAATGAAAAAAAAAATTTTTTTTTTCCGCGCCAAAGAATAAAAATAAAAATGGGGGGGGGGGGGGGTTCTTTCTCATGTCTCATTGGTGGTTTCGGTAGAGCGTTTGGCAGTTAGCGTCAAGGTTGCGAGTTCGAATCGCGCCGAAAATTATTTATTGTTTATTTAATCGTTAGTATGTGGCCCAATGTATTTGTTTATGTTTCTGACTTTGAAATTAATTAAATAGTAATTATCTCGCCCCCCCCCCCTCTCTCGGTTACAAAAAATTCCCCGGGACGGATAGACAGACATCCTGACAGAGAAAGTGTTCGGTATATTATAAGTGGACTAGCGAAAATAGACTCCCTAATGGTCGTCTATTTTTGCTAGGCTGCCGCGTTCTTGGGTGGTTAGACAAAAGAAAAGAAAAAAATATTTCTCCGAATACCATTTTGTTTAAAAAGGAAAAAAAAAAATATTTTACTGGTAGGAATTTTTCTTATAAAAAATATAAACATTGTTACTATTTTAGCACTGTTAATATAAGCATTGCCAATAAACATTTTAACTGATATTTTACTTACCTTTATAGTATCATTATCAATCACGCCCGAGTGGAACCATTATTCATACGACACTAGCAGCATTGTTATGTATTAAGGAAAATGAAGGTATTCTTGTTGTACATAAGTCAATTTTATGTTTCACACTTTAATTTATTAGAATTAACAACTTTCACCATTTTTTTTTTAATATATAATCGATTTTACTGTATTTTTTCAACAATACAATACATTTTTTCCGGAAGTCCGGAAAATAGTGCTGAAACTCGTCCAGCAGCCTGTTGAGGTGGATGATGGCTTCGTTCTTGAGAACGTCACTGATGTCACCGGCAATCTCGTTGATTCGCTCCAACGTTGGAAAAGCCGTTGCGCTGCGGCCAGTCTCGAACTTGCCTCGCCACAACTCAAGTTTTGAGACAAAGGCATTCACTTTGTCTCGATGCCCGATTATATCGGAGTCCACGCCCTGTAGCTTGCGGTTAAGCTCATTCAGGTGACTAAACATATCCGCGAGAAATGCCAGCCTGCACTGGAATGCCTCACCGGAAACAGCAGCTTTCAGATCTCCTTTGTTCCTTTCTTCAAAAAATTTTGTAACTTCGGGAAGCAAATGTACAAGCCGATTTAACATGTCGCCTTTCGACAACCAGCACAGCAGTGTAGAACAGCAGTCCTTCGTAGTCGGATTCCATATTCTGGCACAACCGTCGAAATAGTCGAGTGTTGAGGGCGCTCGCTTTGATAAAATTCACAAGCCTGAAGCGCTTCTTTGAGCGGTTGTGTCATCGTCCTTGATGCGAGCGCTTCTCGATCTATGATGCAGTGCAGGGTCACCATCTTGGGATTCTTCTGCTTCAGTAGTTTCGTGAATCCAGACCTCGCACCCAACATAGTAGGAGCCCCATCTGTGCAGGCATGGATGAGCTTGCCCCAGTCCAATCCTTCCTCCTTGAAAAAGGCGTCGACAAGCTGCAAGGACTTGACAGTGTCGTTGGACAGAGAAACTTGCTTCATTGTCGACATCGCAGATTCGCCAAGCAAAATGCCAGCGCACGACACAAGGCGTCTCTCCGATGTTATGTGGCTTCTTCGCCTTCGCCGCCAGCAGAGAAACAGCATACGATGCGTGTAATATCGCTTTCGACTCAATTTGAAATTTTCTGCCCTGATCCATTCTCATTTTCTTCAAGCAGTTTGCCTTCAATTAAAAAAACTGCCTCTCCTTGCCAACGAACTCGGGGTGTACATTGGAGAAGTGCTTCTTCAGTTGATGGGGTTTCATATAATATATAATAATAAGGTACCTGAAGAGAAATAAAATGAAAAGAAAGTAGTGACAATCATACAGGTGCGGCGAAGTTGTGGTCTTTGGAATTTAACTTCGAATCCTCTCTCACCACTTCTCGTGCCTTTTAACGACCTACCTATCTACATTTCATTTTCTCCGCTGGACTTTTCAACACCGGACTTTTTAGCAATCGGACATTTGCTTGCATTCGGGCAGAGTTTTGCCCTGTGTTTCTTTCCCTACAACTTTTATTTTACTTTTTCAAATTTTAAATCTTGGCCTTTGCCAACTTATCTATCCCAGCGACTTCCTCTGATGATAAGATTTTGATCTTTGAAAAGCCTGGCTTAAGGAAAATTTAACTTGAATAAATTGCCTTTTTGCGGAATATATCTTGCTCTGAGCAATTGAATTGAAATTTGATTTGGCTTTTGCTTCTCTAATTCCTTTCTATTCTTCTTAATATATATATATATATATATATATATATATATATATATATATATAAAATTAAGTCAGTCAAATTTTACAAGCGACCAGACTTGCTGAACTGTTATCCAACCTAAATAGCAATGCATCTGCCAAATCGATATTTGCTTCTGACTAGCCAGTCATTTTCGAAAATTATCACTTAGGTGTTATTTGTCACAAAAAATTACCATTCCAAATCGATTTCAAATTCTATTCGACCAACTCTTTCCTTTAGTAGGAACAAATTCCAGATATACACCGTAATTGGTTGCGTTTATTATCAACACACAAATTTAAAATGGCTACCAAAATCTGTTTACTTGTGAATTTCTACCGAAATACATTTCACTTTAACTAATATGCAACCAAACATTAGGAAATTATCTGCTCTTCTTCTTCCATCATCATCATCATTATTATTATTATTACTATTATTATTTTTATTTAAAAAATTTTTTTTTTACCTTGACTATGTTATTGGCCTGATTATAATTTAGTTTGTTTAATTACCAGTCCATGTGGCATAACGGTTAGAGTGTTTTCTAATGGGCTGGGAGACAGGGGTTCAATCCTCGGTTAAGTCATACCAAAGATTTAAAAAATGGTACTTTATGCCCCCTTGCTAAGTGCAGCATTATAAGGTGAAGGATCAAGGGAGTAATCACTTTGGTGTAGCAACTGTAGCACCCACAACGAATTTACTTTTGCTTAAGTTTGTTTTTTTATAATAATTAGGTCAACTAGGAAGTTTGTGGGCATTACAAAATATATGGCTGCGTCCGTTACCAATACACAAAATTGAAAATGGCTCCCAAAATCGGTTCACTTATAAGTACTGTCGAAATACATTTTACTTGAACTAATATGCAACCAAACCTTACAAAATGACCTGCTTTTCTTATACAACAACAACAACAACAACAACAACAATAATAATAATAATAATAATAATAATAATAATAATAAAAACTAAAAAAAAACTACGAAAGATAACCAGTCACATGGATGTTACAATAGGAAGAAAAGAAAACTACTGGAAGAACACCACCACACGAACCAAGGAACAGAAACTGCAAAGAATATCATAAACTTCCCCCACCTAAAAAAAAGTGATCGGTCAAGGCGGATGGGAAGACCGAGGAGAGAGAGCACTAACCCGACCTCCACTAGAAAAGTGCAGAGTGCTGGGACCTTGGGGAGGCATAAGCCCATCCAAATCCCAGAGGAGACTAATGGTCGTTGCCAGTGAAGAATTAATGGTAGGCGGCTGTTGACATACCACAAGGTCATTTGTGGTGGTGATTAAAAAGAGGTGGAGAGTACTGGAAATCTGGGGAGGCTTGTTGCCATTCAGACTCCAGGGAACACCACCTGTTGTTGTCGGTGAGCAATCACTTATGATGACTTATGTGATAACTCCTAGTGAGTACAAATAATAATAATGAGTAGTAGTAGTAGTAGTATTGTTTTTATTTCCGTTTGACAGATTATCTCCACTAACCTTCCTCTTCATTTTTTTCAGACATATTTTAACTATTTATAGATGGTAAATGTCATTTTAATTCAATATTTTAATCAAAATGTCTTTCTTCTTTTTGATGTAAAAACAAAAAATTACATTCATAAATAGTTGCTTCAATGTCGAAATGTTAGTCTTTTTCATTTTCGTACTCACTAATGGGAGAGAAAAAATTTGCCTCATAGGTAACAGATTTGGAACTTTCGAAGTCACCTCTGAAATTGTAAACGGTAGATGAACAGAACAATTATTTGTGCTTAACTTCATTCAGATATTTATACATTAATTTTCTTTGAATATTTAGTATTAACTATCTTTTAAAAAAATGGACCGTGGATTGTATCCAACGGTGTAGAGTTAAAATACGCCCCCTTTCAACTTTTTACTATATTTATTTTTAAAACGACTCACAGATTTTCATCTTTACTATAAACTACCTTTTCCTTGGATATGGTCCGTGGAATGTATCCAACATATTTTTTAATTAAAAAATATAAAACCAAAGAAAATATTCCCAGGCAACGCTGGAAGGGTACAGCTAGTATATATATATATATATATATATATATATATATATATATATATATATATATATATATATATATATATATTGGTTACAAATGAAGGATAGTTGAATCAAAATTAGCAGAGAAATAAAATGTAATTCATAAATATTAAATCAAAGCGAGCAAAATCTATCCTATCCTATGTCTTTTATATTTGTCCTTTGAACCCAAGCAAGTCATAACAGAAGAAATGTTGTATCCGATTAGACCGACGCCGTCAATTCATCCCCTAACCTTGCACTCAAAAGAAGCGAATTGTGTGTCTAATGAGCGACACCCCACTCTGTCCTGAACCTAATCGAGAGGAAATCAGACAACACAGCTGGGCGGCTGCCGTCTCTTAAAACATTTATGAATGTATTGATCTCACATCAAAGGGCCAAGTATCGTCGCCTTTTAACTCTTATTTCCAGTTAGCTACACCCTCTCTCCCCCATCTTAAGTGAAGAGATGTCAAACGTCGGCCAAACATTTGGTGTCATCTAACGCCCACCGAGTGCTGTGCACCCAAATTGGTGCAAAGTATCGTCACCTGCTAATTCAAAGAAACCTTTCACACACCCACCATCTCCACCCACGTATATCGGCAGAGAAGATATAAAAAGCTAGTTGGCGAATCGAGTTTCTGTCAGTCGAAGAGTAAACTGTTGCCGGTCGAGTAACTGAGCATATGCACTGTGAGCTATGGAAAGGAAGAAGAAGAAAAAGACGAAGAGGCTGACTCTATAACCGGAATGATTGCCCCTGGATTTTTCTTCTCTGCTGAAAGTTAATCTGACGAAAACAAACGCTTTTGAGATTATTCCACCAAATCTACTGTTGACTATAAACATATTACATCTTTGTCGAGAAACGAATACACCCCCTACGAGAATGACGAATACATATCCTATGTGAAGATTGCATCACACCAAGTGAAACTTCCACAATCACACACACATATGTGATTTATGAACACTTGAATTCTGCTAACGACTTTTCCATCCAAAGATCAGTGTGGATCTTGGATGAGTGTGACTTGTGACATTCCTGGATCATTGAACTTTTCAACTCCCGTGGGAAGTCTTGTAAAAACCTTCCACATTCTGTGAGTGAGTAACCCTTTTTCTTCCGTGATTTGTTTGGGACACTATTTTGTTCATAAGATTTGCTTGCCATTAGTTAACGTTAAACATTATCTCTCTCTCCTAAAATAGTACTTTGTTTTTCTTGTTTGTTTTATATATGTTCCCCTTCTCTTATTATTTTATAAATAAATATTGTTTGAATCTTAACTTGGTGTTTGAGTCGTCTTTTACCTGCTCGTTATTCTTCCTTGTTTTCTATGTGATGTCTTGAATTGGACAATCCCCTCCCCCTGTATTTTTGTTGATAATATACGAGCCACTTCCGAGCACCTTTTTTATATTTATCATTGTCACTCACTCCTGGCCATGGTCCCGCCGAAGGCTGTATATATATATATATATATATATATATAATCATCTATAAACAGCTGTTTTGTCACATCATGGCTCCTCAGTGTTACGAGACATGGTGAGTGTTTCAAGCTAAGATTCGAAACCCAAACGCTTGTACAATAGTCAACAACCTTTCCTATATGCTATCTCATCACCACAAAAGTAAGATAAATCATAATGTTTTCGTATTTGTTTTCATCACAGGTTACCATGAGAACGCTTTATAATAATAAATACGAAGAGTAATGCAGAAAAAAGGGAAAATTTGTGACAGTGTGAGTGGAAAAACTTATGTAAAATAAACGTTATTCAATTTATATGAGAACTTATCAAAATTTACACCTTCCGATATGTAAAATGATGATATTAATTTGGAGAAAACGTATTACAATGTGAATAGGGTAAAAATAAGAGGAAGTTAGATAAAAAAAGAAAGGAAAAGAGAATACATGTGGCATGAGAAAAGGGTGTTTAGTTTAGTTGTTTTACTACGCATCAACCTTTATTTTGGATTATTTAATGATAAAAGTTTTTATGCTTCAAGTTATTGAGAATTTGAAGCTTCTTCAACTATTAATTCATAGTTTGTTTTGTAGATGTATATTTTGTAAGTATATAGTTCATAAACGATAGATTATAGTTAGCTCATAGATGGGATCATAACAGGTACTACTATTCCGGGTTGGAGTGGGTCTTGGAGTAATGGCAAGCCCCCCCCCCCTTTAAAAAAGCTCCCAGATTGGGGCCTCGTGTCTGGATGTAGTTTAAGGTTATAACCAGAAATGCAGGATAAAGGGAGAGAGAAATGAGGAATGTAGAATGAAGGGTGAGAAAATGAGAGCCGATCTTTTTTGTTTAAATCTTTTGAAAAACTAATTCTGATGCATAAAGTTCTACTGGTAAAACTTAGGTTGTTATTATTTAATTTATTGTATAGTTATAGCTTTATTGGTAAATCGATAGTTATAGATCTACTGGTAAATCGATAGTGATAGATTTACTGATAAATCGATAGTTATAGATCTACTGGTAAATCAATAGTCATACATCTACTATAAATCGATAGTTATAAATATACTCAAAAACTACAGTTATAGTCATTGTAATGATTATAATTATAGATCTATTAATGAAACTATAATCATTGCTAAATCGATAGTTATAAGTGTACTAGTGAATTTTAGTCATAAATACTGTTTTCAACTCGCTACTGCTTATTAGCAAACCAGATATCGTTAAACTTATGATGACCTTCACCTTTTATTCCAAATTCGACATTTTTAATATGTTTTGGTTAAGTTAATTTAACCTCTCTTTCCCATATTGTTGTGTGCATCTCAAAAAATTGTTGGGGCGACCTCACTATCTCCATCCTGCACCAATAGTATGCTTGGCGAAGGCATGTTAAGCCATTGCCCTTCCTCCTCTACTCGTCTAGCTTCACTTTTTCTATTCCTTTCTTTCTCTTCTAAAAAGAAACACTCACAGGAAAAAGGAAGTAGGTTGTACTTAGAACTTTGTAAACCTACTTTTAGGGTAGATCTTTTGGGAGAGCCGGATTTAGATCCTTTCTTGCTGATCGTACATACAAGGTTCAGATAAATGGATGCTTGCAGTGATGTTTCTCAAGGCTTTGTGCTAGGTCCTATTCTCTTCTACTTTATATCAATGGCATGTCGAGAAGTGATTGGTGGAAATGTGCTCCTATTTGCAGATGACATCAAATTAGTAGCTTGTAAAAGCGAAATTGACAATCTCAAGTCTAGCGTTCAACATGCCTGGAAATGGTCCATTGAATGGGACTTATACCTCAATGTCGATAAATACTGCCATATTGCAGTGGGGTTTCCTTCTGACTCAGCTCTTATTTTCGGCAGTGACACGGCTCTGCTCAAGGAGGCGAACAAGACAAAAGATGTTGGCTTTCTGATCGACTCATCCTTCAAACCATCTAAACATTGCATTCAAGCTGCAAACAAAGCAAGGTGCACTCTATTTCTTATTCGACGCTCTTTCAGCAAACTCACTCCTGAAATATTTCTCCCAATTTATGTCTCCCTTGTCAGACCACTGTTAGAGTATGGCATCCAGGCCTCTGCTCCATATCTAATGCATGATATCCAGCATCTAGAGAGAGTTAAAAAAAACTGGGTCTATGAGATCTGCTCTATGAAAGCCGACTTAAGAAACTTAACGTTTTCTTGTTTGAGTGCCGACGATTACGCAGTGATCTCATTTTGGCCTACAATCACCTCAATAGTCATTATGATATACCTCAGAACCTATTATTCACTCCTGCACCAGAAAGAGGCTTATGTGGACACCACAAGAAACTATTTCACTGCCGATTTCGATTGAACCGGAGGAGGGACGCTTTTTTAATCAGGATTTCTGGACCTTGGAATAGACTTCCAAGAGAGGTAATAATTACACCAACAATGCAGCAATTCAATGTAGATTTAGACAGGCGCTCGGCTACTGTATCCTCTTATGGTGGATGTTGAGCTGTGTGCGCAGAAACGATTTTGAGAACCACCACTAACAAACTTTGGAAATTTTATTTTCAATTCGCCATTAAGCAATGTGAGTGAGGTCAACATTTACTGCTATGAGTCAGCTAGGTGCTTCCCTACTCATGCTGCCATCAGTGCCGTGTATCGGCTTGTCTCTCTCTTGTTTTCAGCATCGGCAATCATCACCATCGTTGTCATCTGTGTGACGCTTGTCTTGTTGCCTCAGGGTTGGGGATGGCAGTGATGTTGTTAGTCCGACCACAAGGAGGAAAATGAATGACCTGCACTGAGAATGCACGGAGGAACCCGGAGATCAAGGCCATTTCCCAGTCCCATTTATTCAAGCACCAACTTTTACCGCCATTTCAAGCCAGTACCAGTTAGAACAACTTCCTTATAGGTTGTGTTTTGGCTTGTCTCCGTCGACCACTGACCAACATTAAACGTTTTGAAAGAGAACCGCATTTTTGGGAAGGCAAACGCCTTTTTTATGTTAAAATTTACAGTCTCAGAGAGACACACTTTTGAAGAAGCCAGAGGCTTTTATGTCAGGACAGAGAGTCCTTATTAAAAAAAAAAGAATTCTCTTATGTACAGAATTCTACTTTAAGATTTCCAAAGAACAGCTCTAAAAACAGGATTTCTTAGTCGGATCCCGCCGTTTTCAGAGCGACATTCTCCAAAAGAAAAATTAATCATTTCTAAAAAAAAAAATATTAGGGCGAGAAAACCCAAAGACTTTTACCCTTTGCGTGTTTTAGTAAAAAGAAATTTGGTCTGGAGCGACCATTTGAAAGATGTCGAAGAACATTCGAATCCCTCCTAAGGACAGTTTTTTTGTTGTATTTGTTTTGAATTCATCTTTTTTTGTATGTATTTGGTGGAAAAGCGAGACCACGTTTTTATCGCCCCTGTAGCAGTTACCTCCTCCTTTCAAAACATAACTACACCGGTTTGCCGGTAGGTGTCGCTTTTTCACCGACAGGTGGCACTGTAAAGCGACACCAGAGTTATCTGCCCTTCGGACTATAAAAGCCAGTGCAAAACGGAAATTCTCTTTTTTCTTCACCAGCCTCGACAGGAGTACGCTGACACTAGCGTTCCGTTTCACTCTTCTCTTCTGGTCAATTGGCCTCGGTAGAACGACGCTAATACACTAGCGTTTCGCATCACGCTTTTCTCTTTTTCTTTTCAACTAGCATCGGCATAACAACTACCAACACGTGTGGTCAAACAACGGTAAGAGTTTCTCAACTCATTTTCTTTATGTACGGCTTTCCTCACGCCGGATTCATTTCTTCTTATACCTTTTTCAAGAACTGTTTTTCCACCGACACACATGCATACATCACACACTTCATCATTCCACGTACACACACGTTCAATAAACCTTATTTGAACTACTTCATTTTTGTTTATTAATTGATTACTCTGTCTTTTGCATGCAACATTGCTTGATTTACTGAACGCGTCTATAATCGGGGGAACACGACCCTCGATCCGAACATTGGTGACCCAACGTGCAAGCTTTGTTGTATGGGGCAGGGTAATTAATTTCGTACTAGAACAAAAAAAAAAAATATCATTTCTCGTTTTTTCTTTCGTGGTGAAACGAATTACGCACCCATCTTTTTCCTTTTTTTTCTACCCACGTGGTAGAAATATACAAACAAACAAAAAAAAAAGAAGCCGTCTCCATTTTTTCCTGGCCACGGGAAAACCCCAAACAAAGAAAAACAAAAACATTTCTCGGCTCTCTCTGAGTATAAAACAAATTACAATTTCATTTTTTTCCTTTTCTCTTTCTCCACCCACGTGTCGGAAAATTATATACAAAGAAAAAGACAAACTTTTGTCAATCCTTTTTTTTCTTTTTCGACGAACAAAAGGACCATACAAGACGCCACTTCCTTTGTTTTGAACACGTGGAGATAAAAAGAAAACAAAAGAAACCAAACGCTCACGCTGCGCATCTTTTTCGTGACCACGTGTTGATAAAAAAATTCAAAATAATGCCGCCATCTTTTTCACGTGGAAATGAAAATTCAAACAAAAAAAGAAAATACGAATTTATTTTCTCTGTTTCAACAACAAGCAAAAAAGGGAAGCAGCCATCTTTTTCCCTAACCACGTGGAAATGAAAATTCAAAAAAAAAAAAAAAAGAAAATACGAATTTTTTTTTTCTTTCCTTTCAACAACAAAGGAAAAGAGAAGCCGCCATTCTTTCTCTACGTGGAAACTAACATTCAAACAAACTAAAACGAAAACAAAAAACGTCATTCCGTGTGTGAAACAAATTACAGCTCCATTTTTTTTTCTTCTTTTTCCCTTCTACCCACGTGTTGGAAATATATATATAAAAGAAAAGAAAACTACAAAACAGACAACACACGATGTCGAACATCACCAAGCCTCAAGACTTAATACTGGTTGTAAAAAGTCAGGCTCAGCAAGCACCAACATCACCCTTCAAGGGCTACCAACCCTCTTCAACAACTGGACGTTCATTGATCAACAGGAGGACCCATCAACTTGAACAACCAACTCTTCCCGGACATTCATCAAACATTTCCGGACATCACTGACGACACTATGGAAGAAATCACACCAGTTCAAAATGAGTACAACTGCACAAGCACGACTAAATACTCAACAACTGGACGTTCGTTGATCAACTGGGGGACACATCAACTCGAACGACGTGCACCAACACCAGTACAGACCCACTTGTACCTGCTAACTCACTTGCAGACATTTGTGCATCTGATTTTGACCATAGTGTACCACAAATCTCAACAACTAGATGTTTGTTCATCAGCTCCACAACACAGACTAATTAACATGAACAACATCAACAACTGCACAGACTCACTTGTGCTCATTCATCAACACCTGCACAGACTCACTTGTGCTCATTCATCAACACCGCACAGACTCACTTGTGCTCATTCATCAACAACTGCACAGACTCACTTGTGCTCATTCATCAACCACTGCACAGACTCACTTGTGCTCATTCATCAACAACTGCACAGATTCACTTGTGCTCATTCATCAACAACTGCACAGACTCACTTGTACTCATTCATCAACAACTGCACAGACTCACTTGTGCTCATTCATCAACAACTGCGCAGACTCACTTGTGCTCACTCATCAATACCGCACAGATTCACTTGTGCTCACTCATCAACAACCGCACAGACCCAAGCACCAAACATTCCCGGACAACACTGACAATTCAACGTTTGTTCATCAGCTCTGCATCACGCAGACTAATCAACATGAACAACGCCACCAACAAGTGCAAATTCGCTTGCACTCAACATTTTTCGACCGCAAACTCACTTGCGCTCAAACTTGATGCAGACCCAAACAACACGCAGATCCACATGCGTTACAAACACTCAATTCCGCAGACGCACTTGCGATCAATCATTCAATACAGATGCAGAAACAGAAATAAGTAGCGTGCACACTACTTTTTCTAATCTTCAACAGCAAAACAGACATACCCACAAAGAATGCTTCTCATCTACAACTGTACATATTGAATAATATTTTCAATATTTTTCAATCTGGGGGGGGAGTCCTTGTAGCAGTTACCTCCTCCTTTCAAAACATAACTACACCGGTTTGCCGGTAGGTGTCGCTTTTTCACCGACAGGTGGCACTGTAAAGCGACACCAGAGTTATCTGCCCTTCGGACTATAAAAGCCAGTGCAAAACGGAAATTCTCTTTTTTCTTCACCAGCCTCGACAGGAGTACGCTGACACTAGCGTTCCGTTTCACTCTTCTCTTCTGGTCAATTGGCCTCGGTAGAACGACGCTAATACACTAGCGTTTCGCATCACGCTTTTCTCTTTTTCTTTTCAACTAGCATCGGCATAACAACTACCAACACGTGTGGTCAAACAACGGTAAGAGTTTCTCAACTCATTTTCTTTATGTACGGCTTTCAAAGACTTTCCTCACGCCGGATTCATTTCTTCTTATACCTTTTTCAAGAACTGTTTTTCCACCGACACACATGCATACATCACACACTTCATCATTCCACGTACACACACGTTCATGCAACATTGCTTGATTTACTGAACGCGTCTATAATCGGGGGAACACGACCCTCGATCCGAACACCCCTTTTTGTTATTATCTGAGGTGATAACCATTGTTTAAGAACCGATCTTTCGGCCATTTTTGGTATTTTTCGGGTGTCGTTCGAGACTATAATATTTGTTGGAATAACTTGTTTTTTCCTATTATCGTCTGAAACAGCAAACCTTCCTTTTTTAAGAATAGTCTCTTGAGTAGAGACTCCATTGTTTTTTGTGTATTTTTCAACTCAAGCTAATTCTGATTTTATTGTAATTTCTTTTAATTTCCATTGTTACCCTGGGTTAACTTGTTTAACCCTGCTTTGTTAAACAAAAGCAGAAACTAGCTATTTTTTGTGTTGAATTGCATTTCTGGGTATGTTTTCTTTATTTGTTCCTTTTTATATCTTTATTGATTCCCACCAAAAAAGGTAACAATAGACGAATTTTGGTGACGACCCCAACATTTTCGTCAAAAACATTGTTTATAACTATGTTCGCACAACCAAGTCACATGATCAGATCGCAATTAAAAAAGAAATAATGTTGACCATTAGAAAGTAATTTTTTTTTGGGGGGGGGGGCTTGAAATAGTCAAATATTGTTGTTCAATTGTCCTACTAAACCAAAGGAAAACATGGATTTCGATTGCGTCACTGTCGTATCAAAGAACCAAAAATAGGTTTAAATATCTCCAGGATATTTAAAGGGACATTTCAACATTATACGGCGAAATGTTGTTTCATGATTATTTTTTTTTTATATCTCTAGCAAAAGCGTTTCAAAGGGACCTTTATGCTTCTTTGCTCTTCATCCATTTTTATTTTGTTGTTTGTATTCATATAATGGGGTTATTCATTAAATTTCAAACTTTACTAATGTTACGCCATCATCGACAAAAAAAAACATAACACACCCAATTTTTATATCTACATTTCTTTTTAACTTTAGCCTTGATTTATATAGCCACTCTCTTTTTCTGCTTTAGTCTGTCTATTTTTATTCATTTTATATTATTATTTTTATTATTATTATTATTTCCTCGCCCAGTTTACTCTGACGATGCGCGTCTTTGCGGATATCATCTGAGTCAGAGGCGGCGGCGGAGTGATGCTGACAAGAGAGACTCTTTTGTTTTAAGAGCAAAGAGTAAGACGGGGAAAAATAGATCAACCAATCGGAAAGCGAGTTTCAAAACCAATTGCCCAATGGGCAGGCTTCATTTGGCTAATACTTTCACTTCAAGCATGGGAGAAATATGGCAGAAGTGAATACAGTTGCTGACGGTTTCGTCAAGTTTAGAGATGGAAAAAAGGTTTTGTGTATTTCTTACCCTATAATTCGATTTAGTTTATGTGTATTTATTTTATAAATAAGTAGAATTAAATAATAATCATTGATTTTTCATTGTTTTATAGTGGAAATTAAGATGGTGCGCGGTGCGTATGCCTTCTCCAGTCGCTGGTAAGTAGTTTTAGTGTTGATATCTTCATAGTTTGCTGAATAATAAAAATAGTACAAAATAAAAAATATAAATGGTGATGCTGTGTTTAGAAGTGATTTGAGGAATTACTCAGTTTCTTTCTTAAAAGTTTTTTTCTATCTTTTAATTAAACTTTTTAATTAAACTTTAAAATGTTTTCATTTGAATCAATAATCATAAAATAATTTATAAATATGTACCACTTGTAGAAAGTTGTATAAGTAATTTCATTAACTACAAAAAAAAATATTTTGAATTAAAAGAAATCTTTACTTACATTTAATTATAATTTTTCATCTTAAAAAAACATTTTTTGTTTAAGTTGATTTTTTTCCCATCTTCAAAGGGCACTGCCACTACTACTAACCAAATTAATTTTTGGTGATAACATTCATCGTTTGTATTTTTTTTCTGATTTAATTTTCCAAATGTAAAATAACTGAAACTTATTTGTTTAAATTTTAAACCGTTTTTAATATTTATTTACCACAATATTTTAATTTTTACTATGCTCCTACTCCATCACCACTACAAATATATATATATATATATATATATATATATATATATATAAACAAACAAACAATATATATATATATGAACAAACAATATATATATATATGTATATATATATATATATGAACAAACAAACAATATATATATATATATATATATATATATATATATATATTGTTTGTTTGTTCATATATGAACAAACAAACAAACGAATACAGCTAAAAATGCAAATATATTTACTTTTTAAGTTCGTAACCAAATTTCCCAATTACCAAAGTAAATTATTTTGTTAGAATATTTTTTTTAATTCATTAAATGGAAAATTTAAGTTTTTATTTCTAATGAAGGATTGTTGGTCGATGAAGAAAGAACAACAACGCAGCCTCTTATTTCCATCGGGTTTGATTACGATGGCCGTGGTTTAGCCCCTTTTTTAAATAAATATTTTTTATAAAGAAATAATTACATTTTTTTTTACGTTATAAATTTATAAAATTAAAACCTAATGTTAAAAATTGTAATAAATTAGCATATGTAATAATTAACAATAAAGGAAAAACTTTATTTACACCCAAAAAGTAAACACGCGCAACGAAGATTCTGATATCGAATACCAAAAATCTGATGCCTTTTTTCCATTTCTCTCAAAATTCTTGGTTAAAAGATTTCTTTCGGAATTAAATTATCAGATAAAACTAATATTATTTTGATAAATGTATTTTTCCGACGTAATTATTGATTTTAATTATAAATAATATCGATTTCTAAACATTTTGGTAAACTTTTCGGCTTATGACTTAAATAATAATTCTGCAACTTTTTATATATTGCATTTTATTTTCAAAATGATAAATTTATTAATTTTTTGCTTTATTGTTAATTTGATTGTAAAAAAAAGCATTTGACTAAATTAAAAAAAAAGTATTTTTCAAATTCTATTTGTAATTTAAATTAATTATTTTATTCGGATTTAGTTTTCAAAAGTAAAGTTAGTTAATTTACAATTTATGCTATTTAAAAAATATTTTCGTTTTTCATCTTATGAATCATCTTTTTAAATTTTGCTTGCCTAAAAACAAATCCCGAAAAAATGTCGAATAAACTAAGTAATTAATAAAAAAAAAATGTTTTTTTAATTTGTTTCCCCTATTTTTATTTGAAGGGAAAAATCCGACGAGTAAAGAAAGAAGAAAATTGTTTAATAATAATAATAACATAATATTGTTGAAATTTATTTCTTAAACAAATTAAAATTTAATATTCATTTAAAAAAAACTCCTTGGATTTGTGTAAAATAACGAAAAATACAAAAAAGATCGTCTACGTGATTTCGAGTCTGAAAAAGTGAAGAGAAATTTCTCCCCTAGATTTTTGTAGTAGTACTAGTAGTTGTATTAAAAAAAAGTAGCATGGAATTGGAATAATTGATTCCAGACTTTTGGAGAAGGCAAAGTCGGCAAATTTGCTGTATCATCATCATCATCGTCATGATAAACATTTATTCGTTGATTTTTAATTTTTAATATATATTTTTTTAATTGCTTAGAAAAAGTGATATTATTGTAGATTAACACTCTCAGCATCCCCCCCCCCCATAAAGAAAAATTATTTTAGAATTTAGAGTGAGGAATCAGTTTAGCATATAAAAACGTAAAATGATTCCTCATTTCCGGGCCATTCTAGCGTTTTAAGACAGTTAACTATGTTTTGCCATGGGAGATAAATTCTGTGCGTTTTTCTTTTAGGAGGGGTTCTACCTTTTTAGGCGATTACGTGTTGTTTTACGACCTTGGCAATCGGACTTAGGGTTAGAACCATGGCCATCCCTACTACAGGCCAGGCAATCGTGCAACTGGGGTCTTTTACTGGGGGGCCATGTGAATTTTCTTAAATATTCGACATAGAAGTTGCAAACAAAGGTAAAATTCCTCTGTGAGATTAGTTTGATGTTTTTATGTGTTTTACATACCAAATAATAAGAACCACAATGAGCTAATTGATAAATTTTACAATTATTGACAAATTCCTATAAATGAAGAGACAGGTAATTTTTAATAAACAAAGGCAAATGCATATTTCATTGAAGAATTTTTATTTCAATGTTGGAGTCTTTTTTGAGAATTTGTACTTATGTAAAAAGATCATTACTTGTATATTGTGGTTAAAAAGAAAAAAAAGGATCCGCACCAGTTGATGATATCAAGCAGAGAAACAGTTTCACAGTGGGCTGGGGGGTGGACATTAGGCAAAAAAGAATGTCGGAGGAATTGCTGATGTTTGGTGTTTTTATAAACTACTCTATATTCCTGATTCAACAAAAAAAAAAGTACGTCAAATCGTTAAACGGTTGAAAAAATATGCAACATTGAATTCGTGATATTTCGCATTTTTCTCCAGCTCACGCGAAACATCCACGATTTTTCCCCCCAAAATTATAATTTTCAGATTTCCATGATTAAATTCCAAAAATCAATGTGGAATTACTTATTATTGCATATTGTATTGGTTTATTGATAACCATTTGTGAAAATGCAAAAATAGACCACTTTGGGACCCAATTTGTCGATTTTTAGCTCTTTTTATGAAAGAAATTAGGAAAATTTGAGCTAAATTTCCCTCTTTTTTGGCTCAAATTAGCGATAAAATTCTATATTCATCAGAAAATAACTTGTAAACCGGGATAGGGCACATACCAAACCATATATGTTTCTGAAAGCTATGGAGGTATAGATTATGAAAAACCAAGCAGATCTATGTGCCCTATCCCGGATTTTTCAAAAAACAAGCCGGAAGTTTCTCGCTTGTGTCACGTGTAGACTTGCTCCAAAGAGCATTACCAAAATCTCTCGACTCCTGATCAGGGCAATGAGTAAGTAGTAACCCCATCAATTGGGAAAAAGTCACTTTCTCCTCTGCAGCCACTGCCTGAATTTTTGCCCAGATATCATTGGTTCTTCTCAACAACTGTTTGCGGCTGCCCAACTCTTCAGGGGGGCTTTTCCTGGATGCAGTTTGCGTCGAGGGGTTCTTGTAATTCAACTTCACCTAGTGAGCTCAGCTCATCCCAGTTAACAGCAATCCGTTTATCTGTATATCGTCGTTTCTTCAGGGAATGGTATCTTTTGAGCGACTTCTTGACCTCGTCTTTCTGCTCCTCTGTTAACTGGATGAGACACTTTTGCTCCAGCAATTGAACACATGCGGTGATGGATAGATGGTCTCTAGTTTTTGCATCTTCTACAGTAAACACTTGGAAAAGTGCGTTATCGCTGACCGCTTCCATTTTTGATAGTAACTCTATCTAAATAAACAAAACAAAGATTTGAAAATTCTGTAGTGATTTCCTGTAAAATGCTTTGACAGGAAATTAAAGTGTGTAAAAAGGTGTGCAAATGAAAGAAAAGAAGTGTGTCAAATACTACTTCATGTCACATGTTACCAGATTTTTTAGAAAGGCCCTCAGATTTCGCTTCTAACGAGCCCTCACTGAGCTTCTATGATCAATTTTGTGCCAAGATATGGCCAAAAATGTGATTTTGGGCCGTTATGCCCAAATATGGAAATTCGGCCCCAGACCCCCGAAAAATGGATTTTATGATTTTTTTTTTATTTTTCCGAAAAACTCTTGAAATTTCGCTTCTAACGAGCCCTCAAACAGCTTATATGGACAAGTAAAACTAAAGTTATGCCCAAATGTCCTCCAAAAACCTGTTTTGGCCCACTGTGAGTTTGTTCAAATGTGATGTGTTTTACTAACCAAAAACTTAAACTGTCCTCATTTTGATTGTTTCAAACACAACATTTTGGCTATAGTCTTCATTTCACATCATAAAATAATTCAAAAATAAAGTTCAAACTAAAATTTCAGCATCCAAATCTCTAGTGTGGTCTCGTAGTCGATTAATTTAAGCAAACAAATTCACTGAAAATGGAAGATGGAATTAGAAAAAATAAACAGATTTACTGAAATGGAAGATGAAATGTGATAATACAATGCCCATAGATTAAATAGAAGGTTTAATTAAACATCTATAGGTTATCCTATAAAATGGACAGGGTTCACAGCAATGAGTTACGATAACCAGAATGTTATGGCAAAATAAGGAGGACACTACTTACAAAAATTTCTAAGGAAAGTTATTCACCTCAAAATCTGAAAGGAGTAATTAAAACTTCTTATTTTAATGTCTCACTAATGACTTGTTATCATCAAGAATCCACCCCAAAGAGTATTCTTTCTTTTTGCGGTATAGAAAAGAGAAAAGGCACTCGTCGGATCCCCATGCTCCACTATAAAAGAAAAACTCAAAAATTAAAAAAATCATTTTATTCTTCAAAAAGTTTGTACACAATGGTATTGCAGAAACAGTGAGTCCTGTGTTTCTAATGATCAATTACCTTTTCTAACTGATTATAAAGCACAAACAACAAACTCCTGTATTTAAAAAGAAAGTGAATTTACCTTTTACAATTAATTTTAAAAAAAGCTTTGACATATATATTCGCACCATATCACAGAATCAACGAATCCTTTGTTTCTAATGATCAATTATTTTTCACTGATCAACAAATATTTTTACTGATGAAAATTTAGAAATAAAAGCTTCAAAATCCATATTTATACCATACTGCAAGATGAACAAACAGATTAATTCAATAAGAAAACTATTTTGACTTCAACATGTATTTTACACCAGGCTCTTGCAGAAATAATTAGTTTCTTTGTTCTTACAGATCAATAATTATTTATAATTGATCAGACTGCTAAAATTTCAAGATAATTTCAAAACCTTTAGTGCTGGTTCTTTACTTGACTTGGGAGACTGAAACAAACAATAATTCTTGAAAAATATATTTGATAATATAATTCCATGCACTCTCTTTGTATTGAAATGATACATTTCAGACACCAACATGAAAATTTTTGTTAAAGAATTTCTGCAAACCTTTGATTTGACAGCATTGAACATTATGAAACAGGAAAACACCCACTGAACAGTGATATCCAGTGGAACTTTTAAATCATCACGATCTATTTCTTTCAAAACACTTCCATACTCATGATGATAAAAAGCAGTATCATTGAATATTTCCTCCTATGTAAGACAATCTTTTCGTGTGACACATATCACATTTGAACAAACTGTTTCTCTGTTTGATATCATCAACTGGTGCGGATACTTTTTTCTTTTTAACCACAATATACAAGTAATGATCTTTTGACATAAGTACAAATTCTCAAAAAAGACTCCAACATTGAAATAAAAATTCTTCATTGAAATATGCATTTGCCTTTGTTTATTAAAAATTACCTGTCTCTTCATTTATAGGAATTTGTCAATAATTGTAAAATTTATCAATTAGCTCATTGTGGTTCTTATTATTTGGTATGTAAAACACATAAAAACATAAAACTAATCTCAGAGAGGAATTTTACCTTTGTTTGCAACTTCTATATCGAATATTTAAGAAAATTCACATGCCCCCCAGTAAAAGACCCCAGTTGCACGATTGCCTGACCTGTAGTAAGGATGGCCATGGTTAGAACTCATTTATGTTTTGAAAATTTTTGTGATGAGGATTGATAATTTGGATTATTCGGACTCAATCTGTTTCGGTTGATGTAACTGTCGACTTTCTTTCAGCTGCATGTTTTCGAACTCGGGAACGTATACAAAATTTTGAACTGACCCCTTTATTTAATATGCAATTCGTCAACCGTGATCGGGTAGAAGTGCTATTTTGTATGTTATTCTTAGTTATTATCAACTTCCGGATGATTGTCACTTCGGACTGATTGTTAACCAATGCCTTTAACCGTTACTCCATAGGTCTATGTGAACACAATTCTAGTATGAATTTTAGGAGCCTTAAACCGTATCTTGTCGAGAAAAATCACATAATCTGCCCCCCCCCCCCCCCCCCCTACATACACACACGTGTGTTGTTGGTGCCACAAAACAAAAAGTTGTCAAGGAGGATGGAAAGACCGTAGAGGAAGAACCCCATTCAGACTTCCACTGGAAGGGAGAGTACTGGATTCCGGGGAAGGCTTATTGCCATTGAGATTCTAGGGAGCACCACCTGAATGATCATTGATAATGACTCGTGTGAGCAGAACTCCTAGTGGGTAAATAATAAAAGAAACAGCAATGTGAATGATTTATAAGATTAGCAAAGCAATAGCATATGGAAACACATGGACGTGGTTAGGGAATGGACACTTGAACAGACCAATGTAGTTCTGATTGTGTTGACAGGGCCCAGAAAAACAGTAAATGTAGACTTAAATTTGAGAACAAGAGACGAAATGATAAACCACATCATAAGTGAATGCAGCAAGCTAACCCAAACGGAATATAAAAACGGACATGACTGGGTCGGGAAGTTAATCCACTAGAAACTCTTCAAACGACTGCACTGTGAACATGCAGACGAATGATACAAGCACAAACTGCAGACTGCAGTATTGGAAAATGAAAGCCATCAAATCCTATGGGACATGGAAATATCAAATGGAAAAACAGACATGATAATAGTCAACAAGTAGGAAAAAACCCGCCCAACTCCCTACCCAGGTTGCCCCCCTCCTATAAATCTGACCTCTATCATAGTAGCCTGTTATCTTCAGTGGCAATATGCCTTGTTTGGAGTAAAAAGGAAAGTTGGGAAGAAATAAAAAATGTATGAAGTCATTTTTGACAGCATGAACTTACAAATAAGATAATAATAATGGGACCATACAGGGAATAAGGACCCCAAAACAATGACTAAATGAAAGGGACGCTTTTCTGTCTTCACCAGTGTCTTCCGGTTGACCTGGCCACACACACGTGCACTCTATTTACAACTTTTTAATAAACAAACGAAACATCAAAGCATCCATTTCTTTTAAAAGATGTTAATATTTCTATTATATATTTATTATTTAATGTAGGATGCGTTTATCCTTTTATTTACAAAACTTTTTGAATTCTCGTTCTAAAATGTTTTGTGTCACTATTTACTTACCTTCCCGTTAGGACAGAATGCATAATAAAATAAAATCTTACAGCATGTCTTTTTTTTTTTTACAATATGTTTTAATAAACACAGAAGATTCTATTTTTCGTGTTGTGTATTTTAAGAAAAAGGGGGAGGATATATGCACTCTATTTACAACTTTTTAATAAACAAACGAAACATCGAAGCATCCAAAATGGATATATATTATCTATTTATTATTTAATCTTCCGTTTTGCTTCCCCATGAGTTCAAAAATAAGTTTCCAAACTAAGGAAGTTTAAAGTTTACAGACTTTTTTCCTTTTTTCTGTAAGCAACAAGTATAAACAAAAAAACTAAGATTTAACAAACCTAGAAGGTAATTTTAATTTTTGTCCCAACCCAGAGTGCCTCTTTTTGAGGAGCTTGATTTTTCCCTACATTAAAAGCTGACCTTGTGCCTAATCTACCCTAGTGAGGAGGCCAAATGTCTGTAACTTTTAAAAAATAAAAATGTGTTATTATATATTTCGTTTTTTAGAAAATATATATATTTCGTTTACTTGAGTAATCTTCCTTATTCCCTGTATGGTCGTAATAATGAAACTAAGTTCAAATCAAATTGGTTATATCGTATTCACTTACATTTTTTTTGTTTGTCTTTTTAGACGTTTCACCTTTAAACTAATTTCAATTCTACCCTAAAAGAATTATTGTACAGAACATTTACAGTATCAATATGATATTCTGTTAAATATTTGATCTGAAAGTTCTCAAAAGTCCCATCTTATTCCATTTTTCTTACCATTATTTCTGAATTCATCTTAAAATTTCATTTTCTATTTACTGTGCTTAACCTAATCTGGAAACGTGTAATAATATCATTGGGAAAGGTATGAACGACCCCCTCTGCCATGGATAAAATAGCAACTTGTGTTCAAATAATCGTTTACAATGAACAGGGATGTGGAATTCTGTTTTTCTAATCCTGAAAAAGCGAATATTTACTTAAATCACTGAGTGCTCCACTTTTTGGTTGAAAGTCAGTTTATTTTTTAAATAGGAAAAAGCTGATTTCTGACGAATCGTTTTTTCCTTGCTAGTTGACTGGATTCTCTTTCTCTCTCTCTCTCTCGCTTTATCTTTTTTCTGTTTATTTTTCTTCTGTCTTTCTCTTCCTCTTGCCTTCTTTTTCCCTCTTATGACAGTTCTCTCTGAAAACTGAAAATGTTAATTTTGCTGCGAAGGCTAAAACTTCAAACGATTCATGAAGGGTGTAGGGGAGTTAGGTGACTTTTCTTTCATCAAGAAATAACTTCCTGTCTCCTTCCCCCCTTACATGTGTACTCGGTGTCATTCTTTTAATTTTGAATTTCTTGTTTACAAAGATTGATATTTCACTAGTTAAACATTTTAAAAATTATTTAAAATGTGTTTTTACTACTTATTGCTAGCACATCATCCAAGACGTTTTTTGTTGTGGTTTTTGTGCTGCCCTCTCCACACATAGATCTATGGAGGTCGTGGCCCTCACTCAGGTTGGGAAATGCATATCAATTTTAGTTTTTTGCCATTGGCTGCTCATGTCCCTGAATGAATCATTTCCTATCATTTTGTGTTTTCGTATTAAATAATCAATACACCATAAAATAAACCGGGTATCTTTTACTGAAGTCAACAAAGCAGAAAAAGGTTAAAAACAAAACAAATATGCAACAAATAAATGTTACCAAAGGCAAGATAAGTTACTCTTCTATCTACCTGGATAAGTTTTTTTTGTGTTTTAACTTATTTTAAAATGTTTTTTACTTCAATAAAAAAAGTAAGATTGAAGACATAACGTTAGAATAAAAAAAAAACAGGTGACCATGTAAGGCCTTGAGAATTGCCCTCAAATCACAAATTAAACAAAAATACAGCTAACAACTGTAACCAATCGGTCGAAAATTTTATGTTTAACCGAACTGTATATATTATTAGCTGTATTTGTTTAATTAGCTGTATTTTTGTTTACTTTCCAATTTTAGGGCGATTCTTTCTTTTTTTTAAAATTCTAATGTGATGTCTTTAACCCTACTTTTTTTATTGAACTAAAAAACGCTTTAAAATAAGTTAAAACACAAAAAAAACTTATCCAGGTAGGTAGAAGAGTAACTTATCTTTCCTTTAGTAACGTTTGTTTATTTTTTATTTTGACACATTTTGTACAGTTAAAAATACCCAGCAAACCTAAAAGTAGATTAAATAAGGGTCTAGTTTGAGTTTTCTCAGCAGAAAATGCTACAAAGTATAATGGTCAGCCAAAACATTGTGACATTAACAAACAAAATGAGGAGAACAGTTTGCCAGTAAATTATATAAATTACAATTCCTCAGCACAAAAGCCCTTTTTAGATGCATCTTCATACCTATATAAGAGACTGTCTCCCTTGGTCTGTTTGTCTGTCACAGTTAGTTGAAATAGCAACGAGCGGATTGAATGGACGCATCTGAAGAATGGATCCATCCTTGTATTTCTCCCTAATGATGAAGTCCATGTCAAAACTAGGAGTTCCACCCTCCCAGGCTTTAACTTCTCTCTAATTGCTAATCGCCTGAGGTGCCTCTACCGGGAATGTCAATGGGGCTGCTCAAACATTTTTGTAGGCCTTATCCTAGTGCACTGTCTTCTCAAAACCACACTTGACCTTGAGCCTAACTTCCTGGCAAGGAGATAAATAATATGTCTATCGAATTGGATAAGCCCTCTTATTATCTGTTTATATTATATGTAGTATACATTTGGTAGATAGAGACAGGGATGTGGAGTTGGAATCAAAGCAAATTCATTACTTTAGTGTCAAATTTGACCTTTTAAAATTTCAAGAATACAGTGTTTGGCCTGCCGACTCCACAGCTCTAGTTTTGTTATGTATCACTTAAAATAAAATCAATTTTTTAAAGATTTTGTTCATTAAAAACAAACAAAAACATAGAGGTCCTCAGTCCCCATACTTTAGGTTTTATACAAGACATTGGACACATGATAACCACTTGTAGTAGCAATACACATCGACCAGAAAACGGTTTGGATAATCACAGATTTCAGGGTAGTTCTATTAAAATAGTCATATCTTAAAAACTAAAGCACTTTAAGTTCTCAAAATACCACTATTTTGTTAGGAAATGAATATCCTTTTATGTACATTCATGAATAATAATATACGTAATATATTTTTAAGAGTTTTGAGCAAATAAAGCCAAAAAAATGTTAACGCTATTTTCAGCAATTTATGTCACTTTCTCCCCCCCCCCCCTTCGTTTAAAACTCTGGTACCATCTCTCTGTGCGGATTTTGTCCTGAAATTTGGAAACCAATCAGGAGAAGCATCACTTTTAATGTCTGTCAGTGTACAAAGTAAATAGGCTCATTCCTTTTTTTGAAGTGTTAAAAATAAACCTTCAACATGACGTGTGTTGAACATTTTGAAAAAATGCAACTTCGTCTCCCAATTAGTAAGTAAATCAATCTTTTTACTTTTTTATGCATTAGAATACATATATACAATTATGTATATATGTGTTCTCTTTTGGTAGTAATAATATTTCATTACCCTATCCGAAAAAAAAAAATGGTTTCCATATAGTTTGAAAAAACTGACTGTAGTAGCAGCAGTAATAGTCACGCTACTATAAACACAAGGCGATTTTTATTTATTTTCATTCTAGAATGAATTTTAAAAATTTGAAAATATGAATATAGAAAATGTTCTTACATGTTTAGTTAGAGCTATTCTGTTATCAGAATAATATAATTAATTTAGTTAGAGCTATTCTGTTATCAGAATATATAATTAAAACCATCCCAACCCACCTTGCATTGCGACATAAGCTGTTAACACTTGCAATTTCTTTCTCACATATTTCTGGTCAAATCTTTAAAATATTTATATGGTTGAAAAGATAAGAAAATAATCTTTGTAAATATATAACTTTCATATGCTTTTATCCATTGCATTAGTTTTTAACAGCGAATTCAAACGGTATTTTATTTCGAACAACCAAAAATGCACGTGTTTTTTTTTTGTTTTTTGTAACTTATTTTTACACGTTCGTTTGTTTTGCAAAATAAAAGTGGCAAATCTATATCAATTTTCTTGAAATTTTATAAACATTTAGAAGACACATTAAACTACAATTAGGAATTTTATTTTTACTTCTCTGACTTCTTATTTTGGGGGTACATAATCTTAAAAATAAACCTTCAACATGATGTGTATCGAACATTTTTAAGAAAATTATTTTTCGTACCCCAACTAGTAAATAAATTAATCTTTTATCATGCATTAAAATTATAATTGTATGTTGTTTTGTCTTTGGATAGTAGTAATTTTAAATTACCTTATCCGAAAAAATATTGTCTTTTTTTGAGCGAAAGTCAACAATGGCTGCTAGTATTGCTGATATAACAATCAATCAGCAGCAGCTAACTATAAACTAGTCTTTGTAAAATTCGTTTACGAACTTCTTTTGAAAATAAGACAAAAATACTTTTTGTGCTTAAAAAAGTTAATCCTATTCGGTTATTTTATAAAAAATACTTCAAGAAATACTGGTTTTCACTCAACTTTCGAACTTCTAGTAGTAATAACTTTCTAGTCGCCAATTTAAAAAAAAAATCAAGATTCTACTTTTTTAGGCGATTACGTGTGAACACCCTTAAAGTCTTGGCGAAAAAAAAACAACAAAAAATAATTTAGAATTTAGAGTGGGGAGATCAGTTTCGCATATAAATTTACTGTAAAATGATCTCCAATTTCCCGGCCATTCTTGCCTTTTAGTGAAATTTATAAAATAAATAATTACTCTACCACTAACTCTAGGTACGGCTGACAAGCCCACCTCCTAAAAATGCCTTCTTGAACGTGTCGTACCATTAACCTTAAATATGAGTGGCAAGCCACCCCCTAAAAAACTCCCTTAACTCTAAGTCCGAATGGCAACCTCCATCCAAAACAAAACCCCTTCCTTAACCTTATCACTAACCCTAAGTCCGAGTGGCAAGCCCTAATCCTACAAAAAGCCCATTAAAACCACATAATCGTCTAAAAAAAATGGAGAAAAAAAGCAGACGCCCATTAAAATAAAAACGCACAGGATTTATTTCCCATAGAAAAAAAATTGATTAATGCCCTAAAACGCTAGAATGGCCCGGAAATGGTGAATTATTCGACATTAAATATATGTGAAACTAATCCCCCACTCTAAATTCTAAACTAATTGTTTTTTTTCTTTCTGCTAAGATTTCAGGGTGTTCACACTTAATTGCCCCTAGCCCTACTACTAACCTGAAGTTCAAGTGGTAAGCCCCCCCCCCCCCTCCTCCCACAAAGACCCTCATAATCGTCTAAAAAAAAAACCAAGAAAAACGCACAGGATTTATCTCCCATAGAAAAAATAATTAACTGGCCTAAAACGCTAGAATGGGGGATTATTTTATATTTAATTTATGTGAACTGATCCCCACTCTAAATTCTAAGATAATTGTTTTTGTTTCTTTCTTTCTGCCAAGTTTTTCAGTGTGTTAACATGTAATTGCCTAAATAAAAAAAGTAGAATCTCATATTTTGGGGGGACAAGGGGGTGAGTTAGCGGAGGGTGTTAATCTACAATAATGCCAAAGAAATCTTGGAATATATTCATTTTTAAACAGTCCTAGTATTAGATTTTAGTTTCTTGTACATAAAATGTATTACACTTCAACTTTGAGTTTTCTAACTTTCTTTTAATGGATACATGGTATTTTTAAGGTTGGACCTTTTAGAATTTCAGGAGTATGCGTCACTGGAATGGGGAGGGGTACCATTTGTGAAGAATGTTAGAAATAGTTCTAAATTAGAAATGATGGAACTGTGAAATATCAACAATATCTTGACATAACAAAAGAATTTATCATTTTCATTTTAACTAGCTGACTTACCCAGCGTTGTCTGGATAAGTCAGATATGTTGAATATAAAATATATGTGTGTGTGTATCAGACTGACACACTCGACATTGACCTCAGGTCAAATAAAATATCATTTTGGAAATTGTACCCTCCCAATTTATAACAAGGCTTATTGTGAACCCCATAGTGGGTAAACCCTGACTCTTATCTGGATCATGTTAAATAGTGTAAAGTTGTGGCCTTATACCAATCTACTAGGCAAAAGGAAGTTCTAGATATATTCTTCTGCAACATTTTCTCAACAAAGCTTCCATGTTTTCATAAAACAAAATATTTATTTGACAAAGAATACTTCATTTTTGATTCAAAAGAAGAAAAGGTTCTGTTTCGGAAACGTCAACCATAGATTTTACTGGCAGGGTTTTAGAATCAGTTCTTAACATGTGGAGGGGTGGGGGGATTCAGTAAAATTCATTCGGAATAGTGTATTTGCTTAGTCTTTCTCGAATATTATAAGGAGATATGTTCAGGTTAAAATCTTAAATAAAAAAAGTAAAACTACAATTGGATTCGGGTTCAGACGTGTCAATTATTAACATGCAGACATGGAGACAGTTGGGAAAACCGACCATATTAAGAACCAATCCAATTGCCAGAACAGTGACCGGTGAAAAAGTAAATTTTGAGGGTGAAATAATTGCCGACATGACTTTTAACAGAACGACGAAAAAAGTAAAAATTTACATATTAAAAGACACAGGAAATTTATTTGGCGTAGACCTTATTCAACTATTCAGACTATGGGGATTATCAACCAAGAATTCTTGCCAGGAGAAAATAAATCTGACGACCGGTTCAGGAAAACGAAAAAAGGATTTTGTTTCAACTAGTAATCGTATGAAATGGACTCAAAATAAATTGCCAGCAGAAATGACAGAAATTAAATCACATAAGAAAACAAAATGCACACTGAAAAAAAAAGCAGACACGAAACTAAAAGAAATTAAGCCAAATTATTTGAATAACCAGTGGAAGATTAAAGAGTGAATTCATAGTTAAAAAACTACAATTACTAAAGTTACAAATCAAAGAGTTTTCAGAAGAACTAAAAACTATGAAAGATAAGATGACTTGTCTTGAAATGGAATGTCGAAGAAAAGGCGACATTTTTTCAAAATTTAAAGATTGCTCAAAAGTCAGATATCTAGAATTAAAAAGCTGGAGGATATCAAATCTGAATTTGATAGACCATCAGTTCTCTCATAAGAGATACATAAACCAAATTAGGAGATGACTATCGGAAAACACATACAGCACTACCCAAACAACATTTTCGACATACAGCAATCTCAGAATAGCATCAATCCAAAAAGGAAGCAATACTAGACTCCTGAGGAGGTCAGGCTTGGGGGGGGGGGGGGGTTGATTATGGTGCCGTACATATGACGAACATTTGGACTCGTCCATTCTGAATAAATACTGGAATCATTCGCTTCTCATTTGTTGATCCAACCCTAGTCTACACTAGCAGTCAGGACTAACTGTCCACTTCTCTTGTTTCTCTATTGTATATATTTTTCTCCAATATACTTGTTATACCTAAACCCTGTGTCTATTTTCATTCAGGGCTGTAAACAGGTTCACAACAATAATATTGGCACAATCTCCCATTTTAAAATTCAAATATTTCATATTTGCATTGAATTTAATCCATAGACACCAATTAAGCAACATTCCCTGAATTTCAATTTCTTCTTAAGACCCCTTAAGCTTAGGCCTTAAATTTTAAACATTTTCTAGAATCAAAATCATGTAATGGGTTTTGATTAAAATTAGAATAAGGTTTCTAGACATAAGGTTTAGTATCATTATATCTTGATTTTAATCTTCGTAACGGGACATAAAAGTGGTGCAAAACAGTTCTATTCGACAAATTAATTTTATCCAGCCTGGGGCGGGTGTTCTTATACTTATACTTGTACTAGCAATACACATGAAAAAATTTAAATTGCTTAAAATATCTCAATAGTGGCATATATAGAAAGAGCTTGATGATCTAAGAAAGAATCTTTTTAAATTTTTTAAATCTGATTAAAAATAAGGAAGTTATGACTATTTTTGTGCCTCGCACGATTGGATATTTTCCCCTCTTTAAGACCATATGCGTTTCGTCACATTTTTTACATTAATTTTTCCGTAAAAATGTTATATCTTTGTTAAAACACAAGATTAAGCAATGAAATTTACCATATAAGTGTATTTTTGTACAAGAAATCAGAATATGCCACTGAAAATCTCCAGAAATTGATGGTTTCCAAGTAATCTGCAGTAAATGCACATAAATATGCTGCAATACCTTAAAAATACCATGTATCCATTAAAAAAAAGAAGTTAGAGAACTCAAAATTGAATTGTAATACATTTTATGTACAAGAAACTAAAATCTAATACTAGGACTGTTTAAAAATGAATATATTGCAAAATTTCTTTGGTATTATTGTAGATCAACATCTTCCGCTAAATCACACACCTGTCTCTCCAAAATATGAGATTTTACTTTTTTTTAGGCAATTACACCCTTAAAAACTTGGCAAAAAGAAAGAAACAAAAACAATTATTTTAGAATTTAGAGTGGGGATTAGTTTCACATATAAATTTAATGTAAAATAATTCCCTATTTCAGGGTAATTCTAGTGTTTTAGAGCATTAATCATTTTTTCTATGGAGATAAACCCTGTGCATTTTTCTTGTTTTTTTTGGGTGAGGGGTCTCCTTTTTTCTTTCTCTTTTAGACGATTTTGTGTAGTTTTAAGAGAGTCTTTGTGGGAGGAGGGGGGGGGGCTTGCCACTCTAATTTCGGGTTAGTGGTAGTAGGGCTAGGGGCAATTAAATGTGAACACCCTGAAAACTTAGCAGAAAAAAAAAAAAATTATTTTAGAATTTATAGTGGGGGATTAGTTTCACATAAATTTAATGTAGAATAATTCACCATTTCCTGGCTATTCTAGCGTTTTAGGGCATTAATTATTTTTTATGGGAAATAAATCCTGTGCGTTTTTCTTTATGGGTGTCTGCTTTTTTTTTTTTTTAGACGATTATGTGTGGTTTTACTGGGCTTTTTGTAGGATTGTGGGCTTGCCACTTGTGTTGCATTGTCCTACTCCTATTTGGACTGCGGCAGTACGCGTTTTGTACATTAGTCCCACTACAGGCCGTGGCTGTTCACATTTAATACTCGTCATTTTTAAAACATCACAAATCACATAGTTCATATATTGTTTGCATACCTTTAGATTTCTCCCTCGCCGTGTAGAGGGTCGCCGTCTCGATGTCGTCTAGTGGATGAATTCTTTCTTCTTTTCTTCCTGCCGTGAACCACGCCGTCCGTTGTCTGCAACAAAAGCTTCCTGACTGACTCACCAAACAACAATCTTTTTAATTTCAATTCTTTTTATTGCAAGCGTTAGTTATCTAATCAGCTGGGAGTCATTCACTACGTCGAGAGAGAAAATCACTAGTTACTTAACAATTATTTACTTAACCATTCATGGAAGGGGGGGGGTATCTCTCGCCTGTATTTTCTTAGGGAAATATTTCCCTTATCTGTTGTAGTTTACATGGTAACAATCACGTCTCATCGGTTCGCCTCCAAAACCCAGACTGACTAAACTAGTTTCTCACGAAGAACGAGTGATGTCACGGATCCCTCTGTTTCCCACGCAAGGGCCTGTGATGTCACAGAGCCTCTCGCAAGTGCACACTTACCCTTGATCTGGGATTTCGTCACACGGTGAACTTGTCACATCTGTGATTTCTGACTGTGAGAACAGGCCCTATTCTGCACTCGACTGCCGGGTCCACCCCGCGTTAATTTGCGTAATTCAAACCAACGATTTCCAACAGATACGTCCATTCCCATAGGGCCATTATCCAACACTCGGACTTAGGGTTTGTGATAGGTTATGGAAGGGGTTTTGTTTTGACTGGAGGTTGCCATTCGGACTTAGTGTTAGGGTTGAGGGAGTTTTTTTTAGGAGGAGGCTTGTCACTTAGATTTAAGGTTAATGGTATGATACGTTCAAGAGAAGGCGTTTTTAGGAGGTGGGCTTGTCACTCGAACCTAGAGTTAGTGGAAGAGTAATTATTTATTCTATATCAAGTTTTCAACTTGAAAAAATATTTTTTAAATTGCACTAAAAGGCAAGAATCGATGGGAAATGGGAGATCATTTTACATTAAATTTATATGCAAAACTGATCACCCCACTCTAAATTCTAAATTATTTTTTGTTAGCTTTTTTTGGCCAAGACTTTTAGGTTGTTCACACGTAGACGACTAAAATAGTAGAATCTTATTTTTTTTTAAAATTGGCGACTAGAAAGTCATTACTACTAGAAGTTCGAAAGTTGAGTAAAAACCAGTATTTCTAGAAGTATAAAAATAAAAGAACCACAAACAGAATTAACTTTTTTAAGCACAAAAAGTATTTTTGTCTTTTTTTTTTTTCAAAAGTTCGTAAACGAATTTTACAAAGCTTTATATGCTTTACAAAGTTAGTTTATAGTTAGCTGCTGCTGATTGATTGTTATATCAGCAATACTAGCAGCCATTGTTGACTTTCGCTCAAAAAGGGACAATATTTTTTCGGATACGGTAATTTAAGATTACTACTACCGAAAGACAAAACAACATACAATTATAATTTTAATGTATAAAAAAAGATAAAAGATTGATTTATTTACTAGTTGGGGTACTAAAGATAGTTTTAAAAAAATGTTCAATACATGTCATGTTGAAGGTTTATTTTTAAGATTACAAAAAAAATAATGGATCAATTAATTTTGTACAATAATTGAAATTGATATTTTTCCTGATTGTTTTCCAAATTTCATAACGAAATTTCCCAAAGATTAATGGTACGATATCTTTAAAAGAAGGGGAAGGGGTTTAAAAAAAAAAAAACTGGTGTAAATGTCCAAAAATGACGTTAACATTTTTATAACTTTATTTGCTGAAAACTCTCAAAGTATATAATGTAGATTATTATTTATGTGATATGTGATATTCATTTACGAACAAAATTGTGGTATTTTGACGACTTAAAGTGCTTTGATTTTTAAAATATGACTATTTTAGTAGAACTACCTTGAAATCCGTGATTATCCAAACTGTTTTATGGTCGATGGGTATTGCTACTTGTACTATATACTATATATGTAATATATACTTTATATACTTGTAATAATCCAGATTAAAAAATAACTTATTTTTAAATGTTATAAATTTTTCAGCTTGAATGCTATTTATTTCAATTAGCAATACATATGAAAAAAATTTAAATTGCTTAAAATATCTCACTAATGGCATATATAGAAATAGCTTGATGATCTAAGAAAGAATCTGACTAAAAATAAGGAAGTTATGAGTATTTTTGTGCCTCACACGATTTGATTTTCCCCTCTTTAAGACCATATGCGTTTCATCACATTTTTTACACTAATTTTTCTGTAAAAATGTTATATCTTTGTTAAAACACAAGATTAAGCATTAAATTTTCCATATAAGTGTATTTTTGTACAAGGAATCAGAATATGTGACTGGAAATCTCCAGAAATTAATGGTTTCCAAGTAATCTGCAGTAAATGCACATAAATATGCTGCAATACCTTAAAAATACCATGTATCCATTAAAAAAAGAAGTTAGAGAATTCAAAGTTGAATTGTAATACATTTTATGTACAAGAAACAGAAATCTAATACTAGGACTGAATGAATATATTGCAAGATTTCTTTAGTATTATTGTAGATTTACAGCTACCGCTAAATCGCCCCCTTGCCTCCCCAAAATATGATATTCTACCTTTTTTAAGCAATTATGTGTGAACATCTTGAAAAACTTGTCAGAAAGAAAAAAAACAAAAACAATTATTTTAGAATTTAGAGTGGGGATTAGTTTCACATAAATTTAATGTAAAATAATCCCCCATTTCAGGACTTATCTAGCGTTTTCAGTTAACAATTTTTTTCTATGGGAGATAAATTCTGTGTGTTCCTCTTGTTCCTTTCTCGGGGGGGGGGGGGTCTCTCATTTTTTATTTTTAGACGATTATGTGTAGTTTCAAGCGGATCTTGGGAGGAGGGGGACTTACTACTCTGACTTTGAGTTAGTGGTAGCATTAGGGGCAATTACATGTGAACACCCTGAAAATTTAGCAGAAAGAAAAAGAAAGCAATTATTTTAGAATTTATAGTGGGGGATTAGTTTCACAAATTTAATGTAAAATAATTCACCATTTCCGGGCCATTCTAGCAATTTAGGCAGTGATCAATTTTTTTTCTATGGGGAAATAAAACCTGTGCGTTTTTTTTCATGGGGTATCCTTTTTTTTTCTTTTTTTTTAAGACTATTATGTGTGGTTTTACTGGGCTTTTGTAGAATGGGGGCTTGCCACTCGGTTAGTGATAAGGTTAAGGAAGGGGTTTTGTTTTGAATGGAGGTTGCCATTCGGTAGAGTTGGGCGGTTTTGAAATTTTGGTTTCGGTATCGGTTTCGGTTTTTTTCCCTTAAAACCTCGGTTTACGGTTCGGTTTTTCGGTTTTTTTGAAACAAAATTTTTTTACTATGGAAGCTATTCATTCTCTTGTGTGATGATTAGTTATTATTTAACGTTTAGTTGAATTATGCCACTGTTTCGATAATTTTGTGACTGAATCATTCTCCATGATATGAATCATATAAGTTTTAAGGTGTTGAGTGTTGTAATCAAAGTTCTGATATCTTTTTAACAGTTAACTCGTTAAAACAGTGACCAAAGATTCATGAAAGATTTCTGAAGAATAAAACTGAGTTTGAATATACATTCTATCTAATTCTTTAACCCATCAGAAACTAAAATATAACTCAGAAATGCAAGAAATTAAAAAACGAAAATTTATTTAAACAAACAAAATAATTTTACAAATAAAATTAAGCAAAAATGATGATGAAAATGAAATATTGTCAAAATTATTTGACAGATAAAAATTTTAATTTTTTAATAGGTGAAAATGTTTGCAAGACGTGTCTTGTCGCGTAAAATAAACACACCATATACTTCTCGAATTGCCGGTGTTGACTGTTGGGATGTCTGTCATTTTGTGTGCTCGAAGTTCTGTCAACTGGTGCGTGTTGAGGTTAATATTTGTTTTTAAGACAGGGTAATAAAACTTTATAGACATGTGTAAAAGACTAGTAGTACACCCGAAAATCGCGCCAAGGGAAAAGGAAGGATGGTTAAAAAAAAGTAGAGATTATTAATTCACCTAAAGTCATTTTTTAAGCTTTAAGGTAATTTTAGTCATAGAATTCATGACTTGGATTAAAGTTTAATAATTAAACTTTCGAATAAATTGTCAACTCTAAATAAATACAATATTAACAATTTAGTAAAATATAAATCGTTGCATAGTCTACTTTTTGAATAACCCATTTTTGGGAGAGAAAACGGTATAGTTGAGAGATAGTGACAATTTATGTATGAAGTGGCTTTTCAAAAGTAAACAATGAAATGTCTAATGTTTAAAATAATTTTAAAAATCCGAATAAAGTGACACTAGCATTGGCAACTACTTTTTTTCTTTTTAAATGTTTATACTTACTCACTACTTTTCGTTTATTTACTTTTACAAGTATTTTTTTTTAATTTCATTTTAATAACTTATTTTTTTAGATAACTCTGAAACAAACAAATAATTATTTTACAATTTTGAGTTGAATCAAATAGATTTTCGACGTCATACGGAACGCGTTTGATTTTTTCTTTTTCATTTGAAAATAGTTTATGCTAAAAATACGATGTCATGTTGTCTGTCGTATTTCTCTTTTTTTCATTTGAAAATTCAAAATGTTAATAAACAAATTGTAAACAAAGATTTCTTCCTACAAGTAGCAATACACATGAAAAAATTTAAATTGCTTAAAAAATCTCAATAATGGCATATATAGAAAGAGCTTGATGATCTAAGAAAGAATCTTTTAAAATTTTTTAAAATCTGACTAAAAATAAGGAAGTTATGACTATTTATGTGCCTCGCACAATTGGATATTTTCCCCTCTTTAATACCATATGCGTTTCGTCACAATTTTTACACTAATTTTTCAGTAAAACTGTTATATCTTTGTTAAAACACAAGATTAAGCAATGAAATTTACCATATAAGTGTATTTTTGTACAAGGAATCAGAATATGCCACTGAAAATCTCCAGAAATTAATGGTTTCCAAGTAATCTGCACTAAGTGCACATAAATATGCTGCAATACCTTAAAAATACCATGAATCCATTAAAAGAAAGAAGTTAAAAAACTCAAAGTTGAATTGTAATACATTTTATGTACAAGAAACTAAAATCTAATACTAGGACTGTTTAAAAATGAATATATTGCAAGATTTCTTTAGCATTATTGTAGATTTACACCTTCTGCTAACTCACCCCCTTACCTCCCCAAAATATGAGATTCTACTTTTTTTATTTAGGCAATTACATGTTAACACCCTGAAAAACTTGGCAGAAAGAAAGAAACAAAAACAATTATTTTAGAATTTAAAGTGGGGATCAGTTTCACATAAAATAATCCCCCATTTCAATGCCATTCTAGCGTTTTAGGACAGTTAATTATTTTTTCTATGGGAGATAAATCCTGTGCGTTTTTCTTGTTTTTTTTTTTTCTTTTTTTTTAGACGGGTTTTTGTGGGAGGAGGGGGCTTACCACTTGAACTTCAGGTTAGTGGTAGGGCTAGGGGCAATTAAGTGTGAACACCCTGAAAACTTAGCAGAAAGAAAAAAAACAATTCATTTAGAATTTCGAGTGGGGGATTAGTTTCACATATATTTAATGCAGAATAATTCACCATTTCCGGGCCATTCTAGCGTTTTAGGGCATTAATCAATTTTTTTCTATGGCAAATAGACCCTGTGCGTTTTTTTTTATGGGCGTCTTCTTTTTTTTTCTTTTTTTAGACGATTATGTGTGGTTTTAATGGGCTTTTTTGTAGGATTAGGGCTTCCTACTCGGACTTAGGGTTAGTGATAAGGTTAAGGAAGGGGTTTTGTTTTGGATGGAGGTTGCCATTCGGACTTAGTGTTAGAGTTAAGGGAGTTTTTTAGGAGTGGCTTGCCACTCATATTTAAGGTTAATGGTACGATACGTTCAAGATGGCATTTTTAGGAGGTGGGCTTGTTAGTCGTTAGTCGTACCTAGAGTTAATGGTAGAGTAATTATTTATTTTATAAATTTCACTAAAAGGCAAGAATGCCCGGGAAATCGGAGATCATTTTACATTAAATTTATATGCGAAACTGATCCCCCACTCTAAATTCTAAAATATTTTTTGTTGTTTTTTTCTTTTTTTCGCCAAAACTTTAAGACGTAATCGCCTAAAAAAGTAGAATCTTAATTTTTTTTTTAAATTGGCGACTAGAAATTCATTACTACTAGAAGTTCGAAAGTTGAGTGAAAACCAGTATTTTTTTAAGTATTTTTTATAAAAGAACCAAATAGGATTAACTTTTTTAAGCACAAAAAGTATTATCTTTTTTTACAAGACGCTGCTGCTGATTGATTGTTATATCAGCAATACTAGTAGCCATTGTTGACTTTCGCTCAAAAAAAGGACAATATTTTTTAGGATAAGATAATTTAAAATTACTATTACCGAAAGACAAAACAACGTATAATTATAATTTTAATGCATAAAAAAAGATGAAAGATTAATTTATTTACTAGTTGGGTACGAAAAATGTAACAACATTTTCTATATTCATATTCTAAAATGTTTAAAATTCGTTCTAGAATGAAAATAAACAAAAATCGCCTCGTGTTTATAGCAGTAATTGCAGTAATATATTTGTTCAATCTGTCCTCTTACTAATATAACATTTTTTGGTAATATTCAATTTTATTCAAATCGTAAAATCTTTTCAACTGTGTTTCCTTGTATATGGTGGCTTACTGTATTAAAAACACAATACCGAACGGTTACGGTTTTTAAAAAAAAAACCGATTCGGTATTCGGTATGGAGACGAAACCGAAAAACCGCGGTTTTTCGGTAAAACCGCCCATCTCTACCATTCGGATTTAGGGTTTAGGGAGTTTTATTTTAGGGGGTGGCTTGTCACTCAGATTTAAGATTAATGGTACAACATATTTACAGGACAGCATTTTTAGTGAGTGGGCTTGTCACCTGTACCTAGAGTTAGTGGTAGAGTAATAATTTACTTTATATCATGTTTTCAGCTTGAAAAAATATTTTAAAAATTGCACTAAAAGGCAAGAATGGCCTAGAAATGCGGGATCATTTTATGTTTAAATGCGAAACTGATACCCCCACTCTAAATTCTTTTAGGATGTTCACACGTAATTGCCTGAAAAAGTAGAATTTTATATATATTTCTTTAAATTGGCGACAAGAAAGTTATTACTAGAATTAAAGTTTGAAAGTTGAGTATTTGAAGGAGCCACTGTTTTATAAAAGAAGCACAAACCGCATTAACTTTTTAAGCACAAAAATATTTTTGTCTTTCTTTTTTTTCAAAAGTGGGTGAATGAAGTTTACAAAACTTTTTATAAGCTGCTGCTCCTGCTCGCTATATTATCGCTGATATAGCAAGCAGTTATAATAAATAAAATTGTTGACTTTTGCTGAAATTCTTTCGGATAGGGTAATTCAAAATTACTACCACAGAAAGACAAAACAACATACAATTATAATTTTAATGCATAAAAAAAGTAAAAAAATTGAGTTGGGGGTATGAAAAATATTTTTTTAAAAATGTTTGATACACGTCATGTTGAAGGTTTATTTTTAAGATTACAAAAAAAATAATGGATCAATTAATTTTGTACCCTGACAATAATTGAAACTGATATTTTTCCTAGTTGTTTTCTAAATTTTATGATGAAATTCCTCATAGACGAATGGTACGTCATTTTAAAAAGAACGGGGGGGGGGGGGGGATTAAAAAAGTTACATAAATGGCTGAAAATGGTGTTAACATTTTTATGACTTTATTTGCTGAAAACTCTACAAATATATCATGTATTATTTATTAATGCATGTGAAAGGATATTCATTTCAGAACAAAATGGTGGTATTTTGAGGACTTTGCTTTGGTTTTTAAAATATGATTATTTTAGTAGAACTACCTTGAAATTTGTGATTATCCAAACTGTTTTATAATCGGTGAGTATTGCTATTTCAATCTATTGTTTCACAAAATTACAACTATCATATTGAAAGACATTTATCTTGCCAAATTAATTTGTGAAAATGTCGTAATCAATAATTTTTCATTTTTTTTTTTTTTAACCAAAAAACATTGACCCACAAAGAAAAACGTGCTCAAGTTGAATTAAACTATCAGTTTAATTCAACTTGAGCAAGTTGAATTAAACTATCAGTTTAATTCAACTTGAGCACGTTTTTCTTTGTGGGTCAATGTTTTTGGTTAAAAGTGTGGGTTGCATTTGTAAGATAAAGATTATAAAAATTCTGATATAAAAATTATAGTTTTATGATATGGAAAATATAGACTTTTAAAAGTTTATTTATGTTTTGCATGGACAGTGTTCCCTTGGAACCTTTAATCATTTTGTTGCATACAACCATCTTTAGAATTTGAAAAAAGAACATGCAACATTGAAGAAAATTCATCCACCATTTGACACAATTGTTTTCAAAGTTAGAAATAAAAAAGAAAAGTGTCAGAGCAACATGAACCATGGTACATATATTTCATGTGATCCAAATAACCCAACAAGGGTTGATATGCCATAAACTCAACAACTAACCAACTATTAAACGACCCACAAGGGTTAAACAAAGAAACCAAATCCAACACCTTTATTTTCCCGAAATGTTCAAACCAGCTGGTTTGATAAAAAATAAATAATAACCTTGTATTAAAAATAACTTTGTTTTATTTAGAAGTCTCTGAAACTTCCTGCAACTCAATAAATTAGTCTGACACGGACAACTGGTGTTATATTAACATTTATACGACACACATCGGAGCCACATTCACCAGCAGTAGAATTTTTATCCTATCCGAAGACCCTGCAATTCTAGCACGATTTGTTTAGATATTTCTAAACAAAATTCTGTTTAAAGACTCTCAACACTAGAAATAACAATACCCACCGGCCATAAAACGGTTTGGGTAATCACGGATTTCAAGGTAGCTCTACTAAAATAGCCTGCACTTTAAGTCAAAATACCAGAAATGAATATCCTTTCATATGCATTAATAAATAATAATCAGCAAATAAAGTCATAAAAATGTTAATGCCATTTTTGGCCATTTATGTCACTTTTTTTTTTCTAACCATTCTTTTAAAGATATCGTACCATTCGGCTATGCAGAATTTCGTCATGAAATTTGGAAAACAACTAGGAAAAATATCAATTTCAATTATTGTCGGGGGGGGGGGGTATGAATTGATCCATTATTATTTTTGTAATCTTAAAAATAAACCTTCAACATGACATGTATTGAACATTTTTTTAAACTATTTTTCGTACCCCAACTAGTAAATAAATCAATCTTTTATCTTTTTCTATGCATTAAAATTATAATTGTATGTTTTGTCTTTCGGTAGTAGTAATTTTAAATTACCTTATCCTTTTGAGCGAAAGTCAACAATGGCTGCTAGTATTACTGATATAGCAATCAATCAGTAGCAGCTATTTATAAACAGTTAGCATCGTAAAATTCGTTTACAGAGTTTTAAAGAAAAAAAAAACTTTTTGTGCTTAAGAAAGTTAATTCTGTTTGTGATTCTTTTATAAAAAATACTTCAAGAAATACTGGTTTTAAAATATACTCATCTTCTGAACTTTAATTCTAGTATAATAATGACTTTCTAGTTGTCAATTAAAAAAATTAGATTCTACTGTGAACACCCTAAAAGTCTTGGCAGAAAAAAGACAATAAAAAATATTTTAGAATTTAGAGTGAGGTTATCAGTTTCGCATATAAATTTAACGTAAAATAATCTCCCATTTCCTGGCCATTTTTGCCTTTTAGTTCAATTTTTAAAATATTTTTTCAAGCTGAAAACTTGATATAAAATAAATAATTACTCTACCACTAACTTTATGTTCGAGTGAAAAGTCCTAAAAGTGCCTTCTCTTGAACGTGTCATGCCATTAATCTTAAATCTGAGTGACAAGCCACCCCCTAAAAAACTCCTTTAAACCTAACACTAAGTCCGAATGGCAACCTTCATCCAAAAAAAAAAAACCCTTCTTAACCTTATCACAAACCCTAAGTCTGAATGGCAAGCCCCCAATCATTCAAAATACAAAAAGCCCATTAAAATCACACATAATAGTCTAAAAAAATTTTTTTAAAGCAGACCCTCAAGAAGAACGCACAGATTTTATTTCCCCTACAAAAAATTAATGCCCTAAAACACTAGAATGGCCCGGAATGGCGAATTTTTTTTACATTGAATGCATGTGAAACTAATCCCCCACTATAAATTCTAAAATAATTGGGGTTTTTTCTGCTTAGTTTTCAGGGTGTTCACACGTAATTGCCATTAGCCCAACCACTAACCCGAAGTTCGAGTGGCAAAAATAATTGTTTTTTTTTTTGTTTCTTTCAACCAAGTTTTTCAGGGTGTTCACATGAAATTGCCTAAAAAAAGGTAGAATCTCATATTTTGGGGAGGCAAGGGGGCGATTTAACGGAAGGTGTTAATCTATAATAATATCAAAGTAATCTTGCAATATATTCATTTTTAAACATACCTAGTATTGTGACAAAGTATCCGGGGCCCCATGGGGATCGGGTACCCTGGTTACGCACTAGTAGGCATCTTGGTGGTGATGCTAGGCCCTGCGTAGAGACAAAGAGGAGATATAAAACTAGTATATATTTGACATGGAAACAAGCTTATTCAAACAACGGAAAAAGGGGACGGATTGTCTTGATTGGTCGTGTTTGGTAGTCAGCACCGATCGCCACTGCAACAAGGAGACAGTGTCCAGTTAAAGATTTTAAAAAATCCATGATCTTAGCGTTAATTGTAATAAATGTCAACAAAGAGATATGGTTGTTTGAGTGAGTGATACGCTTTGGGTTTGCGATTCTGGAGGTCTGCTTTAACTTGGCAGATAATTATCTTGGCCTGTCATCGTTAATTACGGCAGAGAGCCTCCGGCCCACACAGCGTGAATGAGAAGGCAATTGTTTTGTGATAACGCCAGGCCAGAAAGGAAATTCCATTTATTCTAGGGAAGGGGAGTGAGGCGCCGTCCCCACCCCCGTTGAAAGAGGAATAGAGAAGAGAAGGACAGAACCAGTAGAGACGGCGAGAGAGCCAGTCAGTGTTGGACGTTCGTCTGACGCGCGCCGATGAAGGTGAAGTAGAGAACGAGTACACAGTTAGTCAGAGAGTTGAATTGTCGTTAGAGTCGGACGTGCCCGACGCCGCACGCCGATGATGGTGTGCGACGAAGAGAAGAAAACCAAACTCCCATCGTTTTCTTAGCCAGTTAATTTGTGATTAACAACCACTTGTGAACGAACTTACACACACACAGAAAACCAACGAGATAACTTAGAGCAAATAACTTTTACGAGTACAGTAGACATTAATCTAATGTAAAATCAATTCTTTTATTTTAATAAGTACTCTTCAATACAAAAAACCCCGACCGAGTTGTTGAACATTGTTCTATTCCTTTTGTTCTACTTTGAATAATCTTTCGCCCTCAGAGAGCCAACCGGTTGCTGTTCGCCCAGTGATCGCTCGCTGATATAAACAGTCTCAACGTGGGAGTTGGACGAGACGACAAGATCATCATCGTTGCCATCCCGGCCGAGAGGAATTTCGATCGACATATTTTTTTATTGCCACTATGACGATCGGCTGAAGTGTGTTCACGGTCTG
>OY744534.1:33687483-33692349 GCA_963556195.1 Sepiola atlantica
ATATCAGGAATTGCGATTGGAGTTACTACAGCACGGTTTTAACATTCCAGTGAGAAATGAGGTTGATAAAATCAAGAAAACTCTTCTCTCCTCATCCATTTTTTCTGAGGCTGTCAAAAGCAGTGTTACGTGCAGGAGGTCATTTTGCAGACTGTCAACTCCTTGCTTGAGATCAACGAACTGACACCAAATGCAGATCTCAAAGTTGTTAAGTTTGGGTTCGACGTTTCTGGATCCCACCAAATTCGTCACCAGAACGCTGAAGAAGAGGATAGTGGAGACAGCAGTGATGCAGAGGAATAGAAAAAAACGACGAGTTACCTTGGTGGATTTTGGTGTCCACTGCATGTATTCTGTGACGATATAACACTCTGGACTAACCCTCTCTCTAACTCAAACTTGTATGCAAGACCAGTCTGTCTTGTTAGGGGAAAGGAAACGCAAGAATCTGTTTCTTTGCACTTCAAACCGTACATGGACGAACTGGCGAAGCTCGAGAAGACTGTCATCCCAATTACAAGTGATTGTTTAGCAACGGTAATTACAGAACTTTCGATGATGGACGGCAAAATGGTAGATCTGATTCAAGGAGAATGATGATCAAGACACATCCTAAGATTGCGTCCTGAAAATGGCAACTTGAGTGTAAATGTTGCAAACGACTCGGCCATACCATCCGATCTTGCCCTCAAAAGCTTGTATCTGTACTTGATGAGGAAGCAACCAGGGTTCAGAATTATTTTGAATAACTTTTGCTCTGCTAGGTTCTGTTAAATTATCTTGTTGTTAATAGCACATATTCCAGCTCTTGTTTGTCAATTTAATAATAAAGGTTTTGTAAAACTTGAATTGTCATGTTGGTGATCTTGATAACTTCCATTGAGTATCGAATTTCCAGTTCCAGTAAATTCATCAGTATACTATGTTCCTTTAATGACTAATCACACTACCCAAGATTGTTAACAGTTTTTGTTCAGATTTTTAATTTAGGGGGAAAATATTGCTTGAGATAATGATATGTTTCGAATTTTTTTCCCCTCTTTTAGGAAAATTTAGGGACTTTTACGTAAATAATATCTCATCACATTGACTTAAAAGAATTAAGATAGAGGTACTTAGATCCTAAATTCTTTCAACTACTGCTTATTATGATTCTAAAATGGGCTCAACCATGTCCTAACTCAATGCGGTTCAAATTTTATAACTCAAAGTTGGGTTCAACGCATGGAAAAATCGCGATACAAAATGTATATTTTGAAAAAAAATGGAAAAAAATGAATAATTTCAAGCCAAATTATTTAAAAATCCCACAATTTCCACAACATCTGTTTAATGATTGTAATGGGTCACATGTTATACATGATCACCTTCAAAACCGTTTTGATGGGCATTGATGGGCTTTTTTGATTTTTAATATTGAAAATCAGAATACGATATTGATAACATGCATTTAATGGCATATTCCAACATCGATATGTCTTCTCTTTCTTACCACTTCTTATCACTCTGGGTGCAAGGTTGGAGCTTTAAACCTATCTAAAGTGGTTTTGTACAGGGTACCATATGATAAAATCCCAAACTCAACCCCCAGGGTCATAACAGATAATTTCCACTTATACAGTAACTAGGGCTATTTTTTTAGGAAATCTCATACTTCTCAGTTGACCGTGCAAATTATGCACAAACTTTTGTGAGGTAGTCGACTTTATGAAGCCACCATTTCTTTTTGGATGAAGCTTTTGAGCTACTTTTTTTTGCAAATGATCACTTTTATTCCAAATTTTTGAAATATCAGTGCCACTATATCTCCCTTTTTAGGTCTAAAAACAGTTGTTTCCACCTCTGGGCACACTGTGCGGTAGTACATCCATCCTGGCTGTGTCATTTTGCGGTATTCGCCTCCCCATAATGGAAGCATTGTTCATTCAATTAAAAAAGCCCAACATCAACCATGCCTGTTATGAGGGGTGCGAAGGCGTGTTGAAATGCTGTTGAATGTTTTTAATGTTTTTAAACACATGGAAACGTCTTAAATAAATTCACCAATTTTATTTTGGATTGATCAATCATCCGCCTGATAACGACCAATGATGGTCGAAAACGTTCGCGTTAAATATTGACATTTCCTACACTCCTTGGTTTATAGTACAAGATCTATTGTTCGACGAATAGAAAGATAGGATCAACCAGATATGTATAAACGAAGAATTGTTGCCTAATTATACAAAATATATACATATATTTGTGTGTGTGGGTATATATATATATGTGTGTGTGTGTGGGTATATATATATATATGTGTGGGTATGTGTGTGTGTGGGTATATATATATATGTGTGGGTATGTGTGTGTGTGGGTATATATATATATATGTGTGGGTATGTGTGTGTATGGGCATGTATATATATATATGTGTGTGTGTATTGGTATATACATATGTGTGTGTGTGTGTGTATATGTGTGGGGGTATATGTGTGTGTGTGGATATATATATGTGTGTGTGTGTGGATATATATATGTGTGTATGTGTGGATATATATATGTGTGTGTGTGTGTGGATATATATATGTGTGTGTGTGTATGTGTGTGTGTGTGTATATATATATGTGTGTGTGGGTATGTATATATATGTGTGTGTGGGTATATATATATATGTGTAGGTATATATATATGTGTGTGTAGGTATATATACGTGTGTGTGGGGGTATATATGTGTGTTAGTGGGTATATATATGTGTGTTAGTGGGTATATATATGTGTGTGTGGGTATATATATGTGTGTGTGTGTGTGGGTATATATATATATGTGTGTGTGTGGGTATATATATGTGTGTGTGAGTTTATATATATGTGTGTGTGTGGGTGTAGGTATATATATATGTGTGTGTGGGGGGGGTATATATTAGAGTTGGGCGGTTTTGAAATTTTGGTTTCGGTATCGGTTTCGTTTTTTTTCCCATAAAACCTCGGTTTACGGTTCGGTTTTTCTGAAAAAAAATTTTTTACTATGGAAGCTATTCATTCTCTTGTGTGATGATTAGTTATTATTCAACGTTTAGTTGAATTATGCCACTGTTTCGATAATTTTGTGACTGAATCATTCTCCATGATATGAATCATAACGATTCCTGCGTTATTTTGCCGGTTCATGTATATTTAACTAAATTGTTAAACATACAGTGACGCCCGGCACAATAATTATTTACGAATGTAAAGGGATCGTTATTATGCCGGTTCATTTTTTTTTTTTAAACCCAATTGTTATGACCTTGCGAAAGAAAAGGTAATGAAATAAATAAGGGCAAATATTTAAAAAACAATTTTTCATCATCAGTTGTGTTGGTTAAAGAAATAAAATAAAATCGACCTGCCCTATTGTGTCGGTTAAAGAAATATCTGCTTTTAATACAAAAAAACATTAAAAGTAAAATAATTAAATGAACGGAAATATTAGAGACAATTAGATTATTTAGTCGGATTTCATTTGCTGTAAAGCGTATCTGATGTAATTTATTTACGAATTGCTGTTTGCAGACGGGAATATTGGGACCCCATTCGTACACAAGCATCTGAAATCCGGCTAAAGAATCTAATTGTCTCTAATATTTTCGTTCATTCAATTAATTTTTATTTTCAACTGCTACACATTTTAATCCAAGGTTGAATTGTTTTACAAACGAACATTGTGAAGCGGCAGCACTTTTTATACCCGCCACAGGAGCCGGAGATACCACGGGCACCAGTAGGCGTGGCTCAAATGAACCAAACAATCGCAATCATTTTAAAATAGATATTTTACCTTTATTATTAAAAAAAATACTATTTTTCTTTTCGGTTTATTTTTATTTAGTTACTTTTCATAATATAATTAATGTTGATGAATTTTCCCAACATTACTAAGTCTGCTCTCGATTTAAGTAATTGAAATTAAGGAAAGTTATATATAAAGAAAAAAATAAGCAACAAATGTTACCAAAAGCAACATAAATTATTCTTCTACCTACCTGTATAAGTTTATTTGATTATTTTATTATTTATTTTGATAAATGATTTTTTTAAATAAAAATAAATAATAAAATAAACAAATGAACTTATACAGGTAGGTAGAAGAATAATTTATGTTGCCTTTGGTAACATTTACTTGTTGAATTAACTTGTTAAAAATGTGCTTTAATAGGTGTTGCTTCGTAATCCTTGAACCAAAGCCAAACTTAAAAAAATAATGAAGTTATTAAGTTGTTGAATTAACTTGTTAAAAATGTGCTTTACAAAGGAAAGATTTTAATGTAAAATTCTGATTTTCTTTATGAAGAAAAACTTTGATAATGTTAAAATATACAGAAAATCACTGGATTTAAACAGTTTCTATTTAAAAATGTTCTTTCAATGAAATCATAAAATAAGTCGTAATTTTGAAGAGTTCACTCCTAATCGAATCAACCGGAAGTAAAAATTAATTTTATCGTTATTTTAAAATATATTGTCGCTTAATAAAGTTTTAAATTATACAAAAAATCAATCAGGCAAAGTTTAATTAAAAACAAACAAAAAAAATCAATCAGGCAAAGTTTTAAATTATAAATAAAATTTCGTTTGATAAAGTTTTAAATAATAGAAAAAATTAATTTAAATAATAAAAAAAAAGTAATTTATAGTTAAATAAACACGAGCCGGCAAAATAACGTAAGACTCATTATTGTGCCGGGCGTCACTGTATGTTTAACAATTTAGTTAAATATACATGAACTGGCAAAATAACGCAGGAATCGTTATTTTGCCGGGACCGGCAATATAGCCTATTCGTAAGTTTTAAGGTGTTGACGGTTGTACTCAAAGCTCTGATACCTTTTCAACAGTTAACTCGTT
>OY744534.1:33692549-33697549 GCA_963556195.1 Sepiola atlantica
ATCTTACCTGTGTAGCCAAGGAACAAAACGTCAGCACCGCTTCTTTGTTGTGTGCACTGACTGAACGCTGGGCACAGTGGCATGGAGATGAAAAACCCGATATGGATGCAATGTCGACGTGTTTCCTCCTATACAACATAAATCTCTGTCAACTAATATCAGGAATTGCGATTGGAGTTACTACAGCACGGTTTTAACATTCCAGTGAGAAATGAGGTTGATAAAATCAAGAAAACTCTTCTCTCCTCATCCATTTTTTCTGAGGCTGTCAAAAGCAGTGTTACGTGCAGGAGGTCATTTTGCAGACTGTCAACTCCTTGCTTGAGATCAACGAACTGACACCAAATGCAGATCTCAAAGTTGTTAAGTTTGGGTTCGACGTTTCTGGATCCCACCAAATTCGTCACCAGAACGCTGAAGAAGAGGATAGTGGAGACAGCAGTGATGCAGAGGAATAGAAAAAAACGACGAGTTACCTTGGTGGATTTTGGTGTCCACTGCATGTATTCTGTGACGATATAACACTCTGGACTAACCCTCTCTCTAACTCAAACTTGTATGCAAGACCAGTCTGTCTTGTTAGGGGAAAGGAAACGCAAGAATCTGTTTCTTTGCACTTCAAACCGTACATGGACGAACTGGCGAAGCTCGAGAAGACTGTCATCCCAATTACAAGTGATTGTTTAGCAACGGTAATTACAGAACTTTCGATGATGGACGGCAAAATGGTAGATCTGATTCAAGGAGAATGATGATCAAGACACATCCTAAGATTGCGTCCTGAAAATGGCAACTTGAGTGTAAATGTTGCAAACGACTCGGCCATACCATCCGATCTTGCCCTCAAAAGCTTGTATCTGTACTTGATGAGGAAGCAACCAGGGTTCAGAATTATTTTGAATAACTTTTGCTCTGCTAGGTTCTGTTAAATTATCTTGTTGTTAATAGCACATATTCCAGCTCTTGTTTGTCAATTTAATAATAAAGGTTTTGTAAAACTTGAATTGTCATGTTGGTGATCTTGATAACTTCCATTGAGTATCGAATTTCCAGTTCCAGTAAATTCATCAGTATACTATGTTCCTTTAATGACTAATCACACTACCCAAGATTGTTAACAGTTTTTGTTCAGATTTTTAATTTAGGGGGAAAATATTGCTTGAGATAATGATATGTTTCGAATTTTTTTCCCCTCTTTTAGGAAAATTTAGGGACTTTTACGTAAATAATATCTCATCACATTGACTTAAAAGAATTAAGATAGAGGTACTTAGATCCTAAATTCTTTCAACTACTGCTTATTATGATTCTAAAATGGGCTCAACCATGTCCTAACTCAATGCGGTTCAAATTTTATAACTCAAAGTTGGGTTCAACGCATGGAAAAATCGCGATACAAAATGTATATTTTGAAAAAAAATGGAAAAAAATGAATAATTTCAAGCCAAATTATTTAAAAATCCCACAATTTCCACAACATCTGTTTAATGATTGTAATGGGTCACATGTTATACATGATCACCTTCAAAACCGTTTTGATGGGCATTGATGGGCTTTTTTGATTTTTAATATTGAAAATCAGAATACGATATTGATAACATGCATTTAATGGCATATTCCAACATCGATATGTCTTCTCTTTCTTACCACTTCTTATCACTCTGGGTGCAAGGTTGGAGCTTTAAACCTATCTAAAGTGGTTTTGTACAGGGTACCATATGATAAAATCCCAAACTCAACCCCCAGGGTCATAACAGATAATTTCCACTTATACAGTAACTAGGGCTATTTTTTTAGGAAATCTCATACTTCTCAGTTGACCGTGCAAATTATGCACAAACTTTTGTGAGGTAGTCGACTTTATGAAGCCACCATTTCTTTTTGGATGAAGCTTTTGAGCTACTTTTTTTTGCAAATGATCACTTTTATTCCAAATTTTTGAAATATCAGTGCCACTATATCTCCCTTTTTAGGTCTAAAAACAGTTGTTTCCACCTCTGGGCACACTGTGCGGTAGTACATCCATCCTGGCTGTGTCATTTTGCGGTATTCGCCTCCCCATAATGGAAGCATTGTTCATTCAATTAAAAAAGCCCAACATCAACCATGCCTGTTATGAGGGGTGCGAAGGCGTGTTGAAATGCTGTTGAATGTTTTTAATGTTTTTAAACACATGGAAACGTCTTAAATAAATTCACCAATTTTATTTTGGATTGATCAATCATCCGCCTGATAACGACCAATGATGGTCGAAAACGTTCGCGTTAAATATTGACATTTCCTACACTCCTTGGTTTATAGTACAAGATCTATTGTTCGACGAATAGAAAGATAGGATCAACCAGATATGTATAAACGAAGAATTGTTGCCTAATTATACAAAATATATACATATATTTGTGTGTGTGGGTATATATATATATGTGTGTGTGTGTGGGTATATATATATATATGTGTGGGTATGTGTGTGTGTGGGTATATATATATATGTGTGGGTATGTGTGTGTGTGGGTATATATATATATATGTGTGGGTATGTGTGTGTATGGGCATGTATATATATATATGTGTGTGTGTATTGGTATATACATATGTGTGTGTGTGTGTGTATATGTGTGGGGGTATATGTGTGTGTGTGGATATATATATGTGTGTGTGTGTGGATATATATATGTGTGTATGTGTGGATATATATATGTGTGTGTGTGTGTGGATATATATATGTGTGTGTGTGTATGTGTGTGTGTGTGTATATATATATGTGTGTGTGGGTATGTATATATATGTGTGTGTGGGTATATATATATATGTGTAGGTATATATATATGTGTGTGTAGGTATATATACGTGTGTGTGGGGGTATATATGTGTGTTAGTGGGTATATATATGTGTGTTAGTGGGTATATATATGTGTGTGTGGGTATATATATGTGTGTGTGTGTGTGGGTATATATATATATGTGTGTGTGTGGGTATATATATGTGTGTGTGAGTTTATATATATGTGTGTGTGTGGGTGTAGGTATATATATATGTGTGTGTGGGGGGGGTATATATTAGAGTTGGGCGGTTTTGAAATTTTGGTTTCGGTATCGGTTTCGTTTTTTTTCCCATAAAACCTCGGTTTACGGTTCGGTTTTTCTGAAAAAAAATTTTTTACTATGGAAGCTATTCATTCTCTTGTGTGATGATTAGTTATTATTCAACGTTTAGTTGAATTATGCCACTGTTTCGATAATTTTGTGACTGAATCATTCTCCATGATATGAATCATAACGATTCCTGCGTTATTTTGCCGGTTCATGTATATTTAACTAAATTGTTAAACATACAGTGACGCCCGGCACAATAATTATTTACGAATGTAAAGGGATCGTTATTATGCCGGTTCATTTTTTTTTTTTAAACCCAATTGTTATGACCTTGCGAAAGAAAAGGTAATGAAATAAATAAGGGCAAATATTTAAAAAACAATTTTTCATCATCAGTTGTGTTGGTTAAAGAAATAAAATAAAATCGACCTGCCCTATTGTGTCGGTTAAAGAAATATCTGCTTTTAATACAAAAAAACATTAAAAGTAAAATAATTAAATGAACGGAAATATTAGAGACAATTAGATTATTTAGTCGGATTTCATTTGCTGTAAAGCGTATCTGATGTAATTTATTTACGAATTGCTGTTTGCAGACGGGAATATTGGGACCCCATTCGTACACAAGCATCTGAAATCCGGCTAAAGAATCTAATTGTCTCTAATATTTTCGTTCATTCAATTAATTTTTATTTTCAACTGCTACACATTTTAATCCAAGGTTGAATTGTTTTACAAACGAACATTGTGAAGCGGCAGCACTTTTTATACCCGCCACAGGAGCCGGAGATACCACGGGCACCAGTAGGCGTGGCTCAAATGAACCAAACAATCGCAATCATTTTAAAATAGATATTTTACCTTTATTATTAAAAAAAATACTATTTTTCTTTTCGGTTTATTTTTATTTAGTTACTTTTCATAATATAATTAATGTTGATGAATTTTCCCAACATTACTAAGTCTGCTCTCGATTTAAGTAATTGAAATTAAGGAAAGTTATATATAAAGAAAAAAATAAGCAACAAATGTTACCAAAAGCAACATAAATTATTCTTCTACCTACCTGTATAAGTTTATTTGATTATTTTATTATTTATTTTGATAAATGATTTTTTTAAATAAAAATAAATAATAAAATAAACAAATGAACTTATACAGGTAGGTAGAAGAATAATTTATGTTGCCTTTGGTAACATTTACTTGTTGAATTAACTTGTTAAAAATGTGCTTTAATAGGTGTTGCTTCGTAATCCTTGAACCAAAGCCAAACTTAAAAAAATAATGAAGTTATTAAGTTGTTGAATTAACTTGTTAAAAATGTGCTTTACAAAGGAAAGATTTTAATGTAAAATTCTGATTTTCTTTATGAAGAAAAACTTTGATAATGTTAAAATATACAGAAAATCACTGGATTTAAACAGTTTCTATTTAAAAATGTTCTTTCAATGAAATCATAAAATAAGTCGTAATTTTGAAGAGTTCACTCCTAATCGAATCAACCGGAAGTAAAAATTAATTTTATCGTTATTTTAAAATATATTGTCGCTTAATAAAGTTTTAAATTATACAAAAAATCAATCAGGCAAAGTTTAATTAAAAACAAACAAAAAAAATCAATCAGGCAAAGTTTTAAATTATAAATAAAATTTCGTTTGATAAAGTTTTAAAATAATAGAAAAAATTAATTTAAATAATAAAAAAAAAGTAATTTATAGTTAAATAAACACGAGCCGGCAAAATAACGTAAGACTCATTATTGTGCCGGGCGTCACTGTATGTTTAACAATTTAGTTAAATATACATGAACTGGCAAAATAACGCAGGAATCGTTATTTTGCCGGGACCGGCAATATAGCCTATTCGTAAGTTTTAAGGTGTTGACGGTTGTACTCAAAGCTCTGATA
>OY744534.1:33702549-33767549 GCA_963556195.1 Sepiola atlantica
TTGCATTGCAATGCAAGAGAAGTTGGAAGATAACGGCTTTGATGACCGGCTTGTTTTTAGCGATGAGGCGACCTTCCATCTGAATGGCAAAGTTAACAAGCATAACACCTGCATATGGGGTACTGAGAATCCTCATGAACTTCTTGAGCACGAGCGAGATTCACCAAAAGTGAACGTGTTTTGTGCAATTTCCAAGAAAGGTGTCTATGGACCGTTCTTCTTTGAAGAGGCAACTATCACTGGTGAATCCTATCTCAACATGCTGGAAGACTGGTTAATGGCTCAGTTGGAACAAGCAGAATCTGATGACTTCATTTTTCAACAAGATGGTGCACCACCACACTGGAGTCTTAGAGTAAGGCAGTTTCTTAACACAAGGCTGCCTGGTAGATGGATTGGGAGATCTGGGCGAGGTGATGACGTTCTCATGCCCTGGCCTCCTAGGTCTCCAGATCTTACCCCGTGTGACTTTTTCCTTTGGGGCTTTGTCAAGCAACAAGTCTATGTGCCGCCCCTTCCAAGAGATATTGACGAACTAAAGGCTCGAGTAACGGCAGTTGTGGGAACCATTGACGTCAAGATACTGGAACGTGTTTGGCAGGAAATGGACTATCGACTAGATGTCTGCCGTGTGACGAATGGTGCTCATATTGAGCAACTTTGAAGATTCCCCACAAAACTTGAAACTTTAACCTTTCCAACGGTACCAATTTCATTTTTCAACTCCTAATAGTTTTTGAGTTATTAAAAATCGTTATGTTCCCAAGACTTTTGAAACACCCTGTATATATGGGTGCGTGGGTGGGTGTGTATGTATATATATATATATATATATATATATATATATATATATGTATATATATATATATATGGGTGTGTGTGGGTTGGTATATATATATATATATATATGTGTGTGTGTGTGTGGGTATATATATATGTGTGAGTATATATATACGTGTGTGTGTGTGGGTATATATATATGTGTGTGTGTGTGTGGGTATATATGTGTGTGTGTGTGGGTATGTGTGTGTGTGTGGGTATATATATGTGTGTGTGGGTGTATATATATATGTGTGTGTGTGGGTATATATATATGTGCCTGTCTGTGGGTATATATATGTATGTGTTAGTGTGGATATATATAATATATATGTGTGGGTATATATATATGTGTGTGGGTATATATATATGTGTGTGTAGGTATATATATGTGTGTGGGGTATATATATATTTTTGTGTGGGTATGTATATATATGTGCGTGAGTGGGTATATATGTATATGTGTGTGTATGTCGGTATATATATGTGTGTGTATATATATGTGTGTGTGTGTGTATATATATTTGTATGTGTGTGGGTTTATATATATATGTGTGTGGGTTTATATATATATGTGTGTGGGTTTATATATATATATGTGTGTGTGTGGGTTATATATATATATGTGTGTGTGTGGGTTTATATATGTGGGTGGGTATATATATATATATGTGTGTGTGTGGGTAAATATATATGTGTGGGTGGTATAAATATATACATATATGTGTGTGTGTGTGTGTGTATATATGTGTGTGTGTGGGTAAATATATATGTGTGTGGGTAAATATATATGTGTGTGTGTGTGGGTAAATATATATGTGTGTGTGTGTGGGTATATATATATGTGTGTGTGTGTGGGTATATATATATATATATATGTGTGTGTGGGGGTATGTATATATACATGTATGTGTGTGTGGGTGGGTATATATATGTGTGTCTGTGTATATATATATGTGGGTGTATATATGTGTGTGTATATAGATATGTGGGTGTATATATATATATGTGTGTGTGTGTATATATATATGTGTGTATATATATGTGGGTGTGTATATATATATATATGTGTGTGTGTCTGTATATATATATGTGTGTGTGTGTCTGTATATATATATGTATATATGTGTGTATATATGTGTATGTATATATATATATGTGTGTGTATATATGTGTGTGTATGTATATATATATGTGTGTATATACGTGTGTGTATGTATATATATATGCGTGTATATATGTGTGTGTATATATATATATATGCGTGTGTGTATATATGTGTGTGTATGTATATATGTGTATATATGTGTGTGTATGTGTATATATATATATATATGAATAATGAATAATATGGGGAAAACTTTATATAAGATGAAAAAGAAAAAAAGAAAAAATAATTTTGTATAAAACAAATTTAAAAAAAAAAAAACGTTTTGTATGGTTTCGGAATTTACGAATAAAAAAATTCACGAATAAAAACAAAGTTCTCACATTAGCATAAAAAAAAAAACACAAAAACTTTGAAGTTCCCAAGGCAGCCTTTCATCCGACCCTCGTCAGGGGAATCGTCGGTAGAGTGATTAAAATACACGAACAACCATAAACTGGTGTAAAATAAAGTTGCAAGCAGGTGGCATAAGGTTGTATACATGCGAAATAATATACATAAATAAACGCAAGTAAAGAATATATATATATATGGGAAGAAAAGGATGAAGGTAATCCGACGTGATGGTAAAATGAAAAAGGAAAACCAAAAACTGGATGTTTTTTATGTGTACATCAACGTTTCGTCTTTATTTATAAGACTTCATCAGGATGATGATATAGGGAAAAGATATCATGCAAGCACAGATACATGTAGGGTAGACATGTTGGGAAGAAAAATAAAATAAAATGAAAAATAATGGCAGCGTCTTGCTGGACGTCCGTACTTGTTAGAGAATGAAAATGAGTGGGAGAAAAAAGGGGAAGGGTGGAGGGAGCAAGGACTACTGTGGCTGGCGATGAGAGAAAGAGGTGGGGGATGAGCAGGGGTAAAATGGATGGCAGAGAGAGATTGGAGGAAGAGGGGGAGGGGGTGTTTGACCAGATGGCTGTGGTCGAGATTGAAGGGGAAGAGTGAGTTGGAATGTTTGTGTGTGGGGGGTGTATGCAGGGAAAATGGGGATGGGTAGAGAGGGAGGGGGGGCTGTGATTTTGGTGGATGGGTGAAAGTTATGGTCTTAGAGAGCGTTTGGAGAAAATGAGGGAATTTAAGAAGAGGTATGGGAGAAAATAGATGAGAGGGGGAAGAGGGAGGATTTGTCGTGATAGGGTGTGAAATATTTGAAATATTTGGAAAATGATAGCAATGAGTGAGGGATTGGAGTGGGTGGGGGAGGGGGGTGATTGAAAGGGTGGGTGAGGAATATTTGAAATATTTGGAACATGAGAAAGTTTATTTGGACTGTAGTATTAAAAATGTGAGGGAAAAAAGTGAGGAAAAATAAGAGAAGATTCAGGGAGAAGAAGGAAGGGTGTGGGTGAATGGAAGAGTGTCATAAGGTTAGAGATGAAAATAAAAGTTAGCCATGATCAGGCAAAAGACTTTGTTCTGTGAGGATGATCTTGCTTATTAAGGGTGATAGGTTAAAGAAACCATTTCGCTGCTTGATGGTAGTGGAGGATGTGATGAGGGCAGTTTCCAATAATCTTCGCCGAGATTTGTTGTGGATGTGTTTAGTGATTTTGGCTTGTTCAAATTTGAATGCATGACCATATTCTAGAGCATGGGAGAAAAGTGCACTAAGAGGGTTGTTGTTTTTTATGTCCCTTTTATGTTCATTTAATCGTTTCTTTAATTCACGTTGTGTTTCTCCCACGTAGAATTGATGGCAATCATTGCAAGGGACAGTGTATAAGCCGGCATGGGATGTGGGTGTTTTTTGGAAATGTCTGGATGTGTTTAAAGTTTGTTTTATGGATTGAGAAGTGGTTTGTACTATTGGAATGCCTAGTTTGTTGAGCGTGTTGCATATGGATGTGTTATTGGAATGCGTGGGTAGGAGAAGGGGTCTGTCTATGAGAGAGGTGTTAGGGGTTTGATTTTTTTGTGTGCTGCCATTATTTTTCATTTTATTTTATTTTTCTTCCCAACATGTCTACCCTACATGTATCTGTGCTTGCATGATATCTTTTCCCTATATCATCATCCTGATGAAGTCTTATAAATAAAGACGAAACGTTGATGTACACATAAAAAACATCCAGTTTTTGGTTTTCCTTTTTCATTTTACCATATATATATATATATATATTTTTTTTTTTTTTTTTTTTTTTATACCCCAAATCACCTTGCGGATGACCACGAATCGCCGAATAACTGTAGGGAAAATTTCAATTGCCTTTGTCTACAGAGATGCATTCGTCGTCATGAACCCGTCCCGTTAGCCGGGCGGTCACAAGCCCAGGAGTCTGCCATAGGTGACCACCTTTTGGATAAAAGAATCTGTCGTGATCTATATTCCGACGAGACATTTACCATTGTGCACAGAGCACGACACCGCTTCCATCTAGATATATTGGAAGCTATCATTATTAATTCAAGACGCCCTACTCTCTGTAGACAAAGGCAATTGAAATTTTCCCTACAGTTATTCGGCGATTCGTGGTCATCCGCAAGGTGATTTGGGGAAAAAAAATATATATATATATATATATATATATATATATATATATATATATATATATTCTTTACTTGCGTTTATTTATGTATATTATTTCGCATGTATACAACCTTATGCCACCTGCTTGCAACTTTATTTTACACCAGTTTATGGTTGTTCGTGTATTTTAATCACTCTACCGACGATTCCCCTGACGAGGGTCGGACGAAAGGCTGCCTTGGGAACTTCAAAGTTTTTGTGTTTTTTTTTTTTATGCTAATGTGAGAACTTTGTTTTTATTCGTGAATTTTTTTATTCGTAAATTCCGAAACCATACAAAACGGTTTTTTTTTTTTAAATTTGTTTTATACAAAATTATTTTCTCTTTTTTTCTTTTTCATCTTATATAAAGTTTTCCCCATATTATTCATTATTAATTTTGTAGTGTGGCACCGTTTTGTCTCTTCATATATATATATATATATATATATATGTGTGTGTGTGTGTATATATATATATGTGTATATATATATGTGGGTGTGTGAGTGTATATATGTGTGTGTGTGTGTGTGTGTGGGTATATATGTGTGTGTGGGTATATATATGTGGGTGTGGGTGTATATATATATGTGTGTGTGTGTGTGGGTATATATGTGTGTGTGTGTGGGTATATATATATGTGCCTGTCTGTGGGTATATATATGTATGTGTTAGTGTGGATATATATAATATATATGTGTGGGTATATATATATATGTGTGTGGGTATATATATATGTGTGTAGGTATATATATATGTGTGTGTAGGTATATATATGTGTGTGGGGTATATATATATTTTTGTGTGGGTATGTATATATATATATATATATGTGCGTGAGTGGGTATATATGTATATGTGTGTGTCGGTATATATATATATATATGTGTGTGTATGTCGGTATATATATGTGTGTATATATATATATGTGTGTGTGTGTGTGTATGTCGGTATATATATGTGCGTGTATATATATATATATATGTGTGTGTGTGTGTGTCGGTATATATATATATATCTGTGTGTGTGTCGGTATATATATGTGGGTGTGTGTGGGGAGTATATATATATGTGTGTGTGTCGGTATATATATGTGAGGGGTGTGTGTCGGTATATATGTGTGTGTGTGGGTTTTTATATATACATATGTATGTGTGTGGGTTTATATATATGTATGTGTGTGGGTTTATATATATATATATGTGTGTGGGTTTATATATATATATATATGTGTGTGGGTTTATATATATACATGTATGTGTGTGGGTTTATATATATACATGTATGTGTGTGGGTTTATATATACATGTATGTGTGTGGGTTTATATATATATATATACATGTATGTGTGTGGGTTTATATATATATATATTTGTATGTGTGTGGGTTTATATATATATATATTTGTATGTGTGTGGGTTTATATATATATGTGTGTGTGTGGGTTTATATATATATGTGTGTGTGTGGGTTTATATATATATGTGTTTGTGTGGGTTTATATATATATATATGTGTGTGTGTGGGTTTATATATATATATATGTGTGTGTGTGGGTTTATATATATATGTGGGTGTGTGGGTTTATACATATATATGTGGGTGGGTATATATATATATATATATATATATATATATATGTGTGTGTGTGGGTAAATATATATGTGTGGGTGGTATAAATATATACATATATGTGTGTGGGTAAATATATATATGTGTGTGGGTAAATATATATATGTGTGGGGGGTATATATATATATGTGTGTGGGTATATATATATATGTGTGTGTGTGGGTATATATATATATGTGTGTGTGTGGGTATATATATATGTGTGTGTGTGTGGGTTTATATATATATATGTGTGGGGGGGGGTATGTATATATACATGTATGTGTGTGTGGGTCGATATATATATGTGTGTCTGTGTATATATATATGTGGGTGTATATATGTGTGTGTATATATAGATATGTGGGTGTATATATATATGTGTGTGGGTGTATATATATATGTGTGTGTGTGTGTATATATATATATATGTGTGTGTGTCTGTATATATATATGTGTGTGTGTCTGTATATATATATGGGTGTATATATGTGTATGTATATATATATATATGTGTGTGTATATATGTGTATGTATATATATATATATATGTGTGTGTATATATGTGTATGTATGTATATATATGTGTGTGTGTATATATGTGTATGTATATATATATATATGTGTGTGTATATATGTGTGTGTATGTATATATATATATGCGTGTGTGTATATATGTGTGTGTATGTATATATGTGTGTGTATGTGTATATATATATATATATGTGTGTGTGTGTGAATATATATGTGCGTGTATATATATATATGTGTGTGTGTGAATATATATATATGTGTGTGAATATATATATGTGTGTGTATATATATATATGTGTGTGTATATATATGTGTGTATATATATACATACATATATATATATGTGGGTGTGTGAGTGTGTATATATATATGTGTATATATATATACATATATATGGGTGTGTGTTTGTATATATACATATGTGTGTGTGAATATATGTGTGTATATATATACATATGTGTGTGTATATATATACATATATATATACATATGTGTGTGTGTATATATACATATATATGTATATATATATAAATATATATATATACATATATATATGTGTGTGTGTATATATGTGTGTGTATATATACATATATATATGTGTGTGTATATATATATATGTATATATATATATATATATATGTATATATATGTGTGTGTGTGTATATATGTGTGTGTATATATACATATATATATATATATATGTTTATATATACATATATGTATATATATATACATATATATATGTGTGTGTATATATATATATATATATATGTGTGTGTGTGGGTATGCATATATATATGTTGGTGTGGGTATGTATATATGTGTATGTGTGTATATGTATGGGTGTGTACATATATGTGGGTGTGTGTAGGTATGTATATATGTTTGTGTGTATATATATATGTAGGTGTGTGTGTACATATATATATATATGCATGTATATATATGTATTTGTGTGTATATGTGTGTGTATATATATACGCATATATGTGTGTATTTATATATATATATATATGTGCATGTGTGTATACATGTGTGTGTGTGTATATATGTGTGTGTGTGTATATATATATATATGTGTGTGTATATGTGGTTGTGTGTCTGTATATGTATATATGTGTGTTTATATATATATGTATATATATATAGGTGTCTGTGTGTATATATATATATGTGTGTGTGTGTATATATATATATATATATAATATATATATGTGGGTGTGTGTATATATATATAAATATATATATATATATATATATGGGTGTGTGTGTGTATATATATATATGGTTGTGGGTGTGTGTGTATATATATATGGGTGTGTGTGTATATATATATGGGTATGTGTGTGTGTATATATATATGGTTGTGGGTGTGTGTGTATATATATATGGGTGTGTGTGTGTGTATATATATATGGTTGTGGGTGTGTGTATATATATATGGGTGTGTGTGTGTGTATATATATATATATATATATATATGGGTGTCTGTGTGTGTGTGTATATATATATGGGCGGGGGTGTGTGTGTATATATATATATATATTTGTGTATATATATATATATATATATGGGTGTGTGTGTTGGTATATATGTGTGTGTGGTGGGGGGTATATGTGTATGTGGATATATGTGTGTGTCTGTGGGTATATATATATGTGTGTGTGTCTATGGGTGTATATATATATATATATGTGTGGTTGTGGGTATGTGTGTATATATATATATGTTTGTGGGTATGTATATATATATATATGTGTGTGTGGGGGTATATATGTATATATATATGTTTGTGTGGGTATGTATATATATATATATATGTGTGTGTGTGTGGGGGGGTATATATATATATGTTTGTGTGGATATGTATATATATATTCATTTATATATATATATATATATGTGTGTGTGTGGGGGGGGGTATATATATATATGTGTGGGGGTATATATATATGTGTGTGGGGGTATATATATATATGTGTGTGTGTGTGTGTGAGTATATATATATGTGTGTGTGTGTGTGAGTATATATATATATGTGTGTGTGTGTGAGTATATATATATGTGTGTGTGTGTGAGTATATATATATATGTGTGTGTGTGAGTATATATATATATATGTATATATATGTGTGTGTGTTGGGTATATATATATATATATATATATATATATATATATATATATATATATAATGTGTGTGTGGGTATATATATATATATATATAATGTGTGTGTGGGTATATATATATATAATATATATGTGTGTGTATATATATAATATGTGTGTGGGTATATATATATATAATGTATATGTGGGTATATATATATATAAATATATTATAATATAAAATGAGGTAATAAAATAAGGTGTCAATCAAATTTTTTTAGAATTCAAAGTTCAAACAAAGTATTCTTAAGTCCTTAGCTCATGAGTTTTCAAAGATAATTCGTCTCGTCAGAGGACCATTACCGCAGTTATACTACTTTGAAAATATATAAAATTATATGCACAAATACACAAAAATACATAACATCAAAACATATCAACCCAAAAACATACTTTTTGTTGAATCCATATAGTCCATCCAGTTCATACATATTGAGAAGCATAATCAGGAAAGACAATTACTCCAAGTTACAAAAAGCAGTCCAAATACGTGTAATTGAAGGTGCCGACAAAGTTATCCAGTCCCGAAATGTGTCAATATTCAATGTTAATGATAAATAAATCAAATAATATAGAAAGTCCAATCAAAGTTCCAAAATCCCGAAATGTGCAACCCAAGTCAAATCAAAGTTCGTTGTTTAATTAGAAAACCCGTTAAATCCGAATTGAGCAAAAAATTATAAGATATTAGTTGACGCTTATATCTTTTGTTGGATTACTTATATATATATATATATATATATATATATATATATATAGGTGGGTGTGTGTGGATATTAGAGTTGGGCGGTTTTGAAATTTTGGTTTCGGTATCGGTTTCAGTTTTTTTCCCTTAAAACCTCGGTTTACGGTTTGTTTTTTTTAAAAAATTTTTACTATGGAAGCTATTTATTCTCTTGTGTGATGATTAGTTATTATTCAACGTTTAGTTGAATTATGCTACTGTTTCGATAATTTTGTGACTGAATCATTCTCCATGATATGAATCATATAAGTTTTAAGGTGTTGACTGTTGTAATCAAAGTTCTGATACCTTTTCAACAGTTAACTCGTTAAAACAGTGACCAAAGATTCATGAAAGATTTCTGAAGAATAAAACTGAGTTTGAATATACATTCTATCTAATTCTTTAACCCATCAGAAACTAATATTTGTTTTTAAGACAGGGTAATAAAACTTTATAGATATGCGTAAAAGACTAGTAGTACACCCGAAAACCGCGCCAAGGGAAAAGGAAGGATGGTTAAAAAAAAGTAGAGATTATTAATTCACCTAAAGTCATTTTTTAAGCTTTAAGGTAATTTTAGTCATAGAATTCATGACTTGGATTAAAGTTTAATAATTAAACTTTCTAATAAATTGTCAACTCTAAATAAATACCATATTAACAATTTAGTAAAATATAAATCGTTGCATAGTCTACTTTTTGAATAACCCATTTTTGGGAGAGAAAACGGTATAGTTGAGAGATAGTTCTCTAGAAATGACAATTTATGTATGAAGTGGCTTTTCAAAAGTAAACAATGAAATGTTTAAAATAATTTTTAAAATCCGAATAATATGATACTAGCATTGGCAACTACTTTTTTTCTTTTTAAATGTTTATACTCGCTCGCTACTTTTCGTTTATTTACTTTTACAACAAGTATTTTTTTTAATTTCATTTTAATAACTTATTTTTTTAGATAACTCTGAAACAAACAATTATTTTACAATTTTGAGTTGAATCAAATAGATTTTCGACATCATACGGAACGCGTTTGATTTTTTCTTTTTCATTTGAAAATAGTTTATGCTAAAAATACGTATTTCGTATTTCTCTTTTTTTCATTTGAAAATTCAAAATGTTAATGATAAACAAACTGTAAAAAAAGATTTCTTCCTACAAGTAAATTAAATGTTTTTATCATATATTTGTTCAATCTGTCCTCTTACTAATATAACATTTTTTGGTAATATTCAATTTTATTAAAATCTTTTCAACCGTGTTTCCTTGTATATGGTGGCTTACTGTAGTAAAAATACAATACCGAACGGTTACGGTTTAAAAAAAACAAAAAACGATTCGGTATTCAGTATGGAGACGAAACCGAAAAACCGCGGTTTTTCGGTAAAACCGCCCATCTCTAGTGGATATATATATATATGGGTGTGTGTTGATATATATGTGGGTGTGTGTTGATATATCTGGGTGTGTGTGGATATATATATATATGTGGGTGGGTGTGGATATATATATATATATATATTTGTGTTTGTGTTGATATATATGTGTTTGTGTTGATATATATGTGTGTGTGGGGTTGATATATATGTGTTTGTGTTGATATATATGTGTGTGTGGGGGTATATATATGTGTGTGGGTATATATATATATATATATATATATATATATATATGTGTGTGTGTGTGTATGTGTGTGGGTATATATATATATGTGTGTGTCGGGGGTATATATATGTGGGTGTGTGTATATATATATGTGTGTGTGTGTATATATGTGTGTGTGTGTGGGTGGGTGTGTGTATATGTATGTATATGTATATATATGTGTGTGTGTATAAACCATCTACCCTTATGGGATTAAGTAAAAATTATAGATAGAGAAGAATGGTGGAGAGTAAGACGACTCAAAGAAGCAGCATATATGTTAGGTGACTTACTAAGCAAACCTAGTATAGAATTCAATACCATATGGAACCTATAATTATAAATAATAGATAAGTAGTGATTTATAGTTATAAGTAGTTAGATCAAAAACAAAAATAGGTTTAAGGCTCCCTAAATCTATACTAGAATTGTCCGCAAGGACCTGTGGCGCAGTGGATGTAGTACTAAGTATAATTCAGTTCTAAGTGACAGTCATCTGAAGGTTGAATCCGAAGAATTGCGAATTACTGAAGACTGCTTCCCAGTCATGGCAGATGGAACGAGAGCATGCTACCCCCGTTCGAAATTCCGTCCAGATTCCCGAGTTCGACAGAAAGATTTCCGAGGTCGACAAAGTACACCAGAAGAATGTCGGAGGTTACATAGTCTGAATATACCAAATTCTACGAATTATCAACCCTCATCTAAAAAATTCTGAAGCTAAATAAATTTGTTAATGAATTTATTAATTAATTACAATTGGATGAATTCAAAAAACTTTTTAAAAAACAGTAAAAAAACTAAGAATAAATACCATCAAAATCAGAGCCCAATGTGTTAACAACCCTCCCAGACACACTACCACCACCATCATTGCCGACCCAAACTGAGGATCAAACTGTAAATCATGTCTTGTGCCTAACAAGGACTCCAGATTGATATTGACAAGTCTCCTGCCAGCAATCAACATTTAGACAATAGCTGCATGTGTCGTTTTTAACTCTTTCTTCCCTTCCCCATTTCTTTACCCTTTTCCCCTCTCAATCACCCACTTCCTTCTCCCCTCCCATTTCTCTATCCTAAATGATTTTATTTCTTATTTTATCCCATACCATATTATTTTATTTTATCTCTATCTATTTATTATTTCTCCTTCTTTCTATCTCTTTGTCTTTCTTTCTTTTTATTTCATTTTATATTTCATATTATTTTTGATTTTGATTTTTAATGGTCCCAACTACGTGACTTTCCAAATTTTAAATTTCTTTTATTTTGTCCTCATTTCATTCTTTTCTGAATATGATCTAAGGTTAAGATTGGATTTTAACTCTGCCTAATGAGATCTCAGTTTATAACAGCTGTTAATCGATAACATCGACACGCCAGTGTCGCAGATTTTGTACATGTCTGTAAATAAAAGTAATCCTATATATAAAAGCCCGGTTGAAATTCTTTGGATTATTGTCTTTTGGATGTTTACCTTACCTGGATTATTACATATATAATTTCCCAAAGAAGCTAGATTTTTAATAGAATCGCAACTGAAACATGTATGCACATATGTAACCAATAATGTTTGTATAAATAAAAGAATTCATACTATATATATATATATATATATATATATATATATATCATTAAATAAGATCAACATTTTGTATGTGTATTATAGTCTCTATTGCTCGTCTGCTTTCCAAAAGTCATGTGATGGTGAATGTTTATCTTTTCTCTTTTATTTGTGTTTTCTGTACTTGATTAGACTATACGCATCACTTTACAATTCCTCAAGAAAATGACTAAAGTTAGTAAGCATATTGATGGGTTAGTTGATTTATGGTATATCAACCATTTGCGAATCCAGTTGTTTCGGGTTTCAAGTTCTTAATACTTTTAACTAGTTATCCATGATGTAAATTTATGTGCATCACACATAGATGGGACTGTGACAGGTTCTACCACTCCGAGTCAAATGGAACCTGGAAATAATAAAACTATGGTAATTGGTGCCTCACTACTAGATGTAGGTTATGATCAAAAGATGGGTGAATGAAAAAAAAAAAATTTTTTAATTCAAGACGACAATTTCTATGTACATTACAGTCTGACTAACATCAATTGTTTAGACCAAATTAAAATGAATGTGTGTGCAAAATACGTAAATAATTTGAGCCTTTTTTTTTTTTTTTTTTTTAAGTAAGAAATCATTTATGATACTTCTTCACATAGTCCCACTAAAAAAATGTTTTTTTTTTTTTTTAAGTAAGAAATCATTTATGATACTTCTTCACATAGTCCCACTAAAAAAATGTAATCAAGTTTAAATTTTCTCTTATGCAGATTTTTTGTTGAGTAGAAAAGTACTATTCCAAATTTTAACGAAAATAAACAATAGTTTTTTTTTTTATGATAGATTTTCATATTTTTTCTAAATCAAGTTTATACTGCAACCATTTTTACTGCCATACAATCTCTGTACATGAGGCGAACTTAGAGTCTTCACCCAGCATTCTCAACTGCCACCCAAAACTTAGGGATAGTATTGGGATTAATGAAGGGCTTGTTTTCATCTTCCGTGCCAGTTATCTTGACAAGTAATCGACAAAAGAAAATAACTTGTGATATGCATAAATCATGATTTAGTCTTATCACGAGTTATCTTCAAAAGCTAAAAACAAAAGCTTTGTACATCCATGAATACTAACTTCTTGTTTGTTTTCAGTAAAACTTGGAATATTACTTGTCTACAAGAAAACTGCATGACATAAACATTTCAATGAATACCTATTTACTTGCCTCTTTATTTTTTTCATTATTGCTCTCTAATTATTGGTGTATTTCCTTCCTTCTCAGATCGACTGCAGGTTTACTTATACAAGGGTTGCAAGGATGCCATGAAAACAACAGGCAATGCAAAGAGCACGTTTCCTCTTGAAGGATTTTATGGCATCGAATCTGGATTTTTTTATGAAAAAGAATGCAACGTGATGGCCATCATCTGTGAAAAGCAGGTGATCATGATGGCGTTTGAAACGCGGGAACTTATGATACATTTTGAGTTACGGATCAGGCGAAGTTTGGGAGAAGGTAAGTTTTCTGTTTTTTGTGTCAGTTGTCAGTTCTGCAGATGCGAGAGAGATGAGAGACTTTCTCAGTTGGTTTCTGACGCTTCATCTTGAAATAGCATTTTCATCATTTATGGAGGTATTTATTTTAAGATGTATCCGTACATCTCTGTGCGAGGCTTTGTCATGTTTCAGTTTTTGTTGGTCTGTCAAACTGTTTTAGTTGTATCAGTATTTTCAGTAGAAGGGTAGACTTCTAGCTCCAAGGGACAAACACAGCCTCGCTGCCGAAAATGCACACAGATAGTAAAAAAAATACACAACCCTCAAATTGCACTGGACTAAAACCGTCGTAAGACACAAACGATGCTAGCCGTGTGGCATCTAAAAACTTAATTGCAAATCACATATTGCTCTTTTAATCGGTCTTTTTTAGACTACCGAAGACGGCGACTACTTTGCATAGTCACAAGTTTTCAACTATCGCTTTTTGAAATCAGACAATCTCAGGTTCACTTCTGCTCGCAGCCACTGTCTTTTTCCATAAGGCACATGCCAGTTGTGGCTGCTTATCTCATGGTCTCTCCACACGAACATTAATTCTAAATTTTATTTTATTTAGTTTAAAATCTCTATGGAATTGTAACATTGCTGTTATCATTTTGTTGATGGGTCACGATACTAGAAAGACTAATGTAACATACTTGGATCTTCTTTAACTTTGTTATGTTATCAGAGAGATGCTTGTAGCTTTATCAGTTAGTTTGTTTCATACCGCTACTCTGTTCGTGGTTGTAAAAGAAAAATGTGTACAATTTCTTGTCCTGGTTTTAAAAGGTTTTCTTGGTTAATAAACGAGAAATATAACAAAGTTCAGTGTTAGTTTAGTGACTGCCTTAGTAGTTAAAAATCTACGCAAATCTTTTCTGTGTCTGTTTACATGCCTATACTGTACAAGTGACTATTCTAGTGTGCCTAGCTTAATGTAAATTCGTTCTTTGCTGAGACTGTTTCCGTCACTCGTTCTGCTTTCTATTAGACTCTCTGTCTGGGTTCTTTTTTGTCTATTGTCTCTCTTTTTAACTATATCAATTCCTCTTCTTTGCATAATGATTGACGTCATTCCAATTCTTCATTATTTTCCCAAAGATATTTCTGGATGGAATTCAGATACTTTTTGTGTTGATGCACTTTGGAATTTTATTTGTTTTCAATTCTCATAAACTAATTCCTAATTCCTGTTTTAATATTTCTTTAATAAAAGGATTCGTCTTGACCTCTATTTTTTAAAGATTGTGTGACTTTCAACTTTTCCCCTAAATTATTGTTCAGTAAATCTTATTACTAATTTTTTTATTTTAGCCAGGTATCTTGCACACAATGTTTTGAACGCTAATTTTATATTATCCGCCTTCCACAACCTGGGCAATAGCCCTGCTATTCTTGATATTTTTTTAATTATATCTTTTTCTTCAGTTATTCAATTTGAAATGTTAAAAACTGACTCCTTTTTTATTGTTCTTCTTTTTAACCAGAGCACCAGTATCCTGTGCGGATCTTAAAGGTACCCCCTGGGAGTAAACTTCCTTTGGAAAATGCTCGGATGCACATTCATGATTGCAAATTTTGTTTCACTGCATATATTCCTCCAAAAATGCTACAGTCCTGGCAGATCTCTGAGTTGCGCAGATTTGGCCTGGTTGAAAGCAAATTTGCATTTGAGGGTGGTTCTCGATGTGGCAAAGGTAACCAGCAGAATATTTTCTTCTTTTTTTAATTATTGGTCCTGCACAACCTTTTTACTGTTTTTAGGAGGCTGAGAAATACTAAAGACTCTGATTGGTTAAACAAAATCAAATGTTGAATTAAAGAGGGGAGTTTTAAAATGTGGATGTTCATCTAGGGCCACGATGTCCTCATGAACGTTGAGGTATGAAAAATATGTAACTAATTAGTCAGTCTGGATAACATACAGAACCATCCTCATGACAGGACACCAATCTGTCATCAGTTATACTCTCGGCAATTTATTTATACATCTGGATGGAGTGTTTGCTTACAGTACCTAGTATTCGTAAATGATTACCCATTGAAGTACTGACCAGGTTCAATGTTACTTAACTTTGGTGATCTGACAGGAATCATTAAACTCTTAGTACAGTATCGATATCCAGATCAAATTCTGTTAAATATTTCATTTGACAACTCCTAAAAGTGCCCCCTCAATTTCTTCCTCCTACCACTTTCTCTGAATTCATCCAACCTTATCTTAAACTGATCTATGCTATTACTGTTCTTAATCCGATCTGGCAACTTATTCCAAAAACATATTACTCTGTGAGCAAAAAGACTTAACTGGTTAACAGATCTAGTTTTTGAAAACTACTTGACAATAACCTTCCAGATCTAGAAGAAATACTAAAAAAATGCCCACCATAGTTAGAAATGCCATTAATTATCTTGAAAGTCTCAATCATATCACCTCTCATTCTTTTCTCCAGCAAAGTAGTCAATCCCAATTTGTCCAATCTCTCCCTGTAACTGCACTCCTTTACTTTACTTATTTGTTTTGTCACCCTTCTTTGTACGCCTTCCAGTTTCAATATTACATTCCGATTTCCATATCTAGTCGCTGGAGCTGGGTGCAGTATTCTATATGAGGTCTTATTAAATATTATATATCCTTAACACAACATTTGTCTATCCTCAAAATAATATTCCTAACCCTAACTCATCCACTCGATCATTCTATTTACAATGGTCAAAATATGATTATTTGCCCTAAATGTATTATCAAACCCCATTCCCAAATCACACTCTCTATCTACTTCTTTGATTTCTCAACTCCAACATTCCGGGATCCTACATGTAGTACTTTACATTTGCCTAGGTTAAATCCTAATTTCCAAATGTCCTCCCAATATGATAATTTATTTAGATCCATCTGTGTTATTTCCTTTGATAAAGATCTCACAAGTAGTTTAACATCATCAGCAAACAGTTCTATTTCTGAGTTAAAAATAAAATTAAAAAATCTTTCCGAATATGTAATTTGTTTGTTTTTATCCATTCAATTATTTTTTACAGCGAGTTAAAACAGTATTTACTTCGAACCGCCAAAAATTCGAAAATATGAATATTTTTTTTTGAGACTCAATTTTACACATTAGTTTGTTTTTCAAAGTCAAAGCAGCCAATCTTTAGCAATATTCTTGGAATTGTACACCTAAAACTACAACCAAAAGCTTGTATATTTCTATTCTGATCAGTTGAAGAGGAAATATGACCAACTAAACTTAACAGAAGTTTTTTTTTTAAATTATAAGGTATGCAAAAAAGCTCCACTACTTATTAATAGAAGATAGTCTCAGAATTATTTTGATATATTATTATATATCAAAATAATTCTGAGACTATCTTCTATTAATAATGCTTAAACACCTGGAAAGTTTGTGAAACTTTTAATTTTGAAAAAGAAAAGAACTTAAAAATTACGAGTTTTTTTTTTAAGTAAACAAATGTCAGCATACGAAAAGAAAGAAGAAAAAATTGTAGTGCCTCCCCACCCCTCTCTTGCTCGCTTGCCTTTTGAAACAGTCTTTTTTCTCAAATTTAGTAAAAATGTTTTAAAGTCTGTTATTTAATGTTGTTACCCCCGCCCTCGGCCGGTATAACTTTTAATTTGAAAAATGGTATATCTTTAAATGAATATTCGACAAAGTAAAAATAAATGTTGGTTGACACCGACAGACTTTGCTTGATATATATTAAAATACAGATATTATGAAAAGCTAAGCCAACTAAAAAAAAAAAATTTACATTTGAAAATTTTAAATATGCAAAATTTGTAAAATACATTGAAAACGGTTTATGGACGAAATTATTTTAATAAAATTGTTTGTACTTCTATTTTTAAAGGTATGTATTTTTCCAAAAGGTACTTAGAAAATCAACTTTTCTCTCTGAATCTCGTTTGTGCTTTTTATTCATTGTAATTCCATGTTAATGCAATGTAAATTTAAAGTAATTTAAATGTATATATTGTATATATTGTTTATTTGTAATGCACATGTTTCGTCCGTAGGAATTTTTTTTTTTTTAAATTGCTTGGAAAATTTTATAAATTAAAACCATGAAAACAAAATAAAAATAAAGCAAGTTTTATCTTTAGCTTATTTACCTATGTATAAACTGACATATCTTGAAGTCATTCTTGTTACATAACTAAAAATAAGTTTATCCTTATTTTTACGAGTGTACACCAGTAAAAAATGATGGGAAAAAATTATGCTTCGCCAGTCTTAACACTAATATTCATATAAAATAACTTCTGAATCGATGAAGTTTAAAAAAGAAATAAGAATGAAAGAAAAAGTTAAAAAGAAAGAACACGTCTCATTATGGCAATAGGATGAAGGATTTCATCCCAAATTCATTTCACCGAGTTGTCGAATTTGCAATTTGCTTTTTCTCTTCCCCTAAATACTTGAAATCAGTCCATCTGGCAAGTCTTTTACTCCCATGATGGAATGGAGAGATAAGTACATTTACTTGCGTGATGGGAAGGAAGTATATTTTATAAATATATATATTATGCATAAATTTAAAAACACATTTGTCTTTATTATAGAGCAGAGGATCATTACACTGGGCTACAATTTTTTACTTTTTGAATGTTGTCTAGATTTCTACAGCTGATTTACGGTATTTTTGCACTGCTGAATCAGGAAATGGAATCCGTTTCTCTCCATCAGGTCAGGTTTTTGTGTTAAGTTGACTTGGAAAAAATCAGATCTTGTGAGAAAATCGATTACATTTTTGTGGCATTGTCAGCTGATTTTTGTCAACACATATCATCCTAAATGTTTTTAAGAAAAAAAAACATACTGTACCATCCAAAATTAAGAACAAAAATTAAATCTTCTGAATCTAAACAAAATTATATATTAATTTTTGTGAAAATTTCACTGAATATACACATTATACAGTTGGACTTTTACCGAGATTTTCAGATGAATTAAAATAATATTTTTGAAGTTATCCACCATTTTACAGATTTCAAGTGTCCAAAATTAAGGAACAAAATATCATTTTTAACTAAATCACATTAAAAAGGCAAAAGTGATTTAATATTTGGTACTTCCACCTTTTGTTTTCAATAACTGCTGCGCATCTACGACTTCAGGATTTCACTAAATCTTGACATTGGGCCACAGTTATCTTGGCCCATTTATCTTTCAGTTTCAGCCACAAGTCTTCGATGTTTTCCAGATTCGTTGCCATAACATTCTGTCCTAGAGTCTTCCATAAGTTTTCTATAGGGTTCATGTCAGGACTCTGAGCAGGCCAGTCCATTACCTCTACTTCTTGATCAGCCAGATAATTCATGACCAGCTTTGCAGGGAGCATTATCCTGCATAAAAACACGCTTTTCGATACCAGAATTGTGCAACACTGGTAAAATATACTGTTCTAAAACATTCTTGTATACAGTGGCATTTACTCTGGTATTTAAGCGTACAAGTGGTGATGTACCCTGCCATGATATCATGCCGAAAACCATCACGCTACCTCCACCAAATTTAACAGTTTTTTTGATGCAGCTAGGATCCAAACTTTCGCCTTTTCTTCTTCTACAAATTGTTTTCCATCACTGCCAAATACATTAAATTTCGATTCGTAACTGAAATAAACTTTTTTCCAATTTTCTTTTGACCATGTAACATGCTTTTTTGCGAACGCCAATCTAGCTGCTTTGTTTTTTTTACTTATTAGCAGCTTTTTTCGAGGAAATCTTGCAAAAAGACCTATTTTGTGCAACCTTCTGGACACAGTTTGTCGTGAAACATTTGTGATACTTTCCATTTGTTTAGAAATTTTGCCAGCTGTAAGGAAACAGTCTTTTAACACTAGGTGTTGTATAACTCTGTCCTCTTTTGCCATTGTCTTTCTTGGTCTATCAGGTTTCTTTGTGTTACTTAACCGTCCAGATTCTTTATAGAGTTTGAGAACTCGGTTTACAACACTTTTGAACATTTCACACGTTTTCTGATTTCTTCTAGTGTCAACTTTTCCTTTCTTAATTTGATGATTTTTGCTTTGTTGCTTAAATCAGTTTTATTTCTTTTTGACATGATTGATATTGCGTGACTTGCAGCAGTGATGATAATTAAAGTTTAGAATATTTATTTTCATCCTTTTTTACAAAAAAAAACCCTATTGTTTTAAACTTTAAACAATTATTTTTCCTTAATTTTGGACACTTGAAATATTTAAAATGGTGGATAACTTTAATAATATTATTTTAATTCATCTGAAAATCTCGGTAAAAGTCCAACTAGATAATTAACATATGTAGTGAAATTTTCACAAATATTAAAATATAATTTATTTGAGATTAAGAAGATTTTATTTTTGGACCGTACTGTATATTGATTCTCTGATAGAAACATCGATTACTGTCATCTGAACAGTGGGCATTGATAAAAGTAAGTACACGTAAATTGCATGTTGCTTCATCATTGTTCAAACTTCAGGGCTTGAACTTCCGTTTCTTCGAACTCCTGGAATGCTCAGCAGCAGGGAGGTCTCTCTTCAGATTCTAACAGTAGTCTGCCATCATGACTGCGTCCCAGTGACCCTGATACCTGGTCTCCATCTCTTTCATGTCCTGATGGAATCTCTCCCCCTGCTCGTCACTCATTGAACCCAGGTTCTCAGGAAACCGATCCATGTGTGAAAATAGGTAGTGCATCTTGACGCTCATGTTGCAACCCAGGTTTCTGAAAGCAGTCGGCATGTTGTTGACAAGTTCTGCATAGTTTCTGGCCTTATTGTTGCCAAGAAAGTTCTTCACTACCAGAACAAATGCCTTCCACGCTTCCACTTCATTCATTGAGTTTTTGAACTCTGAATCTCTGATGAGCCGACGGATCTGAGGACAGTTAAAGATGCCAGCTTTTAACTTCTCCATGGTCAATCCTGGAAAAACCTGGCACAAGTAAGTGAAGCAGTCACCATCCTTATCCAGAGCCTTGGTGAACTGCTTGATTAAGCCGAGCTTGATGTGGGGAGAGTATTCTGTCTCTCTACACCAGCGGGTCGTTGATGACGTTCCTTTCTTTGCAAGGCACCAATTCCTCCCGCACAGGCCAGTCCTTCTCCATGTAATGCTGAGCACGATCCCTACTATCCCACATGCACAGAAAACATGGGTACTTGGTGAAGCAAGACTGTTGTCCAACCAAAAAGTTAACCATCTTCAGGTCAACAGAAATAAACCACTTATGCTGATCATAACCAATTTTCTCCAGCACATACTTTACCGCTTCATACTTCTCCTTCAGTGCAGTCGAGTGAGCGATGGGTACAGAGGCAAACTGGTTGCCGTTGTGTAGCAGTGATCACTTGCTGCTGTCAATGAACAGTCTCCAATCTTTGGGTTCGTACTGTGGCACTCCAAGCTTGAGCAGATGCTGCGCAATAGCAGCACAGTACACCAAGTCCTTCTCTTCAGAGAAAAAACGGGGGTACTCTTGATGCCTGTTGCGGAAGAAGCTGATGCGAGCACTATCAGAGAAGAGTTTTTTTCCCCTCAATCTGGATGTCAACAGTTCGGCAGAGTCCTTTGACAAGCTCGATCATTCAACTCCTTTTGAGAAAATGGATGTGGAGCATCATCTTCAGGAATCACTTCTTCTTCATGTCCTTCAACATTAGAGGCATCTTCGTCACTAATGTCAGGAAGTTCTACAAAGATAAGCACTGGAATTTCATCACAATGAGCTACAGGACATCGTGCTGATTGAAGATCAGGATACTTGAGGCTGCCCCGGTTCTTTCTGTTGATCCCATTCACATCAACAGCGCAGAAGTAGCAGTCTGTGACATGGTTTGTCGACTCCCTCCAAACCATAGGAATTCCAAAGTTCAGACTCCTCTTGCCATTGGTCCACCCACGTGTGGCGCCCAAGCTTTATCCTGGTCACCAAGTTTAATACCAAAATAAGCATGGTAAGCATGCCTTATGAAACTTGTGACTGTATTCTCTACATATGTAGCAGAAGACGTCGGGCTTATTTCTGCACAATTTTCTTGCAGAAGCCATCTCATTCACCTGCAAAACAAAAATAGGTACAAATTAGTCATAAATAACCATAACCCTAACCTGCTCCACACATGCGTACTTGTGAACAAAAATGTAAAAAACGACATGTGGCCATAACTCCAAAACTTGACCTGATTGAGCAAAACCAATGTGATTTTTGGATTCAGCGCATCAGATTCGTCCTAAATCAACTGAAAAAATGCAGACAACAAATTAGTTGTTGACCAGTGTTATCTTTATTATTATTTTTATATAGATTTATTATTTTGCCATCTAATTTACATACGTGTTTGTGGTGTGTACTAACACATTTATGTAAATTAGATGACTATGCTGACAAAAAGAGTCCTTTCTTTAAATGCTATCAGAGCATGGCCATCCCTACGACAGGCCAGGCAATCGTGCAACTGGGGTCTTTTACTGTGAATTTTATTAAATATTCGATATAGAAGTTGCAAACAAAGGTAAAATTCCTCTGTGAGATTAGTTTGATGTTTTTATGTGTTTTACTTACCAAATAATAAGAACCACAATGAGCTAATTGATAAATTTTACAATTATTGACAAGAGACAGGTAATTTTGAATAAAAAAAAAAAGGCAAATGCATATTTCAATGAAGAATTTTTATTTCAATGTTGGATTTTTTTAGAGAATTTGTACTTATGTCAAAAGATCATTACTTGTATATTGTGGTTAAAAAGAAAAAAAGGATCCGCACCAGTTGATGATATCAAGCAGAGAAACAGTTTGTTCAAATGTGATATGTGTTTTACTAACCAAAAACTTAAACTGTCCTCATTTTGATTATTTTCAACACAACATTTTGGCTATAGTCTTCATTTCACATCATAAAATAATCCAAAAATAAAGTTCAAAGTAAAATTTCAGCATCCAAATCTCTAGTGTGGTCTCGTAGTCGATTAATTTAAGCAAACAGATTCACTGAAATGGAAGATGAAATGTGATAATACAATGTCCATAGATTAAATAGACGTTTAATTAAAAATCTATAGGTTATCCTATAAAATGGACAGGGTTCACAGCAATGAGTTACGATAACCAGAATGTTGTGGCAAAACAAGGAGGACACTACTTACAAACATTTCTAAGGAAAGTTCTTCACCTCAAAATCTGAAAGGAGTAATTAAAACTTATTTTAATGTCTCACTAATGACTTGTTATCATCAAGAATCCACCCCAAAGAGTGTTCTTTCTTTTTGCGTATAGTAAAGAGAAAAAGCACTCCCCAGATCCCCATGCTCAACCATAAAAGAAAAACTCAAAAACTGAAAAGATCATTTTATTCAAAAAGTTTGTACACAATGGTATTGCAGAAACAGTGAGTCCTGTGTTTCTAATGATCAATTACCTTTTCTAACTGATTATAAAGCACAAACAACAAACTCCTGTATTTAAAAAGAAAGTGAGTTTACCTTTTACAATAAATTAGAAAAAAAGCTTTGACATATATATTCGCACCATATCACAAATGATCAATTATTTTTCACTGATCATAAAGCAAAACAACAAACATTTTTACTGATGAAAATTTAGAAATAAAAGCTTCAAAATCCATATTTATACCATACTGCAAAATGAACAAACAGATTAATTCAATAAGAAAACTATTTTGACTTCAACATGTATTTTACACCAGGCTCTTGCAGAAATAATTAGTTCCTTTGTTCTTACAGATCAATAACTATTTATAATTGATCAGACTGCTAAAATTTCAAGATAATTTCAAAACCTTTAGTGCTGGTTCTTTACTTGACTTGGGAGACTGAAACAAACAATAATTCTTGAAAAATATATTTGATAATATAATTCCATGCACTCTCTTTGTATTGAAATGATACATTTCAGACACCAACATGAAAATTTTTTTTAAAGAATTTCTGCAAACCTTTGATTTGACAGCATTGAACATTATGAAACAGAAAAACACCCACTGAACAGTGGTATCCAGTGTAACTTTTAAATCACCACGATCTATTTCTTTCAAAAAACTTCCATACTCATGATAATAAAAAGCAGTATCATTGAATATTTCCTCCTCTGTAAGACAATCTTTTCGTGTGATATATCCTGCTATATAAAAAAGCGACATTTTAATATCTTTGGGGATACCAGTTTCTAGGTCTGGCAGGTGATCAACTGTTTGGCACGCCAATTCATCCAACAGATATCCGCATTTTGAGCAAGTATGGCCTGGATCATGGCTATACTCTCTAACATCAACTTTAAACCGAAGAAGTAACTTTGTTTTATGAATATGGAATTTCTGAATAACATTTTGTACGGTAATAAAATAAGTACCACCAGAACCTTGTCTCAATTTACAAAATTCAGTTTCAAGATAGTCAGTGGTAAATTCTCCAAGAATGACAAAATTGAACCCACTGTCAAGTAAATGTCTGCAGACATCAATTAAACCATTACATGTATGCTCGATAGCCATACTAGTGTCTCTTGTAAAGGATTTTATTCTCTTTCCTTGCTTTGGCCATACTTCCAAAATTTGCAAGAAATGTCAAATTTCCATCATTTCGATCTGATAATACTCTTTTCAGTGGATCATTTGTCTTGACACTTCCATAAATATCTTTTACACTCACTATTTTCCAAAATTTCAAAACTTCTTCAATGAAAGTAACAGTTTCTTTTGTATCATCATCTTGTAATAATGGAGTTTTCATTGCAGTTACAGTCTCATCACAAAATACTTTCAAACAGTGGGAAACTTTTTGTCTCTCAACTGGTTTTGGAAGAACCGCGACTTCTGTTAGTTTTGATAACTTAAAAAATTGATTTTTTTCATGCGCAAAAAGTTGTTTCACTATTTCCCATTTTGCTGTCATTTCTTTACCATCAGAATAAAACAGCAATTCTGAACAAGCCTCAGTTATACAGTTATTGCGAATACTTTTAAATATATGTACATAATCGAAAAGCAAGTATATACCATTTTTAGTAACCCAAGGCTTATTTTCAACAGTATCAAATTTCTTGAATAAAGCTTGATTAGTCCGATTATTGTCACAAATAACTGCAATTACATGACCTTTAGAATGATCGACTAAATCAACAACATTTCTAACATTCTGAAACAAAAATTCTGAGTTTAGTTTGGCAACTGGGATCATCTTAATCAAAAACTTTGATCCACCATGTAAACATTTGATCATAATGCCCAATACAGTTTTTGCTAATGCCTCTTCAAAATCTTTGGCACCACCAAATATGTTTCCCCCTTGGTATTGTAAACTCACTTTAACATAAACTTCATCAACTAGGATGATACATTTTTTCTGTTTATCTGACAGTTTGCTAAACACATCAAGAAAATTCAGATCATCTACCTTCGAAACTTTTGAGGTCATATTCACTAGTGTTTTCATGCTGGGTAATTTGTAATGATCTCAAAGTTTGTTATACAGAGACCGAGATGTGGCAAAATATTTGAATGCTCGGACAAGTATTTCCGACTCATAAACTTTTTTGCCAACTATTCGTGGTGACAACTTCGATATGTTGTCTCAAAACCTGTTTCTCTTGTTCAATTTTGAAGTTACTAAAGTAACGAATTGCTTCCTCAATTTGAGACCAATGTTGAAACTTAGTTATTCTGTTTTTCAACAGGGAAGAAATGTGTGTGAGTATACTTGCATGGTAACATTCAAATGTTAAGTTTTCAAAGATTTTAATCAAAAACATCTGAATACTTCCAGTAAAAAAAATGACAAAACTGGTGGACAGGTGGAAAATGCCTTTCACAAACAACAGTGTCTGAGTGGTTAGGAGTGTTAGCTCTTGGTATTACCTTTAACCATCTTTCTCTCATCTTGATCTTTGGGGAGACGAAAAACTCGGACCTTATTTTGCTCATTATAATTGCCTTGACAGGCTGTCACACAACACTTTTTTACCATTTTGAGAAATATTTAACAAATTATTTTAAACTAAAAAAAAAAAAGGGAAAAGTTCTGTGTTGTCAATGAACAGAGCTGTTTACATGTAAATAAAACGTTTAAAACATGTGTAATATATTTCCTAAGAATATAGAAAAGATTTGAAATTAATAATGTAAGATTTATTGACAAATTCTCAAAGACGATAGTTTTTTTAAACTTAAAAAAAAAGTAAAACTTATGTGTCATCAATGAACAGAGCTGTTTACATGTAAATAAAACAAAATTCAATTCTGACTTTTAACAGTATACTCACAAACTCCAAATGTAAATAATGATAAAATAACAGAACCTCAGCTGAAATAAATTTGATGAGTTAAAATTTATTTTGGGAATGAAATTTTCTTGGAGCAGTGAAAACGAAGTGCTACCAGCTAAAAGTTTATCTGGTGACTGACTGCTGACTGGCCCCCCAGTTAAACAGTCACACGTACGTTTAGACGGCCTGTTATGGCCATGTATCAGAGACATTAAGAAATATTAGAGAGTGGTTGAATCAACATAGAGGGATGAGAGAAATACATAAAAAGCTCAAAGATATGGGTGATTTGTTCAGTTAATTATAAATTACTGTTTTAATGGATGACATCATCCTTTTATTATTTCAGCATCTATTATGTCATACAGGATCTCTTCCTGATATATCAAAGTGCTTTACTGGATGATGGCATTTGCCTGGTTTCTTCCAACTGCGTTTAGCGACGCCATCGATTGTGCATGGGGATAAACATACAAGATAACAGTCAATGTTCACAGTTTTAGTAATAGTGTATTTATATATAGTGGCTAGTGGTGGCCTGACCTCTATGGCTGAAAGTATCTTTCAACAAGTCATTGCTATTGTGAGGACACTCAAGAAAACCTGTGGCTGATACAGTTACCAGTTATCTTGCACCTGCTTGTCATTGGATCCTGACTGTGGATGCTCAGAGGGTGATATATCTGTAGTACAAGCATTTATCATTGAGATCTTTTTGTACAGATATCTTTTCTTCACAAGTCCTGTGGCGATAAAAGTGGGGTGACGTGTACAAACCTAACAAGTTGGAAATATAGAGTCACAAATCTGCAACCAGGCGACTCAAAGCTTACTGTAACATCGCTGTTAGTTTGAGAGACAGGAACTAGCTTCGGTAGGGCTTTTTGCGACTGAGCAGCTCTTTTGGAGGACAGCACTGCTTACCAGGTCATAGGAGGGGTCTAGAAAAGGTAACCTAAAAATCGTCTGTTTATCTTTTCAGCTGGTCAGCTACCTGCGGCTGACAGTTGTTCATTTCTGCAGGGGAAACAAAAGAAAAAGAAATGAGATTTATGCTAAAAAGAAAACTAAATTGAATATTGCTACCTGGAACAGAGGACACTTTTTAATCATAAAGAGTAGAGAACAGCTATTGTTGCCAGGAAACTGGCTAGATACAATATTGTAATATTCTTAACCCCTCCTCCCATTGAATGAACTCTTCTGTCAGGCGTTGACTATAAATGCTTCGTCATTTTAACTTTATTTTGTGTTTTACTTTTGTGAATAAAACCTTTACAAAGGAATTCGGCTCTCTCTTTCTTCTCTTGACTACAATTTTATTCACAAAAGAAATGGACAGAGTACTTCGTCCCGAACGATTCGACACCGAGTCTACGGCCTTCAATGCAGAAAAAAAATACAAACATTGGAAACTTACGTTTATAAATTACCTACATACGGTTAACGGCACTGAAGAAACTGGAAACACCCAAACCGACTTCTATGCTTTGATAAATAGCATATCGGCAGAGGTATTCGAAATAATTAGTGACACTAACGACTATACATCTGCTATAAGAGCTCTGGATGTGGCCTACATCAAGCCTACTAATATAGTCTACAACCGCCACAAACTTATCACCATAAAACAACAACCGGCGCAAACAGTGAATTCTTTCATTGGAAAACCTTGCTAAGACATGCAATTTTCAGGCCATGAGTGCCAAAATAGATAAAAGCCAGTATATGTGGGAGGCTTTTATTAGCGGTATCTCCTCCCCCTCAATTCGACAACGACTTCTCGAGAAATCCTCACTAACTTTTCAGGAAGCATACGAGATGGCAAGATCTCTTGAACAAGCAGAAAAACACTCTGCATGTTACAACCAGGAGAATATGATTTCCCCGCCAATAATCACTTCAAGAGAAAATACAAGTCTGGCAGCGACACAAAAAAAAATGAGACCGAAGGAAATTTGCTTTTTCTGCGGGAATTCTCGTCATCCACGTCACCTTTGTCTGGCCCGTGACTCAAACTGCAATAAGTGTTTGAAAAAAGGACACTGAGCCAAAGTCTGTAAATCTTCTGTGTCGGTAGTGTTAAATGAAGACACTGATTTCCCTAGTCTTGTGTGACTAGGAAGAAAAAAGACATTACATTTACTAAGTGTAAAATAAATGGATCCACTGTCAATGCCATGGTGGATTCTGGTAGTGTGGGGACTTTTATTAACGGCAATATTGCAAAAAAAAACGAACCTTAAAATTATTCCCAAACAAAAAGCAATATCATTGGCCGACCCTAATATGTGTGCGAAAATTGTGGGAGAAACTAAAGTCGATATATCTCTAAACAATAATCATAGGGAAAGATATTCTCTGCAGATATAAGAATGTAACCTTCAAATTTGATGGACCAGAGGACGAACTTATTATCGGGGCAGTCACCAGGAATATTTTTTTTCCATCTATGAACGTTTCTCCTCCCCCATTATTTTCTCATCTTTCTACGAACACAACACCAATCAGCACCAAGTTACGTCGCCACACAATTGCTTATAGCAAATTCATAAGAACAGAGACTGCAAAATTGTTGGAGGAAAAAATAATAGAACCCTCAATTTCACCTTGGTGGGCGCAGGTTCTAGTAACATCAAATGAAAACCGGAAAAAAAGAATGGTGATGGATTATAGTGACACAATCAACAGATTTACAGAATTAGACGCTTATCCGATACCGAGTATATCTAAAATAGCCGAGGAAATAGCCAGGTATAATGTTTTTACTACTCTTGATCTTAAATCAGCATACCATCAAATCCCCACCAGTAAGGAGGATCGTAAATTTACAGCATTCGAGGTGGATGGTAAATTATACCAGTTTACTCGCCTACCATTCGGGGTTACTAATGGAGTAAGCGCCTTCCAAAGAACCATTGACGACATGGTCAGCGGGGAGCAATTAGTAGATACATTTGTCTATGTAGATAACGTTACTATCTGTGGAAAACCCCAAAAAGAGCATAACTACAATCTTCAAAGATTTTATGAGATGGCTAAACAGTACAACATCACGCTTAATAAGAATAAAAGCATCGTTTCAGTCTCAACGATAACTTTACTTGGGTACACTATCAAAAACAACCAGATATCGCTTGACTGCGATCGTCTTAAACCTCTACTTGAGATGACACCTCCTCTAAATCTAAAATCACAAAGACGGAGTATTGGGATGTTCTCCTACTACAGCAAATTTATCCAGAATTTTTCAGAGAAAATATTAGCACTAAACCGCAATAGAGAATTCCCATTATCTTCTGTGGCATTGGACTCTTTTATAAGGCTGAAGAACGACTTGAAAGATGCTATGCTGGTAACGGTTGACCCAGAAAAAGAATTTATAGTAGAAACAGATGCTAGTAACAACTGTATCGCGGCTACCCTTAATCAAGAAAACCGTCCGGTTGCATTCTATTCCAGGACACTAAGCCCTAGTGAAACGAAACATCATGCGGTAGAAAAAGAAGCAGCTGCTATTGTGGAAGCTCTACGAAAGTGGCAACATTTTCTCCTTGGTAAACACTTTACTGTAATTACAGACCAAAAACGTATTAGCTTCATGTTTGATAATACCAGGAAATCAAAAATGACAAAATATGCCATTGGCGCATTGAACTGTCCCAATTTAAGTTTAGCATCGTCTACCGTCCTGGAAGAGAAAATACTGTTGCTGATACGTTTTCCTGAATATCTGCTCTCACTTATTCCTTACAAGATCTCCGCGATCTACACTCAAAATTATGCCACCCAGGCATTACACGACTATTCCATTTTTGCAAAGAAAGAAACTTTCCTTTCTCACTCGACCAAATAAAAGGTGTAACTAATTCGTGCTCATCTTGCCAGTATTTAAAACCCAAATTCTTTACCGGTAACCAGGGAACTCTCATAAAAGCAATACTACCGTTTCAGCGATTAAACATGGATTTCAAGGGACCACTGCCTACATCCACACATGGTAACAAATATCTACTTACGATAATCGACGAATACTCTCGTTTTCCCTTTGCATTTCCATGTAAAGATATGACAAACAAAACGGTCACACAATGCCTGAATCAACTATTTGCGATATTTGGTATTCCCGATATGATTCACACAGAGCGACTGATTTTCTGTCAGAGGAAATTACAAATTACTTACATGGGAAAGGCATTGCGACTTCGAAGACAAGTAGATATCACCCGGAAGGCAATGCCCAAATTGAGAAACTAAACGGGCACACTATGGAAGGCCATACAAGTAACTTTACATTCTCGCAATATGAGACTATCCTGTTGGGAAGATATTCTACTTGATGCTCTACATTCAATTCGATCATTGCTCTGCACAGCTACGAATACGACCCCTCACGATAGACTATTTAAGTACAGCCGTAAATCCACTTCTGGTACTTCTATTCCCCTGTGGGCAAAACCAGGCCAATTATACATCAGAGATCATATTAGGTCGAGTTAATATGACCCACCGGTTACACCTGCTACGTTACTGAAGATCAATCCTCATTATGCCCATGTACGACTACCTTCTGGCATCGAAACTACCGTCAACGTTAGAGATTGGCTCCCAACTCAATTAATGGAGACAACACGTTAGAGGATGTTTGCATGCCACCCAGAAAGTGAAAAAGGAAATATACAATATTCTGAACAGATAGAAGAAACACCTCGTGTGGAGCCAGTTGAGAGCGAAATGCAATCCGAGCCACTGCGAAGATCTGACAGAATACGGAAATTTCCTGAGAAATACAAGGACTTCGTTACTAAATAAGGCATTAGAGAAAAAAAAAATTTAAATGATAGAAAATACATTTTTTTTTTAAAAAAAAGGTAAAAAAAAAAAAAATAATGAGAAAAAAATGAATAAATAAAAAGGAGTTAAAAAAATAAATAAAAAATAAAAACTTGAAAGGGAAAGTGTAATATTCTTAACCCCTCCTCCCATTGAATGAATTCTTCCGTCAGGCGTTGACTATAAATGCTTCGTCATTTTAACTTTATTTTGTGTTTTACTTTTGTGAATAAAACCTTTACAAAGGAATTCGGCTCTCTTTCTTCTCTTCTATTGCTGCTCTATCTGAGACTCGTTTTAGTGCTGAAGATCAAGTTACTGAAAAGGGTGCACGGTACACTTTCTTCTAGAGAGGCAAACCTAAGGGAAGGAAGAGGAGTTGATTTTGCTTTCGGGATAAGGATCACATCCCAGTTAGAGCAACCTTGTGGAATTAATGATCGAATCAAGTCACTGACGGTACCTTTACCTTGTGGTCGTTACACATCAGTTATCTCAGTATATGCCCCTACTTTGAATAGTAGTCAGGATGTCATAATGGGGTTTTATCAAGATCTAAGGAATTGTATCAAAGAAATACCAAAAGCGAATAAGATTTTGTTACTTGGAGACTTAAATGCATGGGTTGGAAGTGATCACAACATCTGGAATGCCTTAGGAAAATACGGTCTTGGTAAGGCAAATGATAACGGTATTCTTCTTCTTCAATTGTACAATGAATATAAACTTGTGGTATGTAATATCTTTTACCAACAAAAACCCATTCACAAGGTAACATGGATCATCAAAGATCAAAACACGGGCATATTCTAGATTATGTCATCACATGTAAGCGTGATCTTCAGGATATGTGTACATTAAGAGTTATGTGGGGTGCAGACTGTGGCACTGATCAGAAACTTGTTTGTGTAAAACTTAAGATGTGTATAAAGAAATAAGGTCAGTGCCAATGGAGTAAAAGTGCCTAAAAACATTGATGGTTCCAAATTACAAAGTAAGGAAGTATATGAAACTCTCAGGACCTCATTTATTAATATCACATTCGACGGAACCTGGGAGCAGTTCAAGTGACAGGTATATACCAAAGAAGCTGAAGTTCTTGGCCTTAGGAAGACCAAACATAGGGATTTGTTGGATGAAAATGATTCGACAATCACCAATCTTTTGGAAGAGAAAAACAAGGCTCATGAGATATTTCTGTGTTCAAATGGACCAGCTAAAGTAATTACAGAAAAGTCTTTCAAAGAAGTAGAATTAAAACTGCAACCTGAAACATGTCAAATGAAGAACAGGTGGTGGGCCAAAATGTCAGCAGAAATCCAAGACAGCTTATGACCGCAAGGATTCGAAAGCTATGTATAATAAAATCAGACAAGCTTTTGGTCCACAGCTTCCAACAATGGTACCCATGAAATCTAAAGATGGTTCTACCCTTTTAAACAATGCTGAGGGCATCATCGAGCGATGAACAGAACATTTTAGGGATTTATTTGATAATCCATCTGAAATAAATCATCTGGTTATTGATAGTCTCCCTCAAAAAGAGATCATCGAGGAGATGATTGATCCCAGCATTGATGAGACAAAAAGCATCATTACAAAAAATTAACATGGGGGGAAAAGCATCAGGACCTGATGGGATACGTGTCGAATTATTGTTGTTTGGCGGTAATAAGGTGGCCAATACAATCCATACATTCATCCTTGCTGTTTAGCATGATAATGCTATCCCTCAAGATTGGATCGATGCCATAATGATTCCACTTTATAAAGGAAAGGGTTAAAAATCTGAGTGTGGTGACTATAGAGGCTTTAGCTTGCTTGAAGCAATGGGGAGGGTCTTGTCAAAGATTCTGTTGAACCGTTTGATGAAATGAATTTGTCCATGGCCATCGTAAAGGAGGCCTGTCAACAGTCGAGTTTTTCTGGGAATAAGAACCACTATCAATGAAGACCGGAAGTGCTCGAAACGCTTAACGTGCATGCATCCATCTGTAATCAGAGACAGCAAACTCAGGTTGATAAGAATTATTCGTTCACTTGGAAATCATTATTAACTTGTTCCTGCTATCGTGACTTTATTCTCCTGCCAAGAACATGGCTATTTTCCTAAGGATTATTCATTCACTTGGAAATCATTGTTAACTTGTTCCTTTTCTCAAACATATTTCCTTTTTTATAGATGTCAAGCGCGAAAGAAAATCTGAGGAAATCACAAGATAGCCTCCAACGCGTAAGGCATTGCATTAAAGCTTGAATTTCAAGTCTTAAAAAAATAAATTAGAATTTTACTTTGGGATAAAAATACAAATTTAGATTAATTAATAAGTTTTGTCTGAAATGTGTGCGAAAATTCAACGAAATAAGCGAGATATTCAAATAATATACTGTAGATAAACTGTCTGTTTGGACCCTCCCCCCTAAAAAAAAAAATCACTTAATTAAAAAAATTTACTATACTGAAAATAAACTGTTCGTTTTGAAAAAAAAAAAGAACGAAGCAAAAAAAAACACACATTTAATTTATTTTAATAAATGTTCTATTAAATAATTATTTTGAATAATTGATTTTGTGTTACTTTACTGAATTCGTAATCTTTCATGTTTGATTTACTTTTCATGTTTGATTTACTTTTAAGTTAAAAAAAAAAAACATTTATTTTTTTCGGAAATGAGAGCAACTCTTATCAAATTATTCAGCTAAAACTAATAATGAAATTAAAGTGAAATATTTTGAAAATCAAACAATCGTGCAATTTTAAATGAAAAATTCATTTTTTTTTTTCTCGCAAATTTTCGTTGTAAAAACAACCTTGTCAAGCGAGACTGTCTTATAGTGTTTTTTTTTTCTTCTTTTCTTATTCCTCATATTGGTGGTATTAACTCTGAGGGGTCGAAAATACGTCAGGTTCTTACAACGTTATGTTTTTAGTCCTGGCGATGTTTATACGCTGAAATTATTTTTCAAAGAAAAATTTTCATGTTTTAAAAATTAAAATATTTATGACAAAACCATTTTATTAAGTATTGATTTAATGTTTGCTGTCTAGCCTATGCAAATTACACAAAATAATACATTTGCATTAAGATTTCTAATAAAGTAATGGGTTAATTATATTCTGTGATCTTTAATTAATAAATACTGAAAATTTCATTGAAATTGGTTGATTTGCTGAATTTTGCAGTGAAAAGAGGGGTCAAAATGCCCATAGTCTGACTGTTTGACAGATCTCGTTTGTTACTGTTGTATCAAGGTAACGACCACTGCATAAGACAAATGTTGGCCGGGTGCCGCGAAGGGTCATTTGAAGCAGAACAAGTAAAATAAAAAAAAATATGTCAACAACTTGGGGTTTTGTTTGAAGAATAATTATTTGGAAAAGAAAATAGAAAACAAAAGAAAACTTGTATAATTTCAGTCAAGATAGCTATAGTTTCTACTCCTGACACTGTTTTTGGATCGGTGCTCTAATTGTTATGGATAATTTCTAGGTTTTTGGCGAGATTGTCCAAGTCAGGTGGGGGGGATCGTCTCAGAGCGACGTGGATTTAGTGGGCAGGCGAAATGGAGTCACGTCTCTTCTAACTCTGACCGGCACAGTCCCAACACCCAGTCGGGTGGGTCCGTCTCCCACCGACGTGGACCCCGATGGCGAGCAAAAGCGAGTCTCCGAAGCCTGTTATGCTTTGCTTTATATTGAAATCAGTTGTACCTGGCCCGTCCCTCTCCCAATAGAATTCAGTCAGCAAACAAAAGAAAAAAATGTTTTTCTCTTCATTATGCGTCTCCCTGTCTGGTGAGAAGAGGGGGGTGGGGGGGTCGTCTCATCGACTCATTCACAGATTACCGAGAAAATGTAATTCCGCCAATGACCATAAGTCTTCCCAATTTACGTCCACCCAAAACAACTCGTTGGCAAGATGCTTAGGGGTTCCTTATCGGTTCAAATCACACCTGTCCCGTGTACAAGCCCCAACTTGGAGCAAAAACATGACATTCTTTCCAATCAAATCAGACATGGCGGTACCTGGCCAACATCTGTCTTATGCAGTGGTCATTACCTTGATACAACAGTGACAATCTAGGCTGTCATCCTAGACCGGCCGGTGCTCTTATCTACTTTTATTAGTTTTTGGTTTAATGAAAACATTTATGTCTTTCTCTGTTAATTCACACTAGCGCGATACTCTGATCGTCGACCTTCGTAGGCCTACTTCTAATTCATACTAGTGTGCATCCTGGCTTTCATCTTTCGTAGGTCCGCTCAACATTATCACATACGGACTGTACGCTTGATGCTGAGATAAAACACAGAATAGCCAAAGCCAGTTCTGCTTTTGGCAAACTGGAGAAACGTGTATGGTCAGATCAGGGAATTACATCAAAGACAAAGCTTAGTGTTTATGAAGCATGCGTTATTACTACTCTGCTATATGGGTCAGAGACTTGGACACCCTAAGCTATTAGAAAGATTTCATCAAATTTGTATTCAGAGAATACTTAGCATCAACTGGAAGACTCTCATGCCTGACACTGTAGTCCTTGAACGGTCAAATAGCACCAGTATAAAAATGAAAATCATTCAAAATCAGATGCTTTGGACTGGACACCTGGTTAGGATGGAGGACAAAAGACTCTATAAACAGTTGTTCTATGCGAGATAGATAGAGGGAAAAGACCACAACAAACCAAGAAAAAGGTTTAATGATGCCCTGAAAAACAACTTGAAACTACTTGAGATGTATGTAGATAACTGAGAAGCACAATTGGAAGATTGACCACTTTGGAGGAAAAGCATCAGAGAAAGATGTTAGGATTTTGAAGAGCGGTGTGTAGATCATGCTGTCTTAAAACGTGTTTTAAGACAGCAGGATGAAAGTATAGTGTCAGAGAATATACAACAGGAACTGAAGTGCACTGTGTGTGATAGGTTTCATCTGTCAAAAGCTGGACTTGTAAATCATCTTATATCACACAACCAAAGACAGGACAAAGAGTTTTATGAGGATGCTATAACAGCACAAACTCTAGTGCTAAGTTGTCATATTTGTGGTCTCATCTGCAAATCTAAAAATCTCCTGACAAGACATTCAGGAGTTCATAATGTTAACATGAGGCACCCTTACCAGAAGCAAAGTTTTTGTGTCACATATGTGAACGTCCATGTAAGACTGAAGCTGCGTTAAAGAGCCATCTACTACATACGCATGGCCGCACAGCAACTAACTGAAGAGATAGCAAACTTCTCTCAAGAAGAAGCAATTATCACATATATATATATATATATATATATATATATATATATATATATATATATATATATAATATATATATATATATTGTGACATGAAGGTCGGATGACGATTTGTGAACAAGAACTTAAAAGAAAAAAACAATATTTTGTTTAAGACACAAAGAAAAAAAAGTTGAAATTAATAGAAGACAGCCACACGCCTCCTCACCTCGCACCTGTAATGATTAAAAAGGGAGCAGAATGGAGAGATAGAAAGATTATTTCTTGACCATTGCCTTTTTGTCAGGATGTTTTTTTTCTCTTTCCAACTGTTTCATCCTTTTGTGTGCTACTCTGTTAAAAAGAACATATAACAAGCCAAATTAACCAGTAAAAAATTAATATTGTGTTATATCCTAAGTATAAGACACATCCTATCGATCTTGATACAGGACATAACAATATATATATATATATATATATATATATAAATATATAAATTAAAGGATGAGAATAAAAGTTGTAAAAATACAAAATCTATTACATCTTCAGTTGTTCACAACAAGGAATTTCTTTTTCCTAATCAAAAATTCCTAAACAAAAATTCCATTAAAATTTCTCATTCTACAATGCCTAACAAAGCGCAAACCATTATTTCTTTTAACAATAAGAAAATGAAATCTGCACAGTCTTCAGTATCCCCAATATCCCCTTCAAATAATTGTAACTGCCAGAAATCTAGATAATGTCTGCTAAACAATGAGTGTATACATAGTGTTACGATCAAGTTACTGACTCGATCGGCCACTTAGAGAAAGAGAGGGTGAGTGAGCCTCACCCGCGGGCAGCTACTAAGAGAGGTGGAAGGCACATACCCAAAGAGAGTGAACACGGTATGATTGGCTTTTTCCTTCCCTTTTCGTTGCTCACCCACCTGACTGCTACTAAGAGAAAAGGAAGGCGTATGCTAAAACCCGTGACCATGGCATGCTTCACCCTCTCTCTCACTTTTCATCCTATTCCCACCACGTGTTTCAAAAAGCGGCTCGAAAAAGGGATAAGGAAATGATAAAGAAGAATACAAGTGATCATATTGTATAAAATACTAGTTCCAGGCCACACCCCACGGTGGTAAATTAAAGGATTTTTGATTAAGAAATCAGTTAGAGAAAATATTTGGAAGCGTTCGCTCGGTCTGGAGAAACCACTCTTATGAAAAACTTGGAGTCGCTTGCTACCCGAATTGAAGACGGAATCATCCTTTTCTGTCTACTAACGGGGGATTAAGGACAAAGTGGAATATCGGAATATTCCTTCAGCACATATTCGTACATTGGCTAACAAACTTTTTTCCATTGTTTTTATATCGACACACACATTGCATCACATTTCGCTTAAACAATAATACGTCTATCTTCTATCCTTCGAGACCCACATTTCTGAAATAAAAATTTCTTCAGTTTTATATCTATATATCATTGTCTGTGTTTTTCTTTCGTGTTTTTTGCTTATCAGTTCTTGCCCGACAGACACTTCTTCTAGCCATCAAAACACTGTTAGCTAGACTGACCGAGGTGCAAAAAGGGCCAAAAATATAAATATCTTTAGTCACGAATACAATAGTGACGTTAGATATGCATGCACTGTGAAACAATTCCATCGCAATGCTAATATTCAAAGTAACACCGGTATGAGTATACATTCCTTACCCCATAACCATGCACATTCGCAACTCGATACCCATAACATTACTCCAAACACCAACCACCTTTCTTCACCTGTTAATAACAATGTTGCTCAAATGTCTTTACCCCACATAGTTGCCATATCTAACAACTCTAACTCGAAATTTAAACATACTTTCCCAGGACTCATCTATTACTACAAATAGCACACTTAATGTAATAATTACTCCATATAAATTAAATTATACATTTACATAGTAGCCAGTGCTTTCTCTATAAAACACCACATATCCAGCCGCATATCCTTTTTTAGAAGTAATAACGACCATATTGCAGGGACTTCCCTAACTAATTTAATAAAAAACTTTAAAAGTAAAAACATCCCTTACTCCATGCATTGGTCGATTTAAAAAAAAATCTAAATCTTATACACCAGGATCTAAGTTCTGCCAATTATGTACTTTGGAGATAGTCATGATAATCACTGCCGCCAGGAGTAAAAACATTATAAATTCTAAAAGCGAATTTCTTTCGGCTTGCAGGCATAGAAGAAAATTTAAATATATCAACTACATAGCCCCCAACTGATACCCCTCCTGCTCCCAATAACTAGGATTTTCCTAGATAACAACCGACCAGTATTAAAACAACTTACTTTAATTAACTGTTACATCCTTTTTACTTTATATTTTTCAAATATATTCTTTTACCACCTATGGAGTATTACCAGTATTTTTCTTCCATAAGTTTAGAACCTTCTTTTATTTTTGTTTGACATCCAATTATGAGTATATATATCCCCCCCCCCATTTTATATTCTTCTTCATTTTTGAGAGTTTTAATTCAACTTTTGATTTTTAGTTCATACTAATTACTCCCCTCCCCCCATTTAATGCCATACACATTTGACACCCTTATTCTTGACTTTTTACTTGTATGCATCACTTAAGTATGATACTCTTATTAAACTTAATTTTTACCATTTGTCTATGGCTTTTATCCCTATTTCTTTTATTCTGACATTTTTTATCTTATTTTAGACAACTTTTAATTATTTATCAATCATTATTATTAATTTATTAAAATTACACTTATATTAGGTATCCCAAACTGATTTTTTTTTTTTTTCAATATACCAAAAAACTTTTTAGGTATGCATATATAGTGCTGCAAGATTTTTAAAAAAATACCACGGTCATCTTGGTATCTCAATTAGTACCTGAGTTATGGCCATTCAAAGTTGGTCGGACATCGCGTTTTGTGTGATACTGAACAAAAGGCCAAGTTAATCAGTGTATAACTCAAGATAAAAGCTTTAAATAAGTGAAAACTCTTTATAAATATAATTTCATAGTTCGTTAAAAGAAAGATTATATAGATGGAATTAATAATTCTTAGATAAACCCAGTCTTAAACATTGAAAATCACATGCCGTCACAAAAATCGTGCGGAAACGATACAGAAGAGCAACTTTGACTGTTCATAGAAGTTTTATTTTAACAGCTAACCCATTGAAACTTATGATTCATAACATCATACTGATTAAGCTAAATTTGTTTTTCATTAGTACATCCATAAAAACCTTATTTCTATCATGTAAACATGGCCCAAGGCCCAATTTGTCAGTTGGGCAGAAAAATAGGTCAAATGTACATTTGACCTATTTTTCTGCCCAACTTACCAAACTTTTTGACTAATTTTAGGATGAGGAATTAAAAAAAAAAGTCGTTTTCTTTCTAATATTGGAAGATTTTGCGAAGTTATCCAACTTTCGGCATGTAAAAAAATTAAAAGGGATTGCCATCGAAACCTGGAAATCTATTATAGAAAAGAAATCGACGGTCAATTTTTAAACAAAGGCTTATTATAAATTTCTTGAAGACCTATAACGGTCAGCCGGACTTTGTCAATAAAGCGATTGAAAATCTTGTTTCTAGTTATTGTGATTTTTCTTTCATCTGATACAGGTTAAAATAAGTCATGAATTAGAGAGGCATTCTTCAATTTTTCAATTTCTTTTGCTCAAGAAACTTTTTGTCTTTTGGAAAGATACATTTTCCTTGTTCAATTTTAGTCCATAATTCTCCAAGAACTTTATTTTTTTTCTTTGTTTTTTATTTTCTACAAGTATTTTGCGATTATATTTTTTCAAATTATAATTTTTTTTGTCCATCTTGCTTTGAATGACATTTTTCTGTCTCTTAACTGATTTATTAAGTTTAGAAAGTTTCTTAATTAGCCTTGCTCTTGATATTTTGAGTTTTTCCTTGCTTAGGGTAGATATTTACTGAGAAGCCATTTTATACTGTTCTTTTGTTGTTTGGAAATTAAAAGCCATGTTGGAGAGCTGATCCTGAGATTCTTTAAGGGATTGTTCAAGTGTCATCATTTTGGCAGCAATGGAGGGGCTTAATTAGGAGGTTTATCCTGAGAAGGACAATCTGGAGTTTTTTCTTGAGATGCTCACTCCTGAAATTGAGACATTAAAAACTGTTGTAGTCTTTCAGGTTTTTTATAGCCCTGTATTTTTTTACATTCTTTGGAAAGTTTATTTACTATAGCAAAGAAATATTTTTCATTGTAATTTGCAGACAAGGTGATTCAGCCACATGTTAAACGTTAGATGTTTTTTAGTTGAATAATAATAAAGTTGAAGAACTGCCCCATTTGACAGAGTGATGTCATTAGGAACACTTTTGAATAGTGCTGCATCTTCCAGTTCTTGCAATGAGATTCCGATTGCAAAAAGTTCTTCAGCTACAAAATAGGCATCATATGAAGCATCTAAAAAGATTTTCAATTCAGCTTCTCCTTTGGTAGACAAAATTACTTTAGCTCTCGTAAAGGTCCGTTGAATTTATCCAATCAATCTTGTTCCACCTTCATATCTGGAAAGAGTTTTTAGAACCAAGCAAAAACCTGAAATGAAAAAATTTACAATTCTCTTATCAAAAAAGAAATATCAAAGAAATGTCAAAAAAGAATCTCAAAATATTTCATAAATCTTTTTAAAGAACTGTTTTATAATCTTGCCTATGTAAATGATTTCCTTGTTTTCATTAGTGTCCATAAAACAATGAAGGTAACAAGTTGAACTCAAAATAGACAAAACCCAGACTTCATCAGAACTATATCCAGATGATAACGTCCCCAATTTCAACTTTCATTAACTTACATCATTGTAACCTTTGTTCGCTTCATCACACAGTGTTTTTAACTGCATCAGCAACCTTTTTGTACATTGCAACAAATTTGGGATCTTCTTTGGCCTGCCTCTTCCAAGTAAGCAATCTTTTAGAGTATTGAGTTGGTCATCCACTAAACAGAAATGTTCCAAAGTATATGTAAATATTAATTACTAAGAAAGAAATTTGGGTAATAAAAAATGTGTGATGCAACTATACGTTGTGAGATTTTCATCTATATTTTTCCTTGCGCCATTTTATATCACCAAACCACCATGCCTACTGAAAATAGCTATTTGAGAAATAGTTTAGAAGTCATAAGTTTTCAAAGTTTCCATAAAGTGAAAATTGATTCAATTAATTTGAAAGCACTAGGTTTAAAGAAGTTCAAACTGAAAAAATGCAAATGTTAATTATTTCTGAGAAGATATACTCGGTGAGCTTAAAATTTACAATAAAAATAAATTTTAGTTCTTATTCAGCACTACCTTTAGCGAATATCGTTTTTCTGTACAATCTTATTTTCAGCTAACACGTAAGTACATAACAAAGTTTATACATTTCTTTAAATATTTTAATGTCGGGGCGAAACAGCAGAAGCACCAAAGAATAAAAAAGTATTCGAATTATTATAAAAAAAACGTGTGTTAAACTTCTGACAAATTAAAAACAAGTCATTTTTACGGAACGTTTTACAAAAGAGTTTCTCTAAACTGCTGAATAAAAAAAGTATTTGAACTATAAACAAAACGTTTTGCTAACCTTCCAACCAAATAAAAAAAACTGCTGTTGTTTTTACATTACAAAACAGTTGTTTTCGTTTTTGTTATCGTTGTTTTTACAAAATAGTTTCGCTAAACTTGTGAACAAACTATTATTTTATTTCTTTTTCTGAACCATATGATCGCCGAAAACATAATATTTTCGGAATTTTATTACAAATATATATCTATTAAAAATATATTTGTACCAATTATTTATTTATTTTTATATATATATATATATATATATAATCCTCTGCCCCCCCCCCCTTCTTTTTTCTCCTCCACTCTCCCTCCTAACTTATTTCTCAATCACCAAACTGAGGATTTGCAGACGTTATAGTTTGAATTTCCGGCCTTCATAGACGACTAAAAAGAACTTAGGGCTAAGCGTTTGTAAGGAGACCCAGACAGATTGACCTAGTTATATCTCCCCCTCCTTCCCCCTCCCTATATACCTTCCGTTGTAAATCATAAAATTTCCCCCTCTCTCTATATATGTATTGCTCTCTTACCCCCTCACTATATGCCTTCCATCATAAATCGTACAATCTCCCCCTCTCTCGATATATATATATTAAATGAGCAATACACATGAAAAAATTTAAATTGCTTAAAATATCTCAATCATGGCATATATAGAAAGAGCTCGATGATCTAAGAAAGAATCTTTTTAAATTTTTAAAATCTGACTAAAAATAAGGAAGTTATGACTATTTTTGTGCCTCGCACAATTGGATATTTTCCCCTCTTTAAGACCATATGCGTTTTGTCACATTTTTTACACTCATTTTTCAGTAAAAATGTTATATCTTTGTTAAAACACAAGATTAAGCAATGAAATTTACCATATAAGTGTATTTTTGTACAAGGAATCAGAATGTGCCACTGAAAATCTCCAGAAATTAATGGTTTCCAAGTAATCTGCACTAAGTGCACATAAATATGCTGCAATACCTTAAAAATACCATGTATCCATTAAAAGAAAGAAATTAGAAAACTCAAAGTTGAATTGTAATACATTTTATGTACAAGAAACTAAAATCTAATACTAGGACTGTTTAAAAATGAATATATTGCAAGATTTCTTTGGCATTATTGTAGATTAACACCTTCCGCTAACTCACCCCCTTGCCTCCCCAAAATATGAGATTCTACTTTTTTTATTTAGGCAATTACATGTTAACACCCTGAAAAACTTGGCAGAAAGAAAGAAACAAAAACAATTATTTTAGAATTTAGAGTGGGGATCAGTTTCACATAAATTGAATATAAATTAATCCCCCATTTCAAGGTCATTCTAGCGTTTTAGGACAGTTAATTATTTTTTCTATGGGAGATAAATCATGTGCGTTTTTCTTGTTTTGTTTGTTTGTTTTTTCTTTTTTTTTTTTTAGATGATTATGAGGGTCTTTGTGGGAGGAGGGGGGGTTACCACTTGAACTTCAGGTTATGTGAACACCCTGAAAACTTAGCAGAAAGAAAGAAAAAAACAATTAATTTAGAATTTAGAGTGGGAGATTAGTTTCACATATATTTAATGTAGAATAATTCACCATTTCCGGGCCATTCTAGCGTTTTAGGGCATTAACCAATTTTTTTCTATGGAAAATAAATCGTGTGCGTTTTTTTATGGGTGTCTGTTTTTTAATTTATTTATATTTTTTTTTTTAGACGATTATGTGTGGTTTTAATGGGCTTTTTGTGGGATTAGGGCTTGCCACTCGGACTTAGGGTTAGTGATAAGGTTAAGGAAGGGGTTTTGTTTTAGATGGAGGTTGCCATTCGGACTTAGTGTTAGGGTTAAGGGAGTCTTTTAGGGGGTGGCTTGCCACTCATATTTAAGGTTAATGGTACGATACATTTCAAGAAGGCATTTTTAGGAGGTGGACTTGTTAGTCGTACCTAGAGTTAGTGGTAGAGTAATTATTTATTTTATAAATTTCACTAAAAGGCAAGAATGGCCAGGAAATCTGAGATCATTTTACATTAAATTTATATGCGAAACTTATCCCCCAAATTCTAAATTATTGTTATTTTTTATTATTTTCTTCACCATGACTAAGAGTGTTCACACGTAATCGTCTAAAAAAGTAGAATCTTTTTTTTTTTTTTAAATTGGCGACTAGAAAGTCATTACTACTAGAAGTTAGAAAGTTGAGTGAAAACCAGTATTTCTTGAAGTATTTTTTATAAAAGAATCAAATAGGATTAACTTTTTTAACCACAAAAAGTATTTTTATCTTACTTTTAAAAGAAGTTTATAAAGGAATTTTACAAAGCTTTACAAGACGCTGGTGCTGATTGATTGTTATATCAGCAATACTAGCAGCCATTGTTGACTTTCGCTCAAAAAAAGGACAATATTTTTTCGGATAAGGTAATTTAAAATTACTATTACCGAAAGACAAAACAACGTACAATTATAATTTTAATGCATAAAAAAAGATGAAAGATTAATTTATTTACTAGTTGGGGTATGAAAAATGTAACAACATTTTCTATATTCATATTTTAAAATTTTTAAAATTCGTTCTAGAATGAAAATAAACAAAAATCGCTCATGTTTTATAGCTGCTATTACTGCAGCTACTACAGTCAGTTTTTCAAACTATAAATAGAAAACGTTTTTTTTTTCGGATAGGGTAATGAATTATTATTACTACCAAAAGAGAACACATATATACAATTATAATTTTAATGCATAAAAAAAGTAAAAAGATTGATTTACTCACTAATTTGGCGACGGAAATGCATTTTTCGAAAATGTTCAACCGACGCCGTGTTGAAGTCTTATTTTTAAAATTTCAAAAAAATGAATGAGCCGAATTACTTCGTACACCGACAAACATTAAAAGTGATGCTTTCCCTGATTGATTTCCAAATTTCAGGACGAAATTCCACACAGAGCAATGGTCGAGACTTTTAAACAAAGGGGGGGGTAAAAAAAAAAAGTGACGTAAATCGACGAAAATAGCGTTAACATTTTTTTGCCTTTATTTGCTCAAAACTCTTAAAAATATATAATGTATATTATTATTCATGAATGCACCTGAAAGGATATTCATTTCCTAACAAAATGATGGTATTTTGAGCACTTAAAGTGCTTTAGTTTTTAAGATATGACTATTTTAATAGAACTACCCTCAAATCTGCGATTATCCAAACAGTTTTCTGGTCGATGTGTATTGCTACTTGAAAAGGCCGGAGGGTCGAAATAAATTATTGCACCGGTGATTACGTGATTCCTTGTTACTTTTTTATTCTTGCTCTGTTTATTACAGTCGGATTTCCTTCTGGAATTCATTTCACTCTAACACACTATATATATATATATTTATATATATATATATATATATATATATATATATATATACGATTGTTCAAATCTCAATAATTAGAAAAAATATAATACAACATTGACAACCACGAAACGTAAAGTTAAATGAACAATAAATGGAAGAATGTCCAATGGTAAGTAAACAGTTTCAACAAAACACAGAATAAGTACTTTATACCAATATAAGATAAATAAAATAAGTAATAAAAAAATCAACTTACCTAGAAACTGTGAAATGTCCATTATAGCTCGTAGCTTGCTGTTGATTTTCGTCTGGCAGAAGGTAGTTGAATTTCAGTTTGGTGTGTTCAACGTTCACTCAAGAAGTGACAAAAAGTTCAAAACACTTGTCTCTTTTTATATTCAAGCCGTTCGCGATGTGTAACGATTTTTTAATTATTTCTATTGATTATTATTAGGTTAACCCTGCTTTATATAATGGTATAAATGACAAGTTTTTTTTAATTAAAGTTTTCAACTTGGAAATTTTTTATGAAAATTAATTTAAAATTCTATACTTCATTTACCAAATTGAAAAATAACCTTTCTTTTATAAGATGGAATGATTATTTCACAACATCGTAAACGGCACATACATTAAAAAATAGGAGTAAAAAAATTTGTTGAAAAGATGTGGAACTAAAAGATTGTGTCATTAAAATAGTTACATAATTTAAATAAACCTGCAAAAAATACTAATCATTGTACAAGAAAGAAAATGATATCATTAGAAAGAGGAAAACTTGAATTTTATTTACACATAAATTCCATAGATATAACGTGAGAAATAGCCGAGATAACGTAAGTTACATTTTACAAAAATTTCACTGTTTTTACCCATTTTCGCAGCACAAACATGACAGTTTGGGATACCTTATATTATTATTTTTTTAACATATTTTTTGAACATATTTCTTTTACATTTTAATTCCTTTCACTTTTTTATTTTTTATTTTATTTCGTTTCCACTTTTATTTTTTTTTATTTTTAATGCGTAATTTTTAGTTTTTTTATCTTTTTTCTATAAATTTATATACCCAATTTTTAACCGTTACTAAACTCGTTTTTTTTAATAGTAATCCTTCTAGTCTTCGCCCCCTACTCATTTTTACTCATTTCCCTTTTGCTTATTTCAAATCTATCATGTAATTGTTTGCTTTTAAATTAAAAAAAAATTATTGTTAGATCTGTATCTACGCAACCTAATTTACATCTCTTACCCCTCACACCCTCACACTACTTCTCTCTCGTTTAAACCTCCCTCTTCCTTATTTAGCGTGCCTGAATTTGAAATTTTGATATTTATAACAGATTTTGACTTCTACACTGTAAGTTGTTTTTTATCGCCGGATCTGTCTTTTTAACCGCTGAGATCCACTTCACTTTATCCTGTTTTGCATTCAAATCCGTAAAACTGTATATGGGAGTTTAATTAAAGTGGCACAAATGATTTTATAAACTTTCTGACTTGCAACTTCCAAACAACCGGATTTTTGGCTTTGTTGATCTGATTTTTTCAATTCCATGGATTTTACAATTGCCTTTGAACCTGGTCCTGCATTTTCCATGACGCCCTTTGCGGTGAACGTTTTTTCATATGCATTCAATTTATCTTCTTTGCATTGGACACTCAAATTTTTTCCCCCTTGACATGTTTCTCAAATAACATTTTATCTTTTGATCTTTTCAAATTTTGACTTTGGTAATTCTTTTACCAACTTATCCATCTGTATTCATCTAATGATAAGAATTCAATTCTTTGAAAAGCCATGGTTTTAGGAAAAATAAATTCCTTGTTTTTAACAACTAAAGATGTAATAGATTTTGTATTTTTACAACTTTTATTCTCATCCTTTAATTGTCTATATAATTGCTCTATCTCGTATATCGAACATAAAATTTTTTTTAAAGATATACATTATATCTTTATTTTCCTGTTCCCTATATATATATATATATATATATATATATATATATATATATATATATATATACACATTGTATGCTTTGTTTATCCATCACTCGATTTTAAAAAAAACAAAAAAGACATCTGTACCTCTTATCCTCTGAATAATGGGTTACAGCATAGAAATACATACAATTTTACATACAAATGCTAAATTCTATCAAAATTGCTCCCGAAACTAGATAAACGATGAAGAAATTAATGAATTTCTTGTTGTGAGTTGGTTTGTGATTTCAAGTATTTTTCTCATATATGGTGTCAATTTTGAACCTCAAATTTTTTTAGCTTTAAATTCTTATAACTTTTATAATGGTTGTCACGAATGCCGCCGGTCGAGACCACCGAATGACAATACGTGACAATGATAAAAAAAGAAAATAAAAAAAAAAGTCGTCCGGAGTGGCTCGTAGTATCCCAGGATTCAAAGAAAACGTTTTAAATGATATGGGATGGGGATTTCTCCAATGTAAGATACCGCGTCAGGAAACAAAACAAAAGATGCGAAGAACGACAAAAGACATTAGGGTTAAATTTATACTCATTTATTTATGAAACAATATACTAAAAGGGGTAAATATATCTATAAAAACAAAACAAAAGAAAACATGAAAACAAAAGTCTATTAATAAAGGGGGGGGGGGCTTGTCTATTATAGTCCTATAGCAACAGTATTCATTTTTCACATAAAACATACATATATATGAGATAGCCTTAGAGGCAAAATGTCCGGGGAGAGATATTCAAGTTATCTCTTACAAGTGGATACATTGTTCATTTGAGGGTCGGTATTTCCGGCAAGTCGTAATAGCCATGTTTCTCCTCAAATGTAGTTTTCATTTTTGTTATATCTTCAAATACATTTTTCCTCAGGAAAACAATTCCCGGTCGCTTGTTTTAAATTCGAAGGTTCTTTTCTTATATCAGGAGAAAAGATACATTCCAGCTTTCTCGCACGCGGCTACCGTCTCATCTTTGTGTAGTATCTCTTTCTCGCGCGCGACTAAAGTTTTTTTTGTCTTAGCTCAGTATCTGCCTCCTCATGACTGACTGTCCCCTTGTGCAGGTGTCCTCAAAGTGTGACCGTCTTAACCCGGTGACTCATCCTTCCTCGCGGGCAGTTAACGTCCTTTTTCTTCTCCCTCCCTTTCTCCTTCTTCTTCTCGGTCGTGTTGGCTAAAAATAGACATGACCCCCACAAAGTCCAACCTGGCTGCTGGAATTGTTTCTCAGATCTCGTCATGTACAAATATGCGAAGATGAACCCTATCTATATATATATATATATATACATATTACCGATGTCTTTCACAGTTTCCTATTCTTAATCTCGATAGATCTCTCTACATTTGTAACACCTCCTTCCCTAAAAGACGAAAAAGACTTGCATCGCAAGACCTTTTTCGTAACCCTATTTTGGAGTTTACCTAACCTAATCTAAGTTTACTGTTTTGTAGGGGGAGACATTTGGACGGCTATATATATATTTGGGGTCAGGGTTACCAGATTCTATCTAATCGTACGGCCTCATCATAGCCACATGACACCGCTGCGTAGCTTTTCGGCGGTCGGACGTGTTAAGGACGTAACGAGAGTCGCTAGCCTTTTGGGCGATTTCGTACGGTCCGTAATATCGATTTCTCGAAGGGTCGCCGGTCATGGACAATCGCATAAGGACTTTGTCTCCGACTTTAAAAGTTCGGGGACCGGGGTTGGGCGAATTGCCGTTACTTTTAGCGTGTCCTCCTCTGGTTATTTGGGGCTTTCTCCGTGCAACTACAACTAATGGTATCACACCGGGAGTTCTCGGTCTCACTGTTTCGGCATTCGGTATCTCCTTCGTTCCAGGAGGGGGGTTGACTTTATCACCGGCCAAGTCGTTGCCAAGAATCATTGATATGCCTCTCATAGGCAGATTGTTTACTACTCTGAGTTCGACGGTGCCTTGCACAATTTCGGACTCAAGGGTGACCTTGTGGATTGGAATGTTGACACGGCCATTCCCAACTCCTCATATTGTAGTGACTTCGCCCGTAGCTGTAGTAGCATTACGTGGCAAGCACTTCTTTAATACTACGGACTGGGTCGCTCCAGTGTCTCGTAATATCTTCACCCTTGACTTTCTCGTGGGCTCACCCACGGCACATATGGCTCCCTCAGACATAAAGGGTTCATACCCCTTCATGGGTATTTCTGAGTGACCTTTCGCAGGGCCCTTTGTTACTGCGACTAACCCCTGGGTTTTATCGAGGGAACTAGCTCTAGTGTCGTTGTCCCTTTTCCTGGTCGTACAACTAGCCGCTATGTGTCCTGCTTTTCCACAATAGTGACACATTATTGCTCTCCATCGTTTCGCGTATCGACCGTTCGGAAGATGGGTTTGATTTCCGGGGTTGGTCTGTCGATACTCATACCTCGTCTGACCGGACCTCATGCTCGGACCAGCACCAGCCGCCATTTTAGGGTTAGTGCAGCTTCCGTCAGCAAATGGGTCGTTTGGTTGATTTTTACCCCACTTATGCGTCAATGCATATTCGTCGGCGAGGGTTGCCATTTCATATGCGGTGTCGACCTGTCTCTCATTAAGATACACTTTGAGGTCGTCACGGACACACCGCTGGAATTCAACCATTAAAACCAGCTGCCTCAGCCTATCGTGGTCTGCCCCCACGCTCTTGGCTGTGCACCACCTATCGAAGTAGGTCTCCTTCTGACGAAAGAATTCGACGTACGTCTCTTCCTCATCCTTCCTACGTCCCCTAAACCTCTGGCTATACGCCTCCGGCACCATCTCGTAGCTTCTAAGGATTGCGGACTTTAAAATATTATAGTCGGCGCAATCCTCCGCTGACAGAGACGCGTATATCTCCTGGGCCTTACCCTTCAATACTGTCTGTAGTAGTAGGGTCCAGTTATCGAGCGGCCAGTTCAGGCTTGAGGCGATTTTCTCGAAGTGATGGAAATATTTGTCCACATCAGCTTCGTTAAACGCCGGCACGAGTCTGACCTGCTTAGCAAGGTCGAAATCATTTTGTCTCTCGTCGCGCAGCATTCTCCTATCCTCCAATTCTCTAAGTCTGGTCTCCTGCTCAATTCTAGCAATCCTTTCACGCTAGCTGGCTTCAATCTGAGCCTTTTCCAGCTCCATTTGAGCCATTGAGAGTCCGGGCGAGTCTGACACAAGATCGTCCAGCACATCTTCGCCAAAGATCTCATTGTCGACCATGTGCTCCGCAACTATTCTCACTAGTTGGGACTTCCTCATCGACCGTCTCGTATCTAACTCTAATGCTATCCCTACCTCAATTATACTGTCTTTTTTAAATCTATTTAGGTCCTCGAACGTGGGAGAATTTAGAAAAGCTTCTACTACTGACATCTTGTTACTTATTTATTTATCTATTTATTTATGTTTGTGTCTTTTTGTCTCGTTGCGCTGCACCTGTCTGTCCCTATCTAACGGGTCTTATTATAATTGGAGAAAATAATCCCGGACTTCAGCCCCCAATCTTGTCACGAATGCCGCCGGTCAGGACCACCGAATGACAATACGTGACAATGATAAAAAAAAAAAATTTTTTAAAAAGTCGTCCGGAGTGGCTAGTAGTATCCCAGGGTTCAAAGAAAACTTTTTAAATGATATGGGTTGGGGATTTCTCCAATGTAAGATACCGCGTCAGGAAACAAAACAAAAGATGCGAAGAACGACAAAAGACATTAGGGTTAAATTTATACTCATTCATTTATGAAACAATATACTAAAAGGGGTAAATATATCTATAAAAACAAAACAAAAGAAAACATGAAAACAAAAGTCTATTAATAAAAAGAGGGGGGGACTTGTCTATTATAGTCCTATAGCAACAGTATTCATCTTTCACATAAAACATACATATATATGAGATAGCCTTAGAGGCAAAATGTCCGGGGAGAGATATTCAAGTTATCTCTTACAAGTGGATACATTGTTCATTTGAGGGTCGGTATTTCCGGCAAGTCGTAATAGCCATGTTTCTCCTCAAATGTAGTTTTCATTTTTGTTATATCTTCAAATACATTTTTCCTCAGGAAAACAATTCCCGGTCGCTTGTTTTAAATTCGAAGGTTCTTTTCTTATATCGGGAGAAAAGATACATTCCAGCTTTCTCGCACGCGGCTACCGTCTCATCTTTGTGTAGTATCTCTTTCTCGCGCGCGACTAAAGTTTTTTTTGTCTTAGCTCGGTATCTGCCTCCTCATGACTGACTGTCCCCTTGTGCAGGTGTCCTCAAAGTGTGACCGTCTTAACCCGGTGACTCATCCTTCCTCGCAGGCAGTTAACGTCCTTTTTCTTCTCCCTCCCTTTCTCCTTCTTCTTCTCGGTCGTGTTGGCTAAAAATAGACATGACCCCACAAAGTCCAACCTGGCTGCTTGAATTGTTTCTCGGATCTCGTCATGTACAAATATGTGAAGATGAACCCTATCTATATATATATACTGTTCTTAAGTTTCGAGCAGTAGATAGCAACCCGAAATAAAAATAAATTCCTCTTTCTCCCCTTCTTCTTCTTCCCTTTCGTTCTCTCTCTTCTTCCTTCTATCACTTTAGATGACGGCACCACCTGTTTCTCAGGCAACTGCTCCCCCTCTTACCCAAACATTGATTGCTCTTATAGTGCAGCCTCCTTCCCACAATCCGTCTCCGCCGGAAGTACTTCCGTTTCCGCCGGAAGTACTTCCTTCCCATAAAATGCATTGCTCCTTCTCTTTCTTTTCCTTCTCTGTGTCCGGCTCCCCACACGAGGTAAGTTGTACGTTTGTCGTCGTCTCATTCAAATATACAACATCACCCCCTGATCTCTGATCACATTACATAGTCTGAAGTCCACACTGGAGGTCGCCGGCTTCGCTGTGATCTCCGTGGTGACCCTTCACGCACACCTCCATTCAGATCGGTCGCTGTTGGCCTCTCTTGCAACTCCGTCTCATGCCTCTCCACAGGTCTTAGGTCCAGAACGTGTCTCGGCATGCCATTGACAGACACATTACTGTCCGAATTCCTGGCTGTAACTGTTCCTCGCGCCCATTGTGTCGTACATCGCGCACCAGGCGGCGTTACCCACACTTCATCTTTTAGTCGCACTGTGCTCCTGGTTGCTCGACTCTGTTCCGGTGGCGGAACACTTGGATGCCGCCAGACATATCGATATATCTGTTCTTGTGGCACCGTCTCCCTCACCTGCCCTGATCTGGGAGTCATGTTGTACCAGAACAGGGCCTCTCCTGGTGCGGTTCCCCTCTCTCAGCCAACGCTTTGATGGTCCTGTGGTTCCTTTCCACTATGCCATTTCCTTCCGGCCTATACGCGGCTCTGAAGTATTGTCTGATGTTCCATCTCTCCAGCATCTCTCTGACTGTTCCTGATCGGAAAGCCGCCCCATTGTCCATCAAGACTTTGTCCACGGGTCCACGTTCCAGAAACACTGTATTCATTGTGCTTGCCACCTCACTAGCCGTCTCATTCCTCAACTCCCTCCAAATCGCGAACCTATTTGGTCCGCAGTCAATCATGGTTAGATATTGAGCCCCTTGATAGTGGGTGACATCAACGGCGAGTCTCTTCCAATTTTCGCCCACCTGGAGCTCTCCCTGATGATGTGACGCCGGTGCCGGATCTATCGATTGACACTGCACGCATTGCTGGACTACTTTCTGCACGACCTCCCTCGCAACACTGGGATCTACCTTGCGGGCTAGATGCAAAATCCTGTCAACTCCCATGTGGTGCATAGAGTGCTGGTCCTTGACTTCCTCATGGGTCATGCAGCATGTTTCATCAGCACTCTCTGTCGTTTCGTCCAAGGCTTCCATCCACCCTCTTCTCACCCTCGTTAGGCTGTCTGCCCTATTCTTGGCGGAAGGTATGAACGAAACACTGATTTTCAATCCAAATTCGGCGATTAACTGTCGTAGGATCCCGACTCTACGCATGATGATCATTTCCGAAGCACCTTTTGTCTTTACTCTCCGCTGTTCTGTCACAGCCGCTTGCACCCAGTTCAGCACGGTCGCTGAATCTGTACGTAGCTCCACCTCTTTCAGTCCCCACCTTAATGCCAGGTATATGCCCTTGATAGTTGCGTCCAACTCGGCTACGTTGATGTGGGAGAAGTCTGTTGCTTTCCTAAGCCAAGCCGCGTCCTCCACCACCTCACCTCCAATCTCAACTGCGACGCCAGTGGCAATGCTAATTGCATCACACCATACGACCCCTTTTTCTGTCTTAGGGACTTTCCACCTTCCTCTCACTGAGTCCTCCTTATCCACCTCCTTTAGGACATCTCGCATCACAGCCACCACATTTTCGCCAACGCTGTCCTCCCATTTCACTCCTCCTGCTTTTCTCTTCACATAACTGCAGGTTGCTCTGAGCCACCCAGCTACAGGGTAATGGCCCACCAACTTCCCGCAAACCGAGAACAATTGTCGCCTGCTTATTCTGTCTGTGACCTCTGGAATAGCGTTCCCTCTCGTGAACCGCAGCTCTCCCATTGCATCTTCCTCTAAGTGGAGTCCCAAAGCCGCACCGCCATTTAACAGCTATGGGGCCTTTGCTGTTAGACCAAACCTCCTGAGCTGTTCCACTACTCTTGGTGCTCGCACCACTGTCTCATCCAGCAGTATGTCATCTACATAGGAGTCGGTTGCTTCATTTCTGTCCTCCTCCTCTTTCAACACCCGCTTTAGTATTGCAGTCATGATTTTGGGCGCGACATTCAACCCAAAACCCAAACGCGTCAAGCAGTACGTCTTCTCCTTGAATTGTACCAGCTGATATTTCCAGAGATCTTGCTCAACATGGATTTGCATATATGCCGGCTTCAGATCAACAATTGTGGACGCCCCAACCTTCTGTCTTCATCTCCGCATGGTTTCTGCACAAACGTCTATGACGTCACCCCCTGTGTGGCAAGACACATGTTTGTTCAGTTCCCGGTAATCCAACACGGGGCGGACCTTATCCTTGGTCGGCTGGATCATCGCCATGAGAGGTAACAGACCTCCTTTAAGTTCCTCTTTCCATGGCACGAGAATCCCCTCCTTGATCCACCTCTCCACTTCGTCCTCAAAGGACGCCTCCTGTGACTCCGTTAATTTGGTGTCATACCTCCCGACTCGATTCTGCAGGCACGGAGGCCCCGTCCACTTCCATCTGGCAGTCCACCTACCATCGCGAAATGTTGCGATGAAGTCTTGATCGCTGATCTCGCACTCAGCCACTCCACCTCCATCACATGGCGAGGCTTCCGAGTCCACACCCGCCGCACAGTGGTCGTCACCAAACTCAACGCGTCCATTTGTGTCAACAGTGACGCCCCCCCCCCTTCCGGCAGAGTACGTCCATGCCGAGGATTGCCTCTACCCCAGGCACCAGACGATCGACTACCAATACTTCTATAGTCAGTCGTCGTCCTCTTCTGTCGATGCGAACAGTGCTGGTCCCACGACATTTCACCTCCGTGCCGTCGAATGCCTTGATGCTGCTACTCCCACTCCATCTGTTCACCAGGCCCTTTCGAACCATGGTAGTTGAGCAGCCAGTGTCAACCAGTGCCTCGATCTCTCTCCCCTCCACTGCGACCACGATCCGTGGGGCTATCCCTGCCGTCTTTGCGCCGGGGTATCGGTCGGCGTGATGATACCCCATTAAGCGTTTTCCCGGACAGTCCTTGGCTAGGTGGCCACTCTGCTGGCACCGGTGACATATGATCCGCGTCAGATACTTCTGACAGTCTTTCCGGAGGTGCGGCCCACCACATTCAAAACATTTGATTGCCACCTTCACTTGGCCTCGTGCACCGCTCTGTGCAACTGCCGATTCGTCCTTCACCCGCGAGGATCGCCTGCACGTCAGCACCTTTGCCCTGGGGATTAATGCGTGGACATCGGCATTGTCAAATCCGGGCACCTGTTGCAATTCCTTTGCAACATCTTCTGGGAATCCAGTGGTGAAGAACAGCTTGACCGTTGTCTCAAACCCTCGCCCCACATATCCTGCCAGTCCGGCCAATCGCTTCACCTTATTGGCATAAACACTGACCGACCCACCTGCCCACCGTAGATTTTTCAGCATCTCTGTCGCTTCACATGGGCTTTCTGCGAACGCTCTTTTCAAACGGATTTTTATAATTTCCGCATTCTGTTGCTAAGCTCGAGATATAGGGCAAGGGCATCTCCTTCCAAAAATAACGGCAAGAAAGATGCTAGGTCCGTAACGGTTTTCAGTTTCGCGACCAGCTCAACCTTCCTTATCCACTGACAAACGTCGGTACTTCCGTCGAATGACTTCACCATCGTGGTTACACCCGCGTCTGTCATTTTTCCGTGCTGCATTGGGGACATAGCTTGTTCTTAAGTTGCGAGCAGTAGGTAGCAACCCGAAATAAAAATAAATTCCTCTTTCTCTCCTTCTTCTTCTTCCCTTTCGTTCTCTCTCTTCTTCCTTCTATCACTTTAGATGACGGCACCACCTGTTTCTCAGGCAACTGCTCCCCCTCTTACCCAAACATTGATTGCTCTTATAGTGCAGCCTCCTTCCCACAATCCGCCGGAAGTACTTCCTTCCCATAAAATGCATTGCTCCTTCTCTTTCTTTTCCTTCTCTGTGCCCGGCTCCCCACACGAGGTAAGTTGTACGTTTGTCGTCGTCTCATTCAAATATAAAACATATACATACTACCGATGTCTTTCGCAGTTTCCTATGCTTAATCTCGATAGATCTCCATACATTTGTAACATGGTTCATTAGGAATATTTGCATAATTTAAACAGTTTTAAACTCCATTTAACTACTGTGATTAAATTACAATAATCTAAAATAAAATAAATCAACTGGGAATGCTACGTAAACACAAGAAGACTTCAGCTGCCTATATGATGAGCCATTGTTCAGATAATCTGCGAGAATCAAGGAATTAGTCCTCCCTGTACTGCTATAAAGGATATTTCAATATTTTTGTACTGTTTATCATTTAACTCCAGTTTTCATGTGTTAATTAATTTCAGAAGTGGTTGGGAGAGAGAAAGACTGACTCTCTGACTCTACCAGATCTTTTTCATCATAGTTTATGGGGGAGGGGGTTACTTCTCCATAATTATTTTATGAGAATAAGAAAAAGTATCAAAATAGGAAGAAAAAAAATTTAAGTTATTAAAATGACTTATACATTTAATTCACGTAAGTTTCTTTGTAATGATAAAACTGTTTATTTAACAATACACCAAACATATCTCTTTTTTTAGGTGCTGGAGTGCATGTGATTGCTACAGATCAAGGGGAAGAAGTGGCTGAAATTTTCCAAGCTGCCAGTGAGGGGAAAACGTCGGGTAATAATCGAAAGTGCCTCATAACCAAAAGAAGTAAGTGCTATCAAGTATTAATTTTCCTTTCAAACTTGAATTACTTTTATCAAGTTTACCCAGAATCTTGAAAGATATTTAAATTTAAATCAAATTAGCTGACATACTCACAACTGTGTAGTCGGTAATACAAACATTTCTAAATTCTGAAATTTTTAACGGTCTGACTTTGACCTAAGAAATCTACCACTAGTAATAATCGATATAGACTATCTGTTATTTATAGCGTTTTGATTTTTAAAAGAGCAGGCATGAATTTCAAGTCTGTGAATTTGACATTTTTTGTCTGTTTGTTTATATACTAATGTTTTACCACTTATTATGGCCAAAAGCCATCCGATGATAAGGGTTAATAATTCTGTTTGTTTTTAATGAATGAAATCTAAAGAATTAAAAAAAAATTTTAAGTGATACATGATGTAAAAACGGGTCATGCTCATATTTTCCTCATATTTGAAATCCAGTTTATGAAATTCCTTCAGCTGTCATTAGAGGTGAGTTTTGAAAATCAGTAAAATAAATGTGTTTTGTGTATCAGCAATGGGTGGTATGGGGGTATTTTTTGTGTTTTTGTACATTTAAACACGGTGAAACAGGTACTAGTGTGATTGCAAGAGTTGGAAATCGATAGAGTAAATTCAGGGATATTCTGCCATTACTAACTAGCAGGGCATTCTCACTGTTGACCAAGGGAAGCGTCTATCAGGCATGTGTACACAGTTTGATGATACATGAAAGTGAAGGTTGAGGAAATGCGTTGCATGGAGAAAAATGATATGATGAATGTGAGTCTTGGAGACAGGCTTAGATTTAATGAGCCCAGAGGAAGATTAAATCTGGACAGTATAGAGAGATGCATGCATAAAACAAGGCAAAAGATTTTTTGCTTTGTTTTATATAATTAACACTGAGGATAACCACACCAAGAAATAAATGCACAGGAGCATTTTACAAGTATCTTGGTGTAAGCCGAAACAATTGTATGCTGAATAAAATATAAGTTTTGTGAAATGATGTGAATCTGTCCTTCGTAACATTGATATGGTATAAAATTAAATAAAAAATATTGAATACAACATAGCTCTGGCCTCACACTATTGAGCTATTACAATTGCTTTGTTATAAAATTTATATTCGAATATTTATTAAAAAATTCTAAATAGATATATATATATATATATATATATAATATATATATATATAGTTATATTTCTATTTAGTTTATTTCCATATGTATTGTTCATAGTTTTGTTCTTCTTAGTGTTATTTTTGCTATATTTTTCACTTTTTTATGTAATTTGTTATTTTTTTATTCCTCCATGCTGTTCTCTTTCAGTATTTTGTTATTGTGTGCCTTAATTGTCATTTCTAGGTTTTTGCAGCAGCTGTAGAATAGTTTTAGGTTATTTTTATTGAATATTTTATGCAGGGGATTGGTTATGGGGAAGTGTTTTTCAATCAGATTTAGGAATTGTTTGCCCAGTTTAGTTTTTAGCATCTGGTTATAGGGCGGTGTATAGTAGATTATATTTCTTTTTCTTTTATTTTTAATTTTGTTGTAATTATTAATGTCCTGTTTTTTATATTTCATTTCGGTATTATGGTAACTACTATTTTTTAGAGCTGTATTGTAAATGTTGTTTGATTTTTTTAAAACACTTTCGTCACTAGTATTATTGATAAGCCTACATTCGATATAATTCGGAATATTTTTTATGATTGATGGGGGTGATTAGACTTTGGGTTTACGTATATTGGATTGGCGTTATCTTTTAGGTATGGTTCGTAAGTATTTTTATTTAGGTTTAACGTGACATCTAGAAAGTGAGTTGTTTTTATGTTAGCCAGTACTTCTACTTTTAGGCCTAGTTTTTTCATTTCCATATGTATAATTTTCTTGAAGTTTTCTCCTTTGACTTTGTTGGAATCTCTTATTATCGCTAATCTATCATCTCTATGAAGGCCAATATCTGTATTAAATATATTTGTGAGTGTATATAAAATAAATGACCCCACATGACCCTCCGCTTCTTAGCTGCCAGCTGATAGGTTCAGGCAAATTACTTCCTCCTTCGTTTGACCAATCAGTGACCTTCTTTTAGGCGAATCTCTGATGGCTAGCATAATTATATAAACACGTGACTGCCATCCGACCGCTCTCTTTTACTTTGGTGGCATAAGTTGACATTTCTCTCTTTCCTACTTTGGCACTGCCAAACACACATCCCCACTCTCTGGGGACGCAACAGACATTTCCCCGGGCCTTTGGCCCTGGGTTCGACTTTGACAAAATGGCTACTGCCTCAAACACGTGGACTTGATATTACAGACACACATACTTGCATACACACATGGACGCGTCCTGACACTATAGCCAGTGTACAAACATTCAATATCAGGAACAATTCTCTTCTCCCCACTGGGGAAATATAATAATGGGAAATTCCTTTACTATTGCCTTCGTCCATACTTATGGATATACTAACCTCTTTCCCCTTCTGTTCACGTACTAACGAAGACGACCCAATAAAGTTGTTATTAAATGTTAGAATGAGAGTTTGTCACTTTCTATCTTACAGTGGTACCCGCTTTTAAGGATTGTATCGATGTGATGGTTTGTTTACTAATCAACGACAGGAAGTAGAAATTGGAATGTGACAACTGTTAAATGAAATAGTCAATTATAATCTAATGATTATTTATGATGAAGATAATAAACTTAAATAAAAAATATATTTTTAAAAATAACTATTATATCGAAAATCGGTATGATATGTAGCAAAAACATAAGACCTATACATGAAAACAATAGATAATATCCAGGAGTAGAATGTATATTTAAAAAATACAATAACAGATATGGAAAACAAATAAAATTTACATAGTATATTATTATTATATATCTTATTTTAATTAAGGATAGAATGATAAATTAAGTTATTTGTCGTACGGAAAAGTTTGTTTACGTTTAGCCGACAGGAAAAGGAAGTGTGTACAGGACTACTAAAATAAGGTAATTATGAACTTTGAAAGAAAAGCATATAAAAAAGAGTAATAATGATGTTCAAGGCTTAGAAAAAATTGTTAGACCAACACAATGACGGTTAGTCAAATCATTCATTTATATTTATCTGTGGTTTGGGACGAAAATCTATGCCGATGGCAAATGATTTAAGCAATAATACTGGATAATAGAACATGGCACGCTGATGTTGAGATCTGCGTGTACGGTCGTAAATTACACCATTGAACAATATAATCCTAAAGAAAATGATATGGAAATAATACATAGAGAAACTAAATATATTAAAAAGTTAAGTGTGCGGATTGCAATTATTATATATATCTTGGTGGTAGGCTGAAACAATTGTATGCTGCAAATAAAAAAATTGCTTTCAAATTCACACCAATTTCACCAAATTGGTGTGAATTTGTTCCTTACATTTGATGTGTTTTTTTTATATATTAAGAAATATTCACATGCATGCATGAATATTTATAATAGAAAATTGAAACAAAACAATGATGCAATTTAAAATGAATAAAATCATTTTTATTATTATTATTTTTTTTTTATATAACCTGAAACTTTCGATACTTAAAGTATCCTCATCGGAGCAAAATAAATTTTTTTGAACTATTAAAAGAATTTCCAACTCTATTGATACGGTTTAACCATTCATTTATTTATTTTATTATCGCTTATGTTGAAATTCATGTTTTGAAACATGTCGTAAATCATAAATCTATGACGTCACATCAAAGCTATAATTATTTTGTTAAGCTAATGTTTTAAGATCTATTTATAAGGAAATCTAAATAGCTCAGTTCATAGAACATCAGACTGAAGATCTCACGGTTTCTGTTTCGCTTTACTGGTTGGAAATTTATTATTTAGTATTAATGCAATATTTTCCATTTCTTAAAGTTAAGATATTTTGATATGAAAATGTATTTCTTACGTTTAAAAAAATTGTGACTAACGGACACACACACAGAAAATGCCCCTTATATTATGAGTGGATAGATTTGCAATTTGGAAGTTTTTTGTTTATGATTTTATTGACTGATCCAAATAACATAGTTGTGATAAGTTTTATGAATTTAAAATGTAAGAGGCCTTCCCCAAGTAAAAACGTCAGTATTAAATGATTTATAATCATGTGTGTTTCTCCATCTCTCGCCCATTTCTAATAACACTAAACCAGCAATAACATATGCATATATTCTTAATGTTCTATTCTAGTTTTTTTTACTCATTCCTTTTTAAAAAATGTCTCTTAATTCCTTCTTCTGCTTGCTTCTTAACATTTTCTTTCTTTTCTGTCTTCGCATCACAATTGAAATCTACATTTTATACCTCATACCTATATCTGCATTGTAAATGCTCATTTCATATTATTAGACAGAAGATGAAGAAACATTAGACAGAAGATGAAGAAACATTATAGACTATAACGATAAAAATCTGTTTTTCATAAATAAATGTTTGTAGGGTTGATATTTCACAATGTTTTAATATTTTTGCAAGATTAAAGCACATATTTACTCACCCATTTGGCATATAATGGTAAAAGTGTTTGCAAGGTTCAATTCTCGGTTGAGCCATACCAAAGACTTAAAAAAATCGTACTTGATGCCCCCTTGCTAAATATTCAGCATTATAAAGTGATGATCATGAGTAAGTGGAGTAATCTTGGGAAAGGAGTGGTGCCCTCGGTGTAGTAGCTAATGAAAAGGAAGCCTTTAGGTTGCCCTAGTGTGTAATCAAGCACTTTACTTTTTAAAATCACAAATACATAATCAGATAAACTTAAAATGTCTTCTGATATCATTGATGCCTCTACACATCTCAATGAGAGATCTCATCTACTGGCTGGCCGGCCATGCTTCAGTTTGAAATAGCATTTCATTGCTAAACCGGCAAATTGAATGAATTCATTGTATTTTAGATGCATCCAAAAGAAACTCTGTCTATCAGTCTGTCACTTCAGTTTGAAATAGCATTTTCATGGCTAAACACACACATTAAATGGACACATCCCAAGAATGGTTCCATTCTTGTTGACCTCTAGCTGACCATTTGCACTCAACAACTACCTTATTTTAATAGAAATGTTTTATACTGGGTTTTTACGAGCTAAAAGATTATTTCTAATTTTAAAAAAATGTTAAACTTACATTGTTACATTTATATATTTTGACAGGATCCCAGATAAATGATTTCTCTGAAAGTGCTTTCAAACAAAGTTATTTCAAAGAATCCTTCAACCCTAACCCATGTTCAGCCGAATTGGACTTACGCACAAATGATTATGAATGGCAAAAGCGGCACTCAATTAGCGCCACCGATTATGGTTGTGCCCAAGGTTACATGGAAAAGACGAAATTGATCAGCATTGAGAATTTAGAGAACGAAGGAAGAGAACATTTCCTGGCGATTTATGACATTCCACCGCGTCGGTTACGCAAAGTAGAATGTACGAGCCCTAATCGTAATTCCCTACAGTCACCGAGTAAGAACATTTCTGCTTATCTGGAACGGCATCCGTCAAACGGAAGTCTGACGTGTAACTCTGACAAAAACAGTTTGCTGAAAGCTAAAAAAGGTCAGACCCCATCATCGGATTCTTTTTCACCACCTGGATCAACCGTCATGACATCGAATGGGTATATCAACAGTGCAAGCGAAGAGTCGGTTTCTCCATCTTATCCGATAAACAGTGCAATTGATTGTGAAATTGACCGAGCAACGAATCAGACTCGGAGAGATGATGCACATAATAAACTCCACAAGGAAGAAGAAAAGTTACAAAGAGAAATTTCATTGTTAGATGAAATGCTTCAGGTTTGTTCTATTATAATCTCTATCATAATATGTGTGTACCTTGTATCACCTGCCATACCCATTTAAAAAAAGTGAAATTGTCCGATCACTAATGATGAAAATAGGTAAACAACCCCTGGAATTTCCACGGGTTCTGCTAGTAAATATGTTTATTTTGTATTTTAAATAAAAATACAAAATATAAAAAAAGGGAGCGAGAACTTATATAAAAGATCTTCTTCTGTCCTACACCCTCAATTATTAACAAAATACATATGCTTAAAGGGGAACATAAAATACAAAAGTAAAAGAATAAATAAAATGTCTAGATATAGGTGAAGCATTTGGTAAAAAACAAAAACAAACAAACAATAAAAACAAGCTTGTGGATGACTACATAGTTAATATAAAAAGTTTTTTTGTTTTTTTTTCAGGTTTTCAAAGTCAGACACAAGTAGCAATCCATTTAACATATCAATATTTGTTTTTAACTAGTTTATTTGTTTTATTCCTCTGTTATTCGCACAAATATAATTTTTGTTTTTTGAAAATACTTATTCCGATTAAGAATATTCTTAAAGTCGAGACATTTTGCCTTGCTCACCTAAACAGCCTCTTTTTTGTGAGTTGGACCCCCCCCCCCCCTCACACACACACACATTAAATACAAACCTTGTCTGATTTTGCCTTTGTAGATAGGCAGGTAAATAGGGATGCATAAAAATGGATATTTATTAATAGTTTATGCAAGTATTTATTTCATTAATTGGTAATAAATTGTATTTACAGTTGACAATTTATTTAAAATTGTCATGATTAAACTTGAATCAAAACCATAAAATATTAACGACTATGAAATGGCAGATATTTCAAAAGACAATGATAAAACTTTCATCCAAGTCATAAAGTATTAACAACTACTAAATGGCAGATTTTTCAAAACACAATGATTAAACATTAATCCAATTCATGAAATATTAACAACTATAAAATGGCAGATATTTCAAAAGACAATGATTACATTTTAATCCAAGTCATGTAATATTAACAACTATGAGAACGCAGATGTTTTAAAAGACAATAATAAAAATTTAATCTAAGTACTGGAATATTCACAACTATGAAATGGCAGATATAAAAAAAAAAATAATTAAACTTTAATTTAGGTCATGAAATGTTCACAAAAATAAAATGCCAGATATTTCAAAAGACTATGATTAAACTTTAATCTAATTAATTAAATATTAACAACTATGAAATGACAGATATTTCAAAAAGCAATGATTAAACTTTAATCTAAGTCATGAAATATTAACAATTATGAAATGGTAGATATTTTAAAAGACAATTATTAAACCATAATCCAAGTCTGTAAATATTAACAACTAATAAAACACAGATATTTCAAACCACAATGATTAAACTTTAATCCAAGTCATGAGATATTAATATTTTGAAATGGTAGATATTTCAAAAGACATTGATTAAACTTTAACTCAAATCATAAAATATAAACCACTATGAAATGACAGATATTGTAAAAGACAATTAAAAACTATAATTTAAGTTTGTTAATATTAACAACTAATAAAACACCGATATTTCAAAAGGCAATGATTAAACTTTAATCAAAGTCATGAAATATAAACAACAACTATGAAATGGCAGATATTTCAAAACAGAATAATTAAACTTTAATCCAAGTCATGAAATATTAGCAACTATGGAATTGCAGATATTTCAAAAGACAATGATTAAACTTCAATTTAAGTAAAAGAATATATACAACAATGTAATGGCAGATATTTAAAAAGACCCTGATAAACTTTAATCTAAGTCATGAAATATTAACAACTATGAAATGGCAGATATTTCAAGACAATAATTAGACTTGAATACAAGTCATGTAATATTAACGACTATGAAAACGCAGATATTTCAAAAGACAATAATTAAACTTTAATCTAAGTACTGGAATATTCACAACTATGAAATGGCAGATGTTTCAAAAAAACATTATAAACTTTAATCCAAGTCATGAATCATTCACAACTATGAAATGGTAGATATTTTAAAAGACAAGGATTAAACTTTAATCCAAGTCATGAAATTCTAACAACTATGAAATAGCAAATATTTGAAAAGACAATGATGAAACTTAGATTCAAGTTATAAAATGCTGAC
>OY744534.1:33782549-33807549 GCA_963556195.1 Sepiola atlantica
CAAAACCCGGCACTGGTGAGAGCAAATCCAAGTTCATTGTAAGCATGCACACAAAATTGCCGTCTCCAAGCAAAAAGTTTTCCACTGCAAACATGTGGATTGATTCTAAACCACCTACACAACAAATGGCTCAGTTCTGTAACCATATCTGCTCCCTTAATAACAACGTTACATCCAAACGGAGCAGTGCTGGTTTTTGGGAGAGTGGAATGGGGAGTCCAAATTTTTTACCTAAACTAAACAAAATTCCTCAAAACTCTGGTGCTCCATTGCCTTATGTCAATCTTGAAAGATATGATGTTGGAGATGACCGGTCTCATATTTCCATATCAACAAATAATGGTAGTTCTGAGAACTTGCTTGAAATCAATGCTAACTGTTCAAATTATGATAATTTGAGTCCAGAATTTGGACACCCCAGACTAAAACTGGATTACCAGAATAATTCTTTACTCAATCTGAATGAGAATGCTAATCAAATGGATACAAATGGTGTTAGAAATAAGGATTTGAACCCCGACAATTTTTCACCCCCCAAATTACCCCCCAAAGGACCTGTACTACAGAATAAAAACTCTCAACGCTATCTTACCTCATGCCTTGAAACTTTCTCTACGTCTCCAATTTTAAAAACATCTCGACGTCACACTATGTCCCCAGATTCATCTAGCAGCTCAGATTTAAGTCCTTACCATATTCCAAAGATCAACCATCCCTTAGTCGTGCGGATGAGGGATCATGAGATGAAGGATCCGACTGAGCCTTATCTTTTGATGGGCGGATTTGCCAAGGAAGAAAAACCTGTGAAAGATGATATTCGTGTGGCAAGTGGTTATATGGACATGACTGGAAAATTTGAAATCCTTTCTAGCCAACCTCCGCCAGCATGCTTACCAATTCAACCTGTTACCTCATTCAGTCCCGATGTATCTCCAATGAATCAGTGTCCACCACCACCACCATTAAATACAATGCCTAATGACATGTGGCCACAACCTGTTCACTCAGGATATTGCGAAGAGAATTACATGGAAATGGGCGGCTCTTCAAAGTTTCCCTACAGCAATGATTTCCAAAATCCTCTTCTTCCTGTTTTTGCTGGCAATAATGATTCAAGGGAATCGAAAGTGGATTCCCCAACTAATGACAGCAATCCTGTTCCGTTTCCTAATTTGAAAAATTTTCAGAGTCTGAATTCGGATAAAAGTGCCGAATCATCATTGAATTCTTCTCCTACTAAGCCAGCAGGCAAGGAAAAATCTCAAGAAAATGCAGGGAAAAGTCCAGGGTTTTTTTCCCGTTTGATACGTCGAAATTCGAAGGATCATGCCAAAAATTGTCAGAGCCAGGAAAACTTGTCAGCATCGACTTGCTCATTAGAAAGAAGTAACTCTATCCAAGATAATATTTGCCCAATAAATAATGTGGAAGTTACTGGTAATTTGGAATCTGTGCAACCTGAGTGTCACCATCTGTCGATCGAAAGACAAAGATCTTCAAGCTTTCCAAGTGAACACTGTTTTCATGATATGACTCCTGAAGGACCAAAATGTAAAGCGGGGCACAATGTGTTAGCATTCAGCAGACCCCCTGGCTATTCGTCTTTATCTATAACCAATCAGATTGGTAATCAGCCGATTTCTCCGACCGGCATTTGCAACCACAATCTCCCTTTTCAGGAGACGTGCAATAACCATGGTTCTTGTCAGTCGAGTAGAAAAAAGAAAACAAATTTAATGAGTGATTGTCATATTCATGCAAACAATTCCAGCATAGATATATCCTGTGAAAATAATCCCAATACTAGACAGGCGATTACCAGAACATGTGAACGTGATGAAAATGAAAGTTATCAAAAGGAAAAAATCTCTGATTCATACATTTATATGGGACCACTGTGTAAAGAGGAAAAAGTGGAGATGATGGATGACGACCTTTCTTATGATTCGATTGCCAAGGACACAACGATAAATGTTTCGTGCGTGCAAGATGATTTTATGGTACAATTCAGAAGGAGAGATTCCTCAAAGACGGATGATGAAAAGCTGCTTGAACTCTATCAGTCGTGTAAATCTAATAAACACAAGGAAGATGAAGAAATCGGTTCCCCTGTCGATTTTCCAATCGGAGAATCCAAAGATAAACGTACCCTTCCATTGACTAAGTCGATATCACCCGATGAACAGGCAGCGGCAATTGCTCGTCATGTCGCTGACTTGCCACCTTTTATCCCACCGAAAACAAAAACTTATCCATGCAGTCTCTCTCCTGTGTTTGAGTCAAACAATTTTCTTCTCGCTGATGTGGGGGTCACTGTCAAACCAAACTGTGAAAATGAATTAAACCTCAACCCGACTGAAGTTCTTCAGCCACCTTTTCAGCTGAAGGATTTATCGGATTACGTTCAGCAGAAGCAACAAGTGCAATCATCACTTCGGATCGCCCCAGCATCTGATACCACGCACGATTCAATATGGGTACTTCGAGACACAGATTCCACTGGTAATGTATATGTCTCTTTATAAGTATGCACGTTTTGCATGTTTTTAGCAACTTTTTTTTATCTGAATTTTTGCTTCTCATTATTTACATCAGTTGATATTTATATTTCTACTACGTTTTCGCCTTCTTCAGGTGTTCTGTTCATTGATGGAAATGTTTTCCCTATATTTAAATATGATTATGAATGCCACCCATTGAATAAAATTCACAATCTTTTCCACAATCCAACCATATTTGGTACAAATAAACTTCAGTCCATGCCTAACTTGTCCATCAAGTTTCAATCATAAATATCCAAGTATTTGTTTTATCGTTATTCATATAACGTGCAAAATTGACGTGCAAAATTGTCAATAACTTTGACACAGACTTCTCTTGGCACAACCCTGATTTTGGCTGTGATGGCCCTTTTCGGTTCAGGAATGCTCTGGGAATTGTTTTGATAGACATTCTCTTTGATATGTGTTAATCTTTTGTTATATACTTATGCTAGATAGTTCAACATAATCAGCTGACTTAGGTAGATACAAATTCAATATTGGAACGATAAGTTAAATTTGACATATGTGGTAAGAGAGAAACGGAATTAGGGAACACAGGAGTCATTTTACATCATCAAAAAAGTTTTATGGTAGCTCCTGTTGGAAACAAAACCAGGAAAGAACTGTTTTTGTAGCTATATAAGATAATATAATATATTAAAGAACTAGACGTATCGGTAACCCATTGGATCCCAACTATTATTTATTCCACTTTGATATCATTCGGAAATTCATAAATTGTGACATATCTGTTAAGACATTTTTCTGGCATTACTAAAAATAATAAGTCTCTTTACTTATATGTTATCCATAAGGATAATACAAAAGTAAAGAGACTTATTTTACTATCTAATTTACATATGTGTTTAGGGTGCATAAAAATACTATGTAAATTAGATAGCAAAATAAAACAATTGAAAAAAGAGTAACTCTTTCTCTAAATGTTCAGAGGCATTTAAAAATATTAGAAAGTGAGAGAGAGAGAGAGCCAAATACAGATAGATAAATGAGCGATTGGTAACTTGTTCAGTTAATTACAAATTACAGTTAAGTAGAAGAATTAAAATGGAATTCTTTTTTCAAACATAACTCGATCCTAAAACTAAGTGATATTTTAGCATGTGTTTTGTGTCATTAAAATATAAATAAAAAAAAGCCTTTCGGAAACAAATGTTGATTAACTTAGCTATAGTATCATAATAAATGGAAAAAAAAGATGCTATCATTCAAATCGTCTGTTTTAATTAATTGAGGTTAACAATGGCTGGGTGAGTTTTGTCCAGCCAAGAAGAAAACATTATCAAGAAATAGCCACTAGATAGTCATCATCAGCAGCGTCAAAAGAACAACCTCACTCAAAAAAAGTACCCCGAAGAAGAGCGCTATACAACAGTAATTGTACTTTACTAATATACTAGCTTATAGCACTTTGGAATAATAGATGACATGTAAGTCTAGATTTTCCTGTTGTATGGTTTGCTGTTTCAGGGGAAAATGAGGTGCTTCTTGCTTAAAAGTCCGAAAAAAAGATTTATTTGTCTTTTACTGTTTAAGAGGTAAATAAGGGGCAGTAACTCTTAATTGTAATTTTGAGCCAGATTTTACGAGCATACGATCGCCTTGGTGCCGAAGGATTCCATCATTTGCGTGTGAATCACAAGTACAATTTTGTTGATCCACAAACCGGGGCCACCACCAACCACGTTGAACGTATGTGGTGTGAAGCAAAAAAGAAATAAATAAAATTGAATGCGGCACCCACGCGCAAATGGTGGATTCCTATCTCGCAGAATTCATGTGGCGGCAGAAATTGCCCAAATTTGCAAACAAATTGCTGAATTTTATTCAGTATAAAACCCAAGTATAAACACAATAAATTCTTAAATTTTCCATTGCTGTATACTTTGTTGTTCATTTATTACTAATTAATTTTCTGTAAATTACGTTACATGTAATAACAACAGTTGATAAGAGTTACTGCCCCTTAATTACCTCTTAAACAGTAAAAGACAAATAAATCTTTTTTTCGGACTTTTAAGCAAGAAGCACCGAAAATGAAAATTAAAAATTCTTTGCAGGAAAAATCAGGAAATTTGCTTGTTTTTACGGAATCAAGGAAAATATTTTTTTTCTCATTATTTTTCTTTGAATGAATGATTGAAAAGTCAATCCTTTTCACCCTTTCCCAAGTAAAAAATGCAATGATAAAAATAAACAAAATATTTCCATAACACAGACAGATTCTTATGATTAGATGGTCAACTTAACAAGAAATCGAATGAAATAAATTTTTAAAAAATTTTTTGCTGTCAATTTTGATACTCTTTCAAACATTCTGCCTGAAAATAATTTTTTCATTATTTTATCAATCAAAATTCTGGTGTTTTGTGTCTACAAAAACTTAGTGTCCTTCTGCTGTTGTTTGGTATGGCAATTCACCCAAATGGGGAGGAATTTCCTAGGGTATATTAAATTCACAAGCCGCGTGTATATTCCGGTCAGGAGAAGATGACAACGTTAGATTTTGAATTTTTTTTTTACAAGGTTTCATACTGACCAGGCTGAACATCACTTAACTTTGGTGATCCAACAGGATTAATCCATATGGTGTCATTAAATTTGATTCTCTAGGGAATATTGGAATCCTGCCGTTTAGAATAGATTTTTAAATCTTTAAATTAACTGCCTTATAACATGAATATCTTCTTGACTTACATGTCATCTATCAATTGCAAGTGCTATAAATCAACACATTGCTGATATACACAATAATTGCAACAACATTAGACAGCTTCTGATAAGCAATACTAAAATGTTTAACAAATCTTCACGTATTAAAAGATCTATAATTGTAGATTTAATTCCGAGACAACAAGCAGAGGAAAGAAAAATGTAAGAAGACTCATTTTTTTTTTTTTTTTTTTACTGAGAAGGCATATTAAAAAATCATGGTTTCGTTTGAGACCACAAAAGAATCATAATACTTGACTTTTGCTTTCAAACTTTAATTCAAACCAGAAATGACTTTCTATTTGATACTGTAATGGTTTAAAAAATCTTTTTGAATAATAAAGTCATGATAGTAAACACACGTCAACCATTTTTAATATATTGATAATAGATTAAAAAATGGCTGACTTTTGTAAGAAAATAAAAGTTGTTTTCATTTAGATAAAGTACTCGGTAACTAAAGATTCTAATTTTATGTTGTGCAAATTTATTATTGTGTAGATTGTGTAATATTTCAAGTTTTAACAAAAACAAACATGTAGTTTTTATTTTATTTAAGATTTGCAAGTTTTCTCATGTTTTGGAAATGGCTACTATTTCAAGTGTTGACATGAAGCAAAGTCGAATTTAAGTAATAATTTGCAAGATAAGATAACTCATCAGACAAAATCATGGTTACGTCTTCAAAATGGCTGCCCGTCAGCTCCATGTTGCAAACTAAGAAAATTTGAAAACCTTTAAAAAAATATACATTTTTGTTTTCACTAAAACTTGAACAATTACTTTTCTAAACCATAATAACATAAAATTAGAATTGTATTGATTGTTTTTACTGAGTATTGTTATCAAAAATGTTAATGAGATAAAAGCCATTGTTGCATCTTTATTGGAAAAATCCTTAAACACATTGAGATAATAACTACATTTAATTTCTGAATGTTCATTTAATTTGTTTCGGACTTTTTTAGATGAGGATTGATAATTTGTATTATCCATTATTCAGACTACTGTTCTCATCTTGGATGTTATTTTCACAACAATGTAAGCTCCAACCTTCTTTGGGTGCCACTTGTCGAACTCGGGAATCTGAACAGAATTTCGAACGGAACCCTTTATTTAATCTACAGGGGTAGCTTGCTCTCATTCCGTCAGCTATGACTGGGTAGAAATCTTAATTAATTTGTAATTATATTCTTAGTATCGCCCATACTGAGGATTGAACTTTCAGAAGACTCATTTAGAACAGATTATTACTTAGCATTTATATCCGTTGCACCACGGGTCTTTGTGGACAATTCTAGTATGAATTTTAGGAACCGTATTCTTGTTTTAGATGTGTGGTCTAACTACTTATTAGTCAGTGAGGCGAGACCTGCTTTCTAGCAGCATTCAGCTTTCTTTGTAAATCAGAAAAAGTGGAATTCATCTTTTTTTCTTCTTTTTAATTTTTATTCAGAAAAGGCAGATTTTATTTTAAGCAAAGACTGATTTCTGCCGAATTTCTAGAGCTGTACGTCCATTTTTTTTTTGTCGTTTGGTATGGATTTTATTTCTATTTCTTCCTCTCTCTCACTTTATCTTTCTTTCTCTCTTCCTGTTTTTCCTCTCTCCATCTTGGCTTAATGTTGTCTCACTTTGAACGATTAATGTTCAAAGAATGACTTCCTGACCCCCACCCACTCCCACATACACACTTGGAGTTTTCTCTAGCTAACGGCCATGTTTTTTCTTGTTTACTTTTTAAAATAAACTTTAGAAACTCTTTTTACACAAAAAACTAATTTTAACGGAATTTAACAAATGTAAAAGCAAAAGTGAAGTTAAAACATCAATTGATACTTTCAGTATGAAAAAAAAAAAAGATATTGTAGATTAACACTCTGTTCTACCTGCTCCTCCAAATGAGATTTTATTTTTTTAGGTGATTATGTGGGAACACCGTGAAAAACTTGACAGAAAGTAGAAAAAAAAAATTATTTAGAATTTAGAGTGGAGGATCAGTTTTGCATATGAATTTAGTTTTTTAGTGTTTACATGTGGTTTTCCGATTTTCTTTTTGTGTGGAGGGTTGCCACTCAAATTAAAGGTTAGTGGTATGGTTAGGGGAAAAAATTGGGGGGGGGGCCTTACTACTCGAACTTAGGATTAGTGGTAGGTTAAGTAATTATTTTTTTTGTTTATGAACCTTTCACCATGACTGTCCCCTCCCCCCTCCAAAAAAAAACGCATAGAGTTTATAACAAGAACACATTTTTGGTTAATGCCCTAAGAAGCTAGTATGGCCAGGAAATAGATCATTTTATCTTAAATTTTACACGAAGTTGAGAGGGGCAATTGGAAGGGAGCACCCACCCCCACCGACCCCCGGTTGGGAAATTCATCTCAATTTCAGCTTTTTTGCCATCTCTGATTACTATATATTACTACTTATTATATGATATAACTAGGTTAGAAGTTGTAATAAAAATAACCAAGAGTGTAAGGTCTTTAAAAGAGGATGGTTTATTGCAACGTATATCTTGTACAAAACAATAGAACTACCGGTAATCCAATACAATCGAATACAGTTGAATACCGTCGAATACAGTCCATCACCAGAATACCGTCAGACATACATACTACTGTTCGTAGTATATATATATACTACAGACTAGTAAACTTATCAGCCTTGAGGGGAGTCAGGTATCCCATCACAACACCTCCCCCCGAAGCTGAAAATCTCTCTTGAAGTTTCTGCTTCTAATATTACTTCCTTTTAGGATCCGGGCTGAAGCGCTCCACTGGTGTTCTTTCACGTGTACTCTTTCTTTTATTCCAAACTAATGGAATTGGATCCTTTCCAGTTTGGGGTGAAGACAGATTTTGTTCAGCTTGTAAGGCTGGTCCAGTAGATGTATACATAGGTTCATGTACAATATTGGGTAGTGGCATGGGACTTCTTCGCTTTTTTTAATTATTTTCAGCATATTGTAGTCTAATTTGGTTAATGTGTCTTTTACACATAAATTTTTGACTTTTGATGGTGTAGACCACTTTGCCAATCATTTTCTGAATTATACAATCCATCCAATAACTTTTTCCACTTTGGAAATTTTTGAAATATAATTTATCTCCTGGGGAGTATCTTATTATGTTTACATCTTCTTCCTTTTTAGTAACTTTATTCTTCGGATAGGGTATCAATCTATTGAAAATCGATCGTATTTTCCTTGCGAACATAAGTTCTGCTGGGAACAACTTTGAGTCGTTGTTTCCATTAGGAGTCACCCTATAAATTGCTAAAAATTTCTGGATAGTTTTTTCTTCCATGTCCATATATTTATATTTTGTAAGGCACGCTTAAATGTGTCAACAAATTTTTCGGCTTGACTGTTCCATCTAGAATGATATACTGGTATAGTAAGTGCAAAAATCTTTAAATTCCTTTCCTGTGAACGCTGTACCATTGTCGCTGACCAGTGTCCGAGGGGACCCCGAATTAACTGAAAATTTCATCTAATGCACTGATGGTGTTCCTAGATGTAGGATACTTGCACTTGAATACCTCAGGCCATGTCGAGAAAGAGTCCACCAAGATCAAGTAATGATATCCATTAATAAGTCCAGCATAGTCTATATGTAGACATGCACACAGCAAATCCGTTTTTAGCCAAGGATTCGTTTTGACCGGAGGCACCCTTGCAACCAACTGACAACCTCGGCATAGTTTTACAAAACTTTCTATTTCCTTGTCCATTCCTGGCCAGTATATGTAACATCGCATGAGTGATTTCATCCGGGACATGCCAGGATGACCGGTATGAAAATCTTTCAGCGTAACTTTACGTAGAGATTATAATTCTATCTACGTACATTAAAGTGTTGTTGCATATTGAGAAAGGTGAAATCTGGGTTCCCTTTTTCTTTCTTTCATTCAATCTCGTCTGTTTCTTTATTTTTAATATAAAATCATCTTTTTCGGCTTCCTTTTTTATTTGTTCCAATGTTCTCTGATAGTGTTTAACAACAGACCTGAGATTTCTTTTTCCTCTTTTAGTGCTGCTATAACCGCTTTAAAAATTGGAGTGACATTTTCCTTAAGTTCAAACTTGACTTCTGTCTTTGTACATAAACTCAAACCCTCAGAGAAAACCTTGGGATATTCTTCTTTTAATTTATTCATGAATTTTACATTTTTAATATATTTTTTTCTTTTCTGCACTGTTTATTTCGTTGCAGAAAGAGTTCATTGGGAGTTCAAATAAATTGAACAGTACTATCCAGTCTATTACGAAGAGATATGAACTAATCCCTTGAATCACATATACTTTTGTCTTTGCAGTTTTGCCACAGAAAGAAATATTGCACTTTAATTCTCCTTGAAAGTTGATTCTTTTCCTGAAACCCCTCTGGCAATTTTTTTGGTTTCAGATAATTTGGGTTTTCCCATTTTTCTCCATGTTTGTTCGTCAATAATACTTATGTGTGAGCCATAATCCAGTAAAAAGGTGATTGTAGGACCATTTATAGGTACATCTACGTATTTTCGATTTTCACTGTTCTGGATTTCTTTTTTTGATAACAGCGTTTACTTTTTCAAAATTCTTTTTCTTATTCTTGTGGCAAACAGACCATTTATGACCCTTAATTCTGCAAGATTCACAGAATTTGTTCATTATAATAACATACATCTTTAGTATGCTTAGTATTTCCGCACGTCTCACATTTTCTTGTCTTTTTGAATTTAGGAGTTTTTTGGGTTTTTTATGCGTTGTACTTTGGTAACACTTTTTTCCTCAATTTGGGTATTATCCCTTTTAACATTAATGAGACGCTGACATTCTTCCGTCGTGTCTTGCTCTACCATTGTTAAGATTCTAGACCTTATTTCTTTGTACTTGAGGGCTGTTAGTCCTTGAACAAAGATTAGGCATTTAAATAAATATTTAGGGATTTCATCTATCTTGAACAATTCAACCTGTTCCTGCGTATGCCAAAAAAATCCTTATCCGTTTTTACGATGTTTAGACATTTGTATCGCGTGTGGAATAGACTATTTCTTTCATCGAATATCTTCAACAGTATATTTATAGTTTCAGAGAATGAAACTTCCTCACGCTTTCTGGACAATATCAGGTTCATATATTTGGTATTCTCCTCTGTTCCCAGTTTCTGTAATAACAGGGTTATCCATTTTTTATCCGACCAATCTAAGCACCTTTTAGTAAACATTGTTTCAAATCGTCTCAAATATGCTGGAAATGTAACGCCAGAATCAGGTTAGTATACAAATTCAGATAAAGAATTTGCAATTCCTTCGGCAGAAAAGAAACTGTTTTGGTTTACCAGTGGTCTGTTTCTAGAATTTTTTCGAAACTTTTCTGCTGTTGTAATATTTGTCGTTGCAACTCTTGATGCTGTTGTCGTTGCTGTTGCATTCTTGTGCACAGCATTTTAGTCATTTCAACTAATTGTTGTTCCATATTGAAAATACTCAGGAGAATTCGACACAAACAAAAAAAGAAAAAATAATAGCAGTGGGTGTACTATTATTAGTTACTAGAAAGTATTCTATTGAACTTTTATCTTGTATAGTTCGTAATGTTAATGGTCTGAGTTTTAATTTGAGTCATGGTCCATCATACATTTCTTTTTACAAATCAAACAATAAAAGTATTCTTACTTTTTTTAAAAAGGTTTTCCCCTTTGACACGCCTTCTTTTTTTTTTAGATGTCTTTTAGTTGTACTGGAAAAAAATAAACAAATCAACAGTAATCCTTGTTCGTTAGCACACACGTACATCTGACGATAAAAATTGTTTGTTGGATGATTTTTTTTTTCTTGTACCTTGTAGAGGTAAATCCTTCTTTGTAGTGTGCATTCAATTAGCGAACCACGTTTGCAGTTAATATCTTTAAATCAGTAGGTCATTATCACCTAATGTATGTGCTGCTTCTTTGAGTTATCTTACTCTCCACCATTCCATAAGGGTAGATGAAGAAGGTCGGAGGTTACATTGACCAAAACGTTGTGAGAACAACATCCTAGATAAGAACAGTAGTCCGAATAATCCAAATACCAAATACAATTTCAGTGTTATGTACTTCCAAAATAACTCATTATTTCAAGGAATAAAATCAATAGAAATAAAATCAATATGAATAAAAATTAATACAAATAAAATCAATACAAATTTAAATTATTTTAATTTTAAAGGTGATTTTAAAGATATTTCAATTCTTTTATATTTTTTCTTTCTTTAGAAATGTATTTCGCTGTTTTCAACTATTTTCTTTGTTTTGTTTGTTGCGATTTTTACAACATTTTAGCCATTTTACTTTCCAGTTTTCTCCTGGTGTCTTTTTGTTTTTTGTTCGCCCTAAACAAGGCATATTGCCATTCTAAAAGGGAGTAACCTGGGTGGGAAGTTGGCCATTTAAATTTCTGCGTATTGGTACAGTTCGTGAAACAGTGAACAGGGAGGGAATTCCAAAGGCTATTAGAGTAGAAAATCTGTCATCTAGGGACTTCTACAGTAAATGGGTGGGGATTTTGCTGCTAGTCGGATGGGTCGGGGTATTTAAGTACATTGGGGGGTACAATTGCAATAAGTTCAGTAGAGCACATTCCATGGAAGCATAGTGATGCAACGATGTGACAGGGGCTGGAGCTTGGCAGACAGTGTGGGACCTATTAGGTTAAAAAAAAATTTTGCACCCAGTCTAAAAGACTAGTGGCTAGTGCACCAGCCCAGATGTGGCAATCATATTCCATGCACGGATGAATGGTGCTTTTATAGAAATAACACATCACTCAATAAGTCCCGGGCTTAACTAATAAAACAACACCTTTTAGGCAAAATTTGACTTTAGTCTCCTTTTAGTGTGATACACTGACTCCAACACTTCTAACAATTTGATGCCTTTTTTGTAGAATGATTTGTCTTTGGCCTCAAAATACTCCTAAGTTTCTGATATCACTTCTTCATTGGAGCCAAATCTCTTTTCCTGGAGCACGTTTTTATGGGGGGGGGGGGGTTACAATTGAGTCACCTTTTATCCACACCCACAGGCCACTCGATGATAAGGGTTATTGAGTTTGACAAGTAGACTGTGAAACACTGAGGGGATTAGTAACGATGGTTGTTGTAACTGGTCATAAATTGACTATTCAAGAGGACAGCTCAATAAGAATTTTTTTACATTGGACTTAAAAACAGCAATGTTATAGTCAGTCAGGAAGCAGCCCCGTGGTACTAATTGAAATTTCAGAAACATATGTACACATGGACAAATATTGTTGGTGGTGAATTTTTCAGAGCATGATCATTTATAAAAAATTGGTGTTTTAGACCTCCTTGTGATAACTAAAGTTATAGTTATTGAACTAAACTTTTCATTATATATATATATATATTTGTATATTTAGGCAGCATTTCTTCATTGATGCATGTTTGATTAAACAACAGGGACAATTCTTGTTTGTTTATTTTTTTATCCATCTTTTCATGTTGACGGACTAATGATCTAATGTTCTGTCCGAGTGTGAACAGGAACTCGACAAAACTGCTAACGTTTTCGACTCCCATTAGTCTTCTTCAGGCACGTGACGAGTTATGCAAACTAAAACTGGTGAATTTATTGAGAAACTCAATTAAAACTGCCATCCTCGCTGTCTCAGATTGCAACTTGCGCCTCCCCATAATTGAAGCTTTACTTATTCGAACAAACAAACAAACCCATCATCAATCAAGCTTGATATGAGGCCTCCCCGGTATACTGAAATGCCTTTAATATATTTTTTTTTTTTAAAAAGGTTATATCGTGTTTCTCAATAAATTCACCAGTTTTAGTTTGCATAACTCCTCACGTGCCTGAAGAAGACTCATTGGAGTCGAAAACATTAGCAGAAAGATGGATCAAAAAAGAAATAAACAGGAATTGTCCCTGTTGTTTAATCAAACATATATATATATATATATATATATATATATATATATATATATATATATATATATATATATATATGTATAGCTAAGCAGCATCTTTTCTTGAAGGCAAGTGTTGTTAAATATAACCGACAACTTATGTCTGGATGTCTATTCGTAGATCCTTTCCTTGTTCGAATAAGAATCTTAATTTCAGAGGAGACACAAATGAAAACTTTGTCAAATTTATCGGCCAATTCTTCGCTCGAAATTAAGATTCTGATTCAGACAATGGAAAGGATCTACGAAAAGATATCCAGACATAAGTTGTCGATTATATATATAGGTACTGATATCAAATATGAATCAGTTTCCGTGTAGTTTGCGTCAGCAGCGTTTAGGCATGTTACGTAAACACCTGAGAGATGCTGTCAGCTACCAGACGACAAATTTACTAACCAGTATTGAAATTGATCAAAGCCAGTGCATGTTTATTTCCTGTTAAATTTTTTTTTTTAAATGAATTACGAAGAGCTGTGTAGTAGTGTTGAATCTCCCGAAGGAGTCATTTCTTTCTGCTAGGAAAGAAAGCTGTTGGCAAAAAGAAAAAAATGTCAGAAATGTTATTACATGTGCCGCTTGATAGAAACAAAAGGAATAACAGAGAGTATTCAAACACTAAATGTAGAGCTTGGAATTCCATACGAAGTGGCACATTATTTTTCCAGATCAAAAATAGACATTGGAAAAATTCTGAAATTGATATACCTGTGGTTCCAGGGAATGGCAACAGCAAAGAATATGCAGAAGGAATGCGGCGTTGAATCACCGAACATGCAAACCGATTGGAAAAACTTTTTGAGGGAGGTCTGCGAAGACCATTTGTTACGACATTCTCGTCAGATCGGAGGCCCAGAGCATACGGTGGAAATAGACGAGTCTCTGTTTAACCATAGGAAAAACAACATTGGTAGGATTGTCCAGCTGCTCTGGGTCTTCGGGGATACAACCCCCGCAGAGAAGGTTTCCTTGTGACAGTGGCCAATTCATGTGGAGATAAAAGTTTTGAAGCAACCCTTTAATCTCCATATTAGAAATAGAATAGAAAACTAAAAAAATATTAAAAAAATGTCGTCACCACCCTCCCCCCACCACCCAAAAAAAACAACAAAATTATTTCAGACTATTACTGATATAAAAAAAAATTGAATATTGGCAGTTCGAAATAGCAAACAACAATAAAGACTACCCCCCACACACACACACACAAAAACGTTAAAAAAAAAGACATAAACAAATCATCTTCAGTTTTAAGAAACACACAAAAAAAATACTTTTTAACCAGTTTACTGAATACAAAAAAATGAAAAAAATAAACTAAAAATGTATTTATTAACTGTTATTAACTGTTGTTTTGTTACAAAAATAAAAACAAAAAAATTATTTATTAACAGTGATTTCGCTATGTTTTGTTATTTTTTTTTTATTTGCCATCTTTCTTGAAAAAAAAACTGAAAAAGAATATGATGCAGCAACGTATCAAAGTTATCATCTGCCACTATGTGCCTTGTCAACCTGTTTACCTAACATATTGAACGCTGCCGATGTGAAGTTCACGGAAACTGGTTCATATTCGATATAAGTACCTATATATATATATATATATATATATATATATATATATATATATATATATTCTTCTAGATATTTCTTATATACTCATTAATAATGTTTTCATAAATAATTTTTTTTTATTTGTTTATAGAAATTAGTTGAATAAAACTTATCACTCAATTATAATTAAGACAAGGGAGACAACTCTCAAATTATGAACGTAGTAACTACGGCCCTTAGATTGGAGAATTTTCTCGTATTTTAAGTGGTAACTTTGTTTTTATTCTTAATTTTTTATTTTTTATTTATTCCTTATAGGTAATGTAAATTAATACTTTTCATTGAATGATGGAATATTACACGCAAATAAAATGAGATATATTATATTATATGTCGTAAATAGGTGACAACATTAAACATTAGTTTAGACTGTTGTGACCTTGAAGGGGCGGTAATAATCAAGACAAACACTAGATACGTGCAAAATCAATGGCTGATTCCCAAAATGTAAAAACATTTTGACCCCCCCCCCTTCACTTAAAAATTCACTAAAATTCAGGAAATCAACCAATTTTAATTAAATTTTCAATATTTATTAATCAACAATCACGGAATATAATGAAACCATTTTTTTTTTTTAATCTTAGTGAAAATGTATTTTTTAAAAACAAAATACACCTTTACTAAAGTTATATTTTTATATATTAATTAAAAAAATGCATTAATTTTTTTTTGTTTTTTTATGAAAATAAAGCATTGTAGATGTTAACAATTAAAAAAAAAATGTTTAATATTTTTTATATATTACGAAAAAGGCCCCTAAATACCGTGTTAACAAAATCACTATAACTCGAAGAAAATTAAATTTTTTGAATTAGCAATATTATTATTGAATAAAGCATTGTTTAATCAATATTTTCACCAAAAAAAATAATATAATTGCAAAAAATATTTCATGTGATTTTAATGATTAGAGTTTCTGGAAAAATAAAAAATGCGACATAATTATATTTCCCTTTCATACATGAACATGGCATCATCAGCGCAATAATTTTTTTCTATAATCTTGAAAATAAACCAAAAATTGACAAATTTGAGACCCAGGAACTTAACTAAAAAAAGAATTTAAAAAATTGGATAATTTCTACTAACGATTCACTTTGATTAGTCTGGTAGCCCCGTTCTGTAATAACCAGCTGGGATTAGCTTTCCAATAACCACTCACTTTTACACCGCCCTCAAATTTTTATTTTTAGAGATTCAACAATTTCGTTAATTTCACAATTCATCGTCAATTATTTAAAAAGATTTGTATTTGTTTTGTCTTTTTTTCATTAATAAATATTTAAGAAGTTAAAAACAATTGTTTATTAATAAATAAAGAGAATTCAAACATGACATTTTCTTTCAAAATTGAATTTTGTTTATCAATAAATAACTGTTTTAACTTTTTTTTTCAATGAATAAATTGTCAGTGTAGACTTTAATTTACTTTTTCACACTTAAAATAAAAAATACACTTTATTTTAAAAAGAATCAATGTAATTGTTACGACACATTAAGAATAAATCGAGTAACTAAAGTTTTAAATCATGTAAAAAAAAAATGATAAAATTGATGCAGTTCGTAACGTAAAAATAATTTTTAACATTTAAAAAAAGTTTTATTTCAAATTCTAAGGAAAAACATTGGTAAACAGACGTCATCAATAATTTCAGAGTATTACTGAATTAAAAACTAATACCAAGTTAAATATTTAAACCTTTTTAGTCTAATATATAAAGTAGAGACGATTTTTCCCCTGTACCTTCTCGGAGTATAGGAAAATAACCACATGCATCACAGGCTACTAAACTCACCACTATACTACACTTATTCACTCGAACGTGTTTTAGTAAATTTGTTATTATTTTTTACTACCTAACACTAAATATTACATTTGGTTCACCATCAACGTCTCTCCGAAAAACCAACTCCATATAGCAAAAACTTTTCTCCCTAACAATTCTGTACTGTCACTCTACTCATCGACACCGGGAACTAATACACACAGTTTAATTTTCACAAAACACCGGTTCTTATTTATTATTTGCCTGGTATTAATTTACTACATTTTTCCGCGAATATCAGATTACATTATTTCTAATTCTACCTATGACTTCTACATTTATATTCATTCCGGAATTAAGTGAATGAAATTAACGAACACAGTTCGCGCAACATTTATTCATTCAACATGGCGGCTACAATTTCTTGATCGAATCGACATCCTATTTAATTCAATAAGTGCCAAGATACTGGTAGAACCTGATACATTTACATTTTCAAAATCATACACCTTTAACACGCATATTATAGAAGACTTGCCCAAATCCAGTCATTTTCATCAACTACAAATGACGTAAACCGTGTCATTGCTGATTCTTAACATAACACACATGCCCATAATCAAGCTTAGCTTAATTGACCTATTTTCACATGTGTTTTTAACTCGAAACCGTGGCGCCGTCGTTAGGAAAGCAGGTTTCATGATCGCCAGTTGCAGCGTTCGAATCCCATTCTACTCTACCACTTTTTTCTTTTTTTTTTAAATTTATAACATTCGCCAACACGGTAGAGGGGGGGGAGAAACAACAATAGGCCGTTTCTTTTTTTATTCAACGTCATGCAATAGGTAGTACTTTCTCCCGTACAACGCAGGGCGACGGGTTCCGCTAGTTAAAAATAAAATAAGATCTTAATTGTGTACACTCATAAATATTTTAATTGAATAAACATTTCCTTTTTTATTATAACAAAATAAGGGTACTTAAAAGGAATAAAGAAATTAATGGATAATAATTTTTCAACTTCTATAAACTATTACAAAACCATTTTTATATATAAAGTTAAAAATGATAAATTATGACATTTTTGTCTTCCATATATTTTGCATAGCGATAGTCAATTGGTAAACAAAGTCGTTTCCCGATTATGTGATGCCGGATTTTACTCATTTATGACTTTTGGGAGATAATTTTGCTAATTTTTAGTAAAATGTGGGAATTTTTTTTTTTAATTCAGTATCTTATGACTTTAATTTAATAATTATCTTTGAAATTGTTCCCAAAAACTTATATTTATCTTTCAAGGGATTTTTACAAGTAATTTTTTCAAAGTTCAAAATTCACTAAATTTTTAGGTTTTTCAGCCGGCGTGATTACATATTTCAGTATAATTTATTTTTCACATGTAAATATGCAGTTTTTTTTCGTTTAGAGATTAAGTTTAGGCTTTTATCTTTCAAACACAATCAAAGTTTACACGGAAACTAATTAAATAATTAAGGATAAGCCCTTTTTAATAAGCATAGTCCGTACATTTTTGCACATACCTAACAAACACTGATATAATTAACAAAAGTATGTTACAGAATGTGTCTGATTCTGTGGCCATATTTGCCATCAGTAACTGCCACAACGCTTAGTCATAACTGTATTTATTGTGTTTGGGTAAGTCCATTTATTCCAGAAATAGGTAGATCAGCTTACACCATAACACCCCTCCTTTTAAGCCTTGCTCCATATGGAGTCAATATTTTTTTCTCTAGGGGTTGACTTCCATGAAGTCGATATTTTTTTCTTTTCCTTTTAGATGTTCGCTTTTGAGAAAGTACTTGCGGAACTGGTAATTCGAACATGTCAAACACAACGTCCATCAATTCTTCTTCTGTAGTATTGTCCCCTACCACATCGGGATATATTTTCCTGATTTGGTTTAAATGTATCTTGTGAATAAATTTGGGCCCTTTCACCATGTAGAGCATATTCCTAATTCTTTTATTCACAATCCCGGTTTCCCAAAATGATTTGTTGTTAAACATTCGAAAAAAAACTCTTTACAACATTTATTTTTCGTTCCAGTGTCGAAAATCGTCTTGATCTTTCTTGTGGACATAGTTTCCACTGGTAACATGCAAGATGGAATGTTATTATTCAGGGTCATTCTATACACTTGTAGAAAATCCTGTATGGCTTTCTCCATGGGAGTACCCCTCGCTCTTTTTAATGCTCTTTTAAAAGTATCGACAATCGCTTCTCGCATGATACAGCACGATTGTAAGGTGTTCCACTAAAAACGACTGACAACACATTTTGAATTCACTGGACGTGAATTGAGTACTGTTATCCGATACTACACAATCCACGACTTCGAAACGTGCGAACAATTCATGCAGAAACCCAATCGTTTCTGTCGTTGTTTTTTTTACACTTAAGTATCTCTAGCCATTTAGTGAAGCTATCCACTACAACCAGATAATAGAACCCATCCGGTGGTCCAGCAAAGTCAATATGGATTCTCGACTACGGTCGGTGCCTTTTACATGATTTAACTGTATTCTCAATATCTCGATTTTTGTTTGTCCAGTAGACGTAACTTCCTTTACATGATTAAACTGTATTCTCAATATCTCGATCCATGTTCGTCCGGTAGACGTAACTTCCTTTACTTGATAAAACTGTATTCTCAATATCTCAATCCATGTTCGTAACTTCGATCCATAGCCGTAACTTCGCATAAGACTCTTCATCCATGATATGCCTGGATGCCCAACATGAAACTCTCTTAGAATACATTTATGAACTCACATCGCAAGCTACAACGATTTTGCGTCCTGGATCATAATGTGTTCAAAATAAATCAGACGTGAAAATGGTCTTTATTTTCTCAAATGCCCCCTGGCATTCTGCCGTCCTTCTTTAATAGTTTGTTTAAAGGCCCGTAGGTTGTGCATAGTTGGGATAAATACGTGAGAGTAATTCGCTAACCCAAGGAAACTCTGCAAAGATGATATATTTTCTGGTGCTGGCATATTCTTTATCGTACCTGCTCTCTGGGTCGGGTCTTTTATTATTGTCTATTATTTGTCTCAGATATTTAATTTTTTGCATAAAGAACTCGCATTTCTCTTCTTTTAGTTTAAAACCATTATATTGAATTCTTTAGAAAACTTCATGTATGTGTGCTTTATGTTGCTCCGTAGTTTTACTAATTATTAGAATATCATCCTGATAGGCCGTCACAAACTCTAGACCGCTAAGTAATGCATCCATTACCTGCTGAAATATAACCGGCGCCACCTTTATTTCAAATGGTAGTCTTTCAAATTTGTATAACCTTTTATGTGTAAATACACAATAACTTCGAGCATTCTTCGTCCACCGGTATCTGAAAAGATGTGTTGCTTAAATCCACTTTTGAAAAAAACTTTCCTCCATTTAGCTTCGTGAATATTTCCTCTGGACTAGACAAAGGATAATAATAATCTCTCAATACCCGGTTCAAACCCGTGGAAAAGTTTGCGCATACACAAATTTCTTTATTCTTTTTATTTACATCGTTGAAGCCTATTCACTACATTTAGCAATACTCACCGACCATAAAACGGTTTGGATGATTACAGATTACTAAACTAGCCATATTTAAAAAATCAAAGCACTTTAAGTTCTCAAAATACCACCATTTTTTTCGGAAATGAATATCCTTTCACATGCATTAATAAATAATAATCTAGATGATATATTTAAAGAATTTTCAGCAAATAAAGTCATAAAAATGTTAACACCATTTTCGGCCATTTACGTCACGGAAAATTGAAAAGATAAAAAAAAGTCTTATTTAATAATGTATACCTAAATATATATATATATAATATATATATATATAAGTTTGTAACCTCTCAGTGGAAAAAAAAGTTTGTACAAAAGTTATTTACGTTGTTTCTGATTAGCAAAAGAAAATCAAAGACCTTTTTGTTGTTTAATCTTGTGGTTTTTGTTGTCTTATCTTCGTGGTTAAACGACTTGACTTTTCAAAACTTTGTTTTGAAACTATTTTGTTCTACTTAGGAAACAACAATTTTTTTTTCAATTCTTTTTGCGATGTTGGAGTTTGTTTTTGTTTTGTTTTTTCAGAATTTACACACTTTGCTTGTTAAAATTTCAACTTCTTGCTCTATTGTTAACAAATAACTAGAGCATAAAAAGTATTCTTTTTTTTTTAAATCCAACATTCAATAAATCAGAGGTTTTTTGTCAAAGTTGTGCGACATACGTTCAAAGAAAAATGTTAGATCGAATAATTCTGAATACCTTGTCTCAAATGTTGTAGAATTTAGGTTTCGAATCCTTGCTTCCAGTGTTGTGTGACACACATTTTGGTAATATTCGAATAAATCCTCAATGTGTTATGGATGTAGGTCTCGATTCACCAGTGTTGTGACCTTGAAGGTCTGGTAATAATCAAGACAAACACAGTGGTATAATTAACAAAAGTGTGTTACAAAAAGTATGCGTCCGATTCTTTGCCCACAACTGCCACGACACTTAATCGTAACTGTATTTATTGTGTCTGGGTAAGTCCATTTATTCCAGAAATAGGTAGATAAACTCACACCATAACACCAACTTTCGTATCTATGGATTTGAAATAACTTTGTGCCTTAACTCGTATAATAACCTTTTGATAATTAAAAAAACAATTTTTCTTAATACATTCCATTAAATATTAGATTATCTGACTTGCATCGTTTCTAATGTTGATCGTATTTTTCATGGCTCTGTGTTATGAATACAAAATTGCCGGTTGTCTATGAATGGAATCCTCGATTCTTTTAAGAAACTGAGAAATGCATGTAAAAGACATTTTGAATTTTTTTTGCTTGGGTGTTTTTTTTTTCCAAAAGTGATCTTCAGGTCTTCTGATGAGCTGCATGAACAAAAGATTCTGGTAATTATATGTTGATTCCCGGTTGTGTGTTTACGTGCAAAATAACTGTCAAGTTACATTGAATTATTTTGAAATTCGACACAAAAAAATGAATAAAAACGGATTTATATCTATAACAGTACTCGATACATTCTCGACAGAGCATTGTAATAATTAAATAATTTGTTTATTTAGTCATAATCATCAGTTTTACGCTAGACGCTATTCTTCAAATGACTTTTCCGCATTTAAGCTTGCCTGCCTATATATATATATATATATATATATATATACACACATACATATATATACATATATATATACATACATACATATATACATACATATATATACATATATATATATATATATATATACATACATATATATACATATATATATATATATATATATACATACATATATATATATATACATACATATATATATATATACATATATACATATATATATATATATATATATATATATATATATACATATATACATATATATATATATATATATATATATATATATATATATATATATATATATATACATACATACATATATACATACTAGAGATGGGCGGTTTTACCGAAAAACCGCGGTTTTTCGGTTTCGTCTCCATACCGAATCGTTTTTTTTTTTTTTTTTAAACCGTAACCGTTCGGTATTGTGTTTTTACTACAATAAGCCACCATATACAAAGAAAACACTGTTGAAAAGATTTTCCGATTTGAATAAAATTGAATATTACCAAAAAATGTTATATTAGTAAGAGGACAGATTGAACAAATATATGATAAAAACATTTAATTTACTTGTAGGAAGAAATCTTTGTTTACAGTTTGTTTATCATTAACATTTTGAATTTTCAAATGAAAAAAAGAGAAATACAACAGACAACATGACATCGTATTTTTAGCATTTTCAAATGAAAAAGAAAAAATCAAACGCGTTCCGTATGATGTCGAAAATCTATTTGATTCACAATATTTCATTTTCATCATCATTTTTGCTTAATTTTATTTGTAAAATTATTTTGTTTGTTTAAATAAATTTTCGTTTTTTAATTTCTTGCATTTCTGAGTTATATTTTAGCTTCTGATGGGTTAAAGAATTAGATAGAATGTATATTCAAACTTAGTTTTATTCTTCAGAAATCTTTCATGAATCTTTGATCACTGTTTTAACGAGTTAACTGTTGAAAAGGTATCAAAACTTTGATTACAACAGTCAACACCTTAAAACTTACGAATAGGCTATATTGCCGGTCCCGGCAAAATAACGATTCCTGCGTTATTTTGCCAGTTCATGTATATTTAACTAAATTGTTAAACATACAGTGACGCCCGGCACAATAATGAGTCTTACGTTATTTTGCCGGCTCGTGTTTATTTAACTATAAATTACTTCTTTTTTTTATTATTTAAATTAATTTTTTTGTATTATTTAAAACTTTATCAAACGAAATTTTATTTATAATTTAAAACTTTGCCTGATTGTTTTTTTTTGTTTGTTTTTAATTAAACTTTGCCTGATTGATTTTTTGTATAATTTAAAACTTTATTAAGCGACAATATATTTTAAAATAACGATAAAATTAATTTTTACTTCCGGTTGATTCGATTAGGAGTGAACTCTTCAAAATTACGACTTATTTTATGATTTCATTGAAAGAACATTTTAAAATAGAAACTGTTTAAATCCAGTGATTTTCTGTATATTTTAACATTATCGAAGTTTTTCTTCATAAAGAAAATCAGAATTTTACATTAAAATCTTTCCTTTGTAAAGCACATTTTTAACAAGTTAATTCAACAACTTAATAACTTCATTATTTTTTTAAGTTTGGCCTTGGTTCAAGGATTACGAAGCAACACCTATTAAAGCACATTTTTAACAAGTTAATTCAACAAGTAAATGTTACCAAAGGCAACATAAATTATTCTTCTACCTACCTGTATAAGTTTATTTGTTTATTTTATTATTCATTTTTATTTAAAAAAATCATTTATCAAAATAAATAATAAAATAAACAAATAAACTTATACAGGTAGGTAGAAGAATAATTTATGGTGCCTTTGGTAACATTTATTTGTTGCTTATTTTTTTCTTTATATATAACTTTCCTTAATTTCAATTACTTAAATCGAGAGCAGACTTAGTAATGTTGGGAAAATTCATCAACATTAATTATATTATGAAAAGTAACTAAATAAAAATAAACCGGAAAGAAAAATAGTATTTTTTTTAATAATAACGGTAAAATATCTATTTTAAAATGATTGCGATTGTTTGGTTCATTTTAACCACGCCTACTGGTGCCCGTGGTATCTCCGGCTCCCGTGGCGGCTATAAAAAGTGCTGCCGCTTCACAGTGTTTGTAAAACAATTCAACCTTGGATTAAAATGTGTAGCAGTTGAAAATAAAAATTAATTGAATGAACGAAAATATTAGAAACAATTAGATTCTTTAGCCGGATTTCAGATGCTTGTGTACGAATGGGGTCCCAATATTCCCGTCTGCAAACAGCAATTCGTAAAGAAATTACATCAGATACGCTTTACAGCAAATGAAATCCGACTAAATAATCTAATTGTCTTTAATATTTCCGTTCATTTAATTATTTTACTTTTAATGTTTTTTGTAGAGATGGGCGGTTTTACCGAAAAACCGCGGTTTTTCGGTTTCGTCTCCATACCGTATACCGAATCGGTTTTTTTTTTTTAAACCGTAACCGTTCGGTATTGTGTTTTTATTACAGTAAGCCACCATATACAAGGAAACACGGTTGAAAAGATTTTCCGATTTGAATAAAATTGAATATTACCAAAAAATGTTATATTAGTAAGAGAACAGATTGAACAAATATATTACTGCAATTACTGCTATAAACACGAGGCGATTTTTGTTTATTTTCATTCTAGAACGAATTTTAAACATTTTAAAATATGAATATAGAAAATGTTGTTACATTTTTCATACCCAACTAGTAAATAAATTAATCTTTCATCTTTTTTTATGCATTAAAATTATAATTGTACGTTGTTTTGTCTTTCGGTAATAGTAATTTTAAATTATCTTATCCTAAAAAATATTGTCCTTTTTTTGAGCGAAAGTCAACAATGGCTACTAGTATTGCTGATATAACAATCAATCAGCAGCAGCGTCTTGTAAAAAAAGATAAAAATACTTTTAAAAAAAGTTAATCCTATTTGGTTCTTTTATAAAAAATACTTTAAAAAATACTGGTTTTCACTCAACTTTCGAACTTCTAGTAGTAATGAATTTCTAGTCGCCAATTTAAAAAAAAAAAAATTAAGATTCTACTTTTTTAGGCGATTACGTCTTAAAGTCTTGGCGAAAAAAGAAAAAACAAAACAACAAAAAATAGTTTAGAATTTAGAGTGGGGGATCAGTTTCGCATATAAATTTAATGTAAAATGATC
>OY744534.1:33812549-33815317 GCA_963556195.1 Sepiola atlantica
TAATGTAGTATCTGTTCTGTTGTCATGGGACTATTCTCCCAGGCATTTCCTCCTCCTTGGAGGGGGAGAGGATAGGAACGTATGTAAATGAGTCTAAAAAGTTTTGGTTGTTCAAAGCAAAATACCGTTTTTACTTGTAAAAATAATCCAATAGATAAAAGCACATACAAATTACATATTAAGAAAGCTCATTTTGCTTTTCTTTCAACTCATATAAATATTTAAAAAAATGGACTAGAAATTGGCAAGAAATTGCAAGTTTAACAGATTACAGTGCGAATTTGACAATGTTGTACCATTATGGCCGATTGGCTGGGAATGCTACAAATAGTAGTAGTTGTTATGATTGATCCAACGAATAGTCTAATATATATACACACACACACAAGCAGGACCAATCGGTGTTGCCTGGGAAGTACTGAGAACCCTGTGTATCTATGCTCCAGCACTGACTCACATATGAATTTTTTCTCTCATTTCTTTTTAATTTCTAAAATGAAGTAACATGTTGTCTTTGTGTCCATGCTGAAAAGTTTTAAAGGCAGATGCAGCCTATGTCTACAAGAAAAGATTGAGATCAAATTTAGGGACAAGACCATTCTATTACATCTGTCAGTGATACTTATGATGATCGGTGATACCGTGAAACTGCAATAAAGTGTGAAAACTAAGTAAATTTTATTATTATTTATTATGGATATCGTTCTATCTTATAAGATATCGAGACTCTCAAAATCGGAAGAGAAACGAATCAAAACAGCAGATCTTGAACAATTAAAGTTCAAGATTCTGAAAGTTTTTTTCTTGCTTATTGGAACTGAAATGGGAGCTAATCATGGCTGGAATTGGAAAACTCATTTCACTTGACCTCATTACGGTGACGATTCGTTTCCCTATCAAATGATAGTTGAATCAAAGAAAGACAACTTTCATAAATGAATCAGATTTTAAAATGAACCCAATCTATTCAATTGCTGTAGAGATAGTATTTAATTGTGTTTACACAAGTAAAAAATAGGAATATTATATCATGTGAAAGTTCTGAATTGTTGCATTGAAATAATTCAAATAAGGAGTGAACCAGAACAGAAGCGACACCTGACAATTGACTCTTGGGAACATAAAACTCGGTGTAATATTTGATATGTGGGTTGAGTCGTTGGGAACTAAATTTGTTCCCATTCGTCGGTTGTACTCTTTAGTAAAGAAATTAATGGTTGCCACTTAGAGTAAAACATTGCTTTTCGTAAAAGAATTGAGATCTCTAGAATGTCGGTAGTGGTAATGAAAACAAACATTATTTCTCTAAATTTCACATTGTCATAAAAAAAAACACTTGACATGAAATAAATGGCCACATTTTATATTTTTTTTCTTATTATTATAGCATTTATTATTATCTAAGCGATTATTTTCATAAAAAATAAAATCACAGTTACAAGTGATCTGGCGATCGGCTTTCAAATCACAACATAAAAAACTTGCCACATCTAGCCACACTAGCCACACTGTGAAACATCTGTCTATCGTTGACATATATATATGTATGTATGTGTATATATATATATATATATATATATATGTATATATATATGTATGTATGTGTATATATATATGTATATATATATGTATGTATGTGTATATATATATGTATATATATATGTATGTATGTGTATATATATATATATATATGTATGTATGTGTATATATATATATGTATATATATATATGTATATATATATGTATGTATGTGTATATATATATATGTATATATATATGTATGTATGTGTATATATATATGTATATATATATGTATGTATGTGTATATATATATATGTATATATATATGTATGTATGTGTATATATATATATATGTATATATATATGTATGTGTATATATATATATATGTATATATATATGTATGTGTATATATATATATATGTATATATATATGTATGTGTATATATATATATATATATGTATATATATATGTATGTATGTGTATATATATATATATATGTATATATATATGTATGTGTATATATATATATATGTATATATATATGTATGTATGTGTATATATATATATATGTATATATATATGTATGTATGTGTATATATATATGTATGTATGTGTATATATATATATATGTATATATATATGTATGTATGTGTATATATATATATATGTATGTATGTGTATATTATATATATATGTATATATATATGTATGTATGTGTGTAATATATATATATGTATATATATATGTATGTATGTGTGTATATATATATATATGTATATATATATGTATGTATGTGTATATATATATATATATGTATATATATATGTATGTATGTGTATATATATATATATATATGTATATATATATGTATGTATGTGTATATATATATATATATGTATATATATATGTATGTATGTGTATATATATATATGTATATATATGTATGTATGTGTATATATATATATATATATATGTATATATGTATGTATGTGTATATATATATATATATGTATGTGTATATATGTACCACGTGATACACACGACTTATAAACATTTCGTCCATAACATCGAGACGAATTCATCCTTACTGCTTGTCTCAGTCGGGGGGGGAAAAAAAAAAAATGAAGAAAAAAAAAGAAAATATGCTTATTCTTCTGAAGATGGTGATTTTATTACCGAAAGCGCTCAAGTTCAAAAAAAAAAAATATATGTTTTTAAGATAAATAAATAATTTATTTTTAAAAA
>OY744534.1:33823017-33863017 GCA_963556195.1 Sepiola atlantica
CAACTAATGATTTTGAACCCCAAATTTGAAAGCTTTAAATTCTCATAATCTTTGAACCACTGGGGATAATTCAAACAGTTTTGAACTCTATTTATAAGAATGACTTAAAATCAATAAAAAATAAATTTTTCCACTTTGATTCCATTTAAAAATTCATAAACTGTGATATATCTAGAGACAGCCAATAAAATTGAAAGTAATTTATTTTTAACTAAAAATTATGGATAATATATAAATAAAGAGTCCTTATTATTTGCCATCTAATTTACATATGTTTTTATGGTGTGTACGAACACACTGTGTAAGTTAGCTGAAAAGAGAGAGAGAGTCACTCTTTCTTAAAATGCACAGAGAAATTAAAAACACAGTGAGAGGGCAAGAGAAATACATAGATTGCTAAGTGAGAGATAAGTAACTCAGCTTTTTTCTTATATATTTTACTGACACAAAATACATGTGAAAATATTCCTTAGTTCGATGATTTAGTTATGTTTGAAAAAATTCCATTTTCATTCTTCTAACTGTATTTAACTGAACGTTAAATACAGTTAGAAGAATGAAAATGGAATTTTTTCAAACATAACTAAATCATCGAACTAAGGAATATTTTCACATGTATTTTGTGTCAGTAAAATATATAAGAAAAAAGCTGAGTTAACTAACGTTTGTTTCTCTAAGGAAACAAACGTTGAACCACAAAACTAATTCTTCTGAAAATTTGGAGATACATTCTATGCATAATAATGGGTAACATAGGATATATATACATATTAAGAAATGAAATTAAATTTGAACGTTTTGGTTGGTTTTTTTTTCCATTCAAACATTTTAAAATCGTTGCTCCTCTATAAATAATACATAGATTGCTAAGTGAGAGATAAGTAACTTGTTCAGTTAAATACAGTTAGTTAGAAGAATGAAAATGGAATTTTTTCAAAAAACAAAATCCATAAATTTTAAGAAACTTTTTTCGCACAAAAAGCACATCTGTCATTTTATTAATCTTATTTCAAGAAATAATTTGGAAACTTTTTTTCATTTGCATGTATAAGCAAAAAACAAAAAAAATTTCGAATTAAATATTTTATAACTTTTTTGATTTTAATTTTTGCCTTTAGGAGAGAGGCAGTGAAGCGTTGGCACTTTCAGCTGTTTGGGATTTAGACTATCTGAATCCGGTAAGAAAATAAATGTAGAGCGTTGTTTTTATTTTCATTTTATTTAATAACAATCTTATTTACACCATACAGATTTCTACAATATTTTCTCTTATTCCTAATTTTTCAATAGTTAGCAGACATGTTTAACTCTTGGGAATACTATTGATTAAGCCCAAATTTTCAGATTATATAAAAAAAAAAATTGAACAAATTACTTGTTCACATTTTTTTTTTTTTAGTTTGCAGTGTAAGTAACTGTAACAATATTTGATGTTTCGACTGGTGTTTGGTCCCTATTTACTTCCCTCCTTACAGGGAAAATACAAGATCAGTTTTTTATGTGGGGGAAAAGGAGTGCTAGATGAGAGAAAAATAGAAAATGCCTCACCAACACTACACTTTGATCCTAATCTGAAGGCCAAGAAGTGCAAAAATAGTCTTTACAAAATGCCTTTTCAGAATTTTGAGCATCATTTTATATTAAACTAGCTCTACCTACCCAATGTTTCCTGTGAGTGTTTTTAATTTCATAAATTTGTTGTTTTTCCAAAATATTTTTTTAGTTTTTAATTATAATTTTGAAAGTTAAAATTAATTAAATGTCCGAAGGGTCACAAACAAATTGCTTCTTTTTTTTTTTCAACTAATAACAAAATATTAAAATGACTGACTTGTTTTTTTACAAAACGGAAATACATTGGTGTTAGTACTTGACGCAATTGCATTTTTTATTTAAATAAATAATGTATTAATCGTAAATAATCGATTTCCAACAATAAAGAAACAAAAGCAGATGTCAAGATCCGTGATTGAAACCAAAACCTTTAGATCTTCAGTCTGACGTTCAACTAACTGAGCTATTTGGGCTGGAAATATATTTGTAATTCTAAGCATTTTGTAATTGTACTAGCTGACGGATAGACAACTGCTGCTATCTAGTTAAGTTGGCGTCCATTTGAAAAATATTCCTAGGTAATTAAATCTATTTTGAAAAAAATTGAATCAAAATCTTGTTTTTAAGAACGGAAACCAATGATCAACAAAAGAAAGTAACAAATCAGAGTGAAATAATAGTTTGTAGCAAGATTCGAAGAAAGAGATTTGCTTTACTTACGTAGATTATTACATGGCCTTTTTTTACCTTAGGGCAGCAAAGTTAAGGAGATAACTTATCTCACTACGGCACTTCGATCGACATCGATCTATATTCTTTCAGTCAAATTCCTGGGTATTTTGCATGATTTACACTTGCTAGAACTTAAATCTTTTTTCTTCCAATGGAAAATAAAGTTTTCTTCATTCAAAATAAAAATGAAATCTTTCTGGTTTTTGTAAATACAAATCAATTATTGAAAAAAATCTGTAAAATCAATTGTTGAAAAAAAATCTTTAAAATCAATTATTGAAAAAAATCTGTAAAATCAATTGTTGAAAAAAAATCTTTAAAATCGATTATTGAAAAAAATCTGGAAAATCAATTGTTGAAAAAGAAAATCTAAAAATAAGTTGAGATAAGTTATCTCCCTTACTTTGTGTCAGCCTAAAGAAAAAAAAGGCCGATTACATAGCAAACTGAAATCCCCTTTAAAAATTGAACAGTAAGTTTTTGCAACAAAACTTTTTCCTCTGAGAATTTGTTTTCCATCGCTATAATAATCTGGAGATGATTTTGAAAAACATATTGAATGAAAATTATCGTGTGTGGGTGCAGAAATCTTCATGAAATATCAATTCCAGGAGATTGTTTTAAATTAGCTTACAGAAGCAAACTGAATCGTTTCCCTGCTAAAACTTAACAAGCATTTTTTTTTTTTTTTTCCAGAAATGTTTCTTTTTTCTAATCTAGAAAATTTGGTGCTTAATCGATAATATTTAAAATAATTTTTTTTTTTTTTACTTCAATAATAAAAAAGGGGGTGTGGGGGGAGGAGATACATCCAACACAAAATGTTTTTGTTTTTTTTTTTTTTCATTCTAATGAAAAAAAATATCTCGTATTTTGACTTTTTATAAATTTAATTAATTTTTCATCTAAAGTATTTGAATATGGGAATATTTTTAAAAATCAATGAAATTTTATTTTTGTCAAAAAAATAATTGTTATATTACGAAATTTAATTAAAGAATTAAATTCTTGTGGAAATCTGTAAAAAAAAAAGTTTCGTATTTTATTTAATAAAACATTTTCAAGTTTGGAATGAAAAATAAATTCACCCATAATTTTCTCATTTTTTTTTAAAATGTGAACTTGTTTTGCTTAAAATGTTTTTGAACATTATATTTAATTTATAGAATGAAATGCCTGTTAGTATATTTAATTCTAAAGCATTTTCAATCATGTTTTTGGCATCATTTGAATCCCCAGTTAACCGATTGCACCTATTCTGTTACCTGTTTTTTTCTGTCACCTGCAATTTTCTGCTTATGATATGGATTACTAATCATTAAAATTTTACTAAAATGCTTTATTTTTTTTACCATAAAATGCATGTGGTAAAATCAAAACTGGAAAGTGATAAATTAAGTCAGGGATTTTAATGAAATTTTGCTATCTGTCTGCTTATGCATCAGTTGTCAATGGTTGATTTCTAAGCAAAACCAATGGCATATTTGGAATCAACAGGTTCCTATGGATGTTTTGACCTTTAAATGATATAAAATCTTTTCCATTATAATAAAGGGTTGGGTTATTTTGTTTCATGGCAGCAGATTTATGCTCATCTAAGGTTGGCAATCATTTTTCTAAACAAATCTTTTAATTTTCTAAACGAATTATTAGAAAGAAAAGAAGTAGTTGTACTATTTAAAATGGGTGCTTCATACCTTTCGCAAGTTTTATTAGTTATGTTTAACATAAATATGTCCCAGTGTTGCCTGATTATTAAATCAGGCAACACTGGGACATATTTTCTTAAAGCATTCATACCTACACCTCACATGTTTCTGACGTGATATACTCATAGTACTTAACCTCTTTCAAAAACATTTAACATCAGCCGTTTCTCAAAGTGCTTGACTTCTGACAGAACATCCAACATTCGATTAATTTTACATATTACTTTCAGATTTTGATCAACACCAATTTTTACGTCAATTTTTTTTAAACATTCCTGTCTTTAATATACAAATGTCCCAAACTGATTTTTTTTTTTTTTTCAATATACCAAAAACCTTTTTAGGTATACATATATAGTGCTACAAGATTTTTTAAAAAGTACCAAATTTATCTTGGTATCTCAATTAGTACCTGAGTTATGACCATTCAAAGTTGGTCAGACATTGTGTTTTGTGTGATACTGAACAAAAGGACTATTTAACCAGTGTATAACTGTAGATAAAAGCTTTAAAATAAGTGAAAACTCTTTATAAATATAATACCATAGTTTATTAAAAGAAAGATTATATAGATAGAATTAATAATTCTTAGATATACCCAGTCACAAAAATTGTGCAGAAACGATACAGAAGAGCAACTTTGACTGTTCATAGAAGTTTTATTTTAACAGCTAACACATTGAAACTTATTATTATGATTCATAACATCATACAGATTAAGCTTATTTTTTCATTAGTACATCCATAAAAACCTCTTATTTCTTGGCAGTTACCCATTAAAGATACAAGCCTGAAACTTTTAAACTTGACTAATTTTAGGATGAGGAATTTAAAAAAAACTTGTTTTCTTTCTAATATTGGAAGATTTTGCAGTTATCCAACTTTCAGCATGTAAAAAAAATAAAGAGATTGCCATCGAAATCTGTCATAGAAAAAAAATCAGCAGTCAATTTTTAGACAAAGGCGTATTATAAATTTCTTGAAGACTATAGGTCAGCCGGACTGTGTCAATGAAGCGATTAAAAATCTTGTTCCTGGTTATTGTGATTTTTCTTTCCTCCAATACAGGTTAAAATAAGTCATGAATTAGAGAGGCTTCATTCTTAAATTTGTTTGCCCAAGAAACTTTTTGTCTTTTGCAAAGATACTTTTTCCTTGTTCAATTTTAGTCCCTCATTCTCCAAGAACTTGACTTTTAATTTTTATTTGTACATCTTGCTTTGAATGACATTTTTCTGTCTCTTAACAGATTTATTAAGTTTAGAAAGTTTCTTTAGAAGCCTTGCTCTTGATATTTTGAGTTGAACATTATCCTTGCTTAGGGTAGATATTTTCTGAGAAGCCATTTTATACTGTTCTCTTGTTGTTTGGAAATTAACAGCCATAAAGAGCTGATTCTGGGATTCTTTAAGGGATTGTTCAAGTGTCGTCATCATTTTGGCATCAACGGATGGTTGTTCTGGAGAGGTTAAATTAGGAGGTTTATCCTGAGAAAGACAATCTAGAGTTTTTTCTTGAGATGCTCGCTCCTGAAATGGAGACATTAAAAACTGTTGCAGTCTTTCAGGTTTTTTTATAGCCCTGTATTTTTTTACATTTTTTTGAAAGTTTATTTACTATAGCAAACAAATATTTTTCATTGTAATTTGCAGACAGAAGATGATTCAGCCACATTATGTTAAACTTAGATGTTTTTTAGTTGAATAATAATAAAGTGGAAGAACTGTCCCATTTGTCAGAGTGATGTGATTAGGAACACTTTTGAATAGTGCTGCATCTTCCAGTTCTTGCAATGAGATTCCGATTTCAATTTCAAAAAGTTCTTCAGCTACAAAATAGGCATCATATGAAGCATCTAAAAAGATTTTCAATTCAGCTTCTCCTTTGGTAAAAAAATTACTTTCGTAAAGGTCCGTTGAATTTGTCCACTCCATCTTGGCTTGTTCTACCTTCACATCTGGAAAGAGTTTGCAGAACCAAGCTTAAACCTGAAATTTAAAAAATTACAATTCTCTTATTAAAAAAGAAATATTAAAGAAATGTCAAAAAAGAATCTCAAAATATTTCATGAATATTTTTTAACAAACTGTTCTATAAACCTGATATCTTACCTATGTAAATGATTTCCTTTTTTCATGAAGGTAAAAAGTTGAACTCAAAATAGACAAAACCCAGACTTCATCAGAACTATATCCAGATGACTTAGTATGTTATTACAGGGTCAAAACATCCCCAAGTTCAACTTTCATTAACTTTTCAAAACTTTTTCCAAAAAGGTTTCGCAAAATTTATGAACCAATAAAAAGTATTCTAATTGTTTTTTTGTTTTTTTTTAACATAGTTCACCCCAAACAAGGCAGGACGCCACTGTAGACGTAAGGGGCTACTGGGGAAAAAAGAGAGATGGTTTGGGGGGGTCAACCTAAATTGGAAGCTGCGCAGCGAGATATCTGTTTACATTAGTTTTAAATTTCTGCATGTCAGTACTGTCGGGAAAACAGGGGGCAGGGAGGGAGTTCCAGAGGCCAGCAGCACGAGGAAAGAAGCTATTGGAGTAGAAAGCTCTCCGGCATCTGGGGACCTCCACAGTGAATGGATGGGATTTAGCTGATTGTCGAGTTGGTCTAGTGAATTTACGTCGAGGGGGCACCAGAGTACAGTAGCCAGTTCATCGGAGCATAATCCATTAAAGTATTTGTAAAACAAGCACAAGGATGCTACATTGCGGCGATGGGACAGGGACTGGAGCTTGGTTGACAGTGAGGGACCTATTAGGTTGGCGACTCTTTTTTGGACCTTGTCAAGGAGGGAGAGGCTAGTAGATGATGCACCAGCCCAGATGTGGCAACAATACTCCATGCATGGGCGGATGATGGCTTTGTAGAGATACAGGATAATGTCAGGTGTGAGGAATTTACTAACACGGTAAAGGGAGCCCACCTTCTTTGCTGCAGCCTTGGCAATATCTTCAATGTATTTGTTCCAATTCATGTTACCTGTGAAGGTTAGGCCGAGGAGTTTGAATGATGAACTCTCAGGCAGGGTGCCATTTGCCATGACAATCGGTGGTTGGAGAGGTTTCTTGTAGTTATTGAAGGAAAGGAGCTTAGTCTTTGCAGCATTAAAAGTTACCAACCATTTATGACCCCAATCCACTACAGCCTGGGGGTCATTTTCTAAGGATTCAGCCATTGCCTCGGATATGCCAACATGACGAGAGTAAAGCGTGGTGTCGTCAGCAAATAAACCAATCTCAGACTCTATGTCATCAGGGAGATCGTTTATGAAGATCAGGAACAATAAAGGTCCAAGGATAGATCCCTGGGGTACACCAGCATTTATGTCATGTTGCTTAGATGAACGGCCATCAAGGACAACCTGGAGCTTTCTTTTGGTTAGGAAGGATCTAATTATTAAGTAATTGCCCAGTAATACCGTATGAGCGTATTTTCAGAAGAAGCCCTTTATGCCATACCTTGTCAAAGGCCTTGGATATATCAAGCGCTACTGCCCTAGCTTCGCCTGCCATTTTAAAGAAAAAATATTTTGCTAAAAACTTCTGAACAAATAAAATTTACCGTTATTTATAAAATTACAAAACAAAGCATCATTTTATACAAAACTTAGTTTTAACAAAAAAAAGGTTCTGAATAAAAAGATTTTTTTTCCTATTTATTTTCATCCTCAAGGTCGATTTTTAATGTGTGGAAAATTCATCTCCCTCCCCCCTAAAAAAGCGGCACTCTGGATTGAGACAAAAATTTTAATTGACTCAGTCTAGAAAGATTTCTCATTCACCGAGGACAGAAAAGACTAAGTGCAGCATCAGCATCGCCAAAAAGCCAAGGAATTGTTATCTATAAACAAAAAGAAAATACTGCTAAACTTCCGAATAAACCACTGAACAAATTAAAAATAAGTCATTTTACGGAATTTTTTACAAAAGAGCTTCGCTTAAACTACCGAATAAAAAGTATTCAAATTGTTTTTATAAACAAAACGTTTTGCTAAACTTCTGAACAAATAAAAAAAAAACTACCGTTGTTTTTTAAATTAGAAAACAGTTTGTTTTTTTTCGTTGCTATAAAACTTTATACAAAATAGTTTCGCTAAGCTTATGTAGACGATGTTGCAATATTAGAGGGAAATAACTTTTTCAAAATCCAATAGAGATAACTAAGATTGACTTTAAAAAATCAAATGTATGTATGGATGGACAGAGGGGTAAAAACTAACATTATTATGGGGGGGGGGGGGGGATTCTACTATTTTAGGTATTTACGTGTGCTTTTACAACCTGGAACCACTGGGATTTTTTTAGATGGGGGGATTCTACTTTTTCAGGTAATTACATGTGCTTTTACAACTTGGACCTACTGGGATTTTTTTAAGGGGGATTCTACTGGAACCACTACATATTTTTAAACGTATATTTACTTTTAATTAGTAAAAACATAATAAATCAAAAATGAAACAAGTTAATTAACGAACTAAAAATGAAACAATGTTAGGTGAAAATAATGTTAAAATAAAATAACGTTAAAATAAAATAAAATTTGTAAATTAACAACATTATTTGGGGGGGGGGGACTAAATAATTCTTTTAAAAATATTTTAAGGTTTTTTTTAAGTATGTAAACATTTTTCATTGGTTAATCGGAAAACAACTTCTTCATCATTGAATCTTCAAAAGATATACAAGTTTTCCATTTGCTATTGAAATTTAACATTTTCACCCTTTCGCTACATAATTATTCATTAGTACGATTTCTTAAAGCCGAACAGCATGTATAGTTTAGGACGTCCTCGGTTAAATACCGACCATATAGTGAACCATGTCTTCACTCCTCTGGAAATTAAAGACTTTAGCTGGACATTTAGTTCAATTTTACCCAAGATAACAGAAGACGAGGTCAAATTCGCATCTTCTCTTGGGTTGATAAGTAATGCTAGCCTTTGTGATTCATGCAAAATACCCAGGATTTTGACCAAAAGAAGCAAACTCCTAGACAGATGGCAGTGGGTATGCCGTACCGGTATCTGTCAGTCAATGGTTAGTGTGCGGAAAGGGTCTTTTTTTTTGCAAAAAGCCGTCTGCATATATGGCAAATAATAATGATAGTTTTTTGTTGGAGCATGGAGATAAAACAGCAGGCAATTGAGAAGAAAATCTGCGTTACTTCACACTCTGTAGTAGATTGGAAGCAGTTCATCAGAGAGGTGTGTCATAAACAAGCCGCTATTGCGGATAACTTGGCCATGGTCGTGGAAATAGATGAATCGTACTTTTCCAAAAGGAAATACAACAGAGGTCGATTTAGAGACAGTGTTTGAGTATTCGGGGCAGTGGAAAGGCATAGCAATAAATGTAACGTCACGACGGTAGAACATAGAGATAGAGATACATTGTTCCCGATCATTCGATCGTGGATTTTGCCAAAAACTCGAATCACATCTGATGGTTGGGCTGCATACGAAGGGTTAGACAAGTATGAAAATGGCATCTACGAACATGACACAGACATCCACGAAAGCAATTTCGTCAATCCTGCTGATGACAGCATACACACGCAAACAATAGAAGGTATAGTTTGTTTTCTTTTAGAAACGTTTAAAAATAATTAACAGAAATTTGTATGTTTAAATTATTTAAGATAAAGATACGTTTTAAATTAACGTTTAAAAATTAAGTAACATTGACATTTCTATATGTTTCTTTATTACAGAATGAGATACGTTAAACAATAATTAACATTGAAATTCCTGTATTTTTTTATTAACTAAAATAAAGAAAAAACAAATTTTTTATTTTTAAATGAAGGTTTTTGGTCTCATGCCAAGAGACACATCCGAAAAATGTTGGGGACCAGAACTGAGATGTTCCACCTTCATCTCATGGAGTTTCTTTGGCGGAAAAGAGAAAAGGGAGAAGTATTCCCGCGTATAATTCTAGCAATCAGGGAGCAATATGTGATATAATTTCATTTTTCGTTAATTAACAATTTATTTAATTTTTTTATTTGGTTAATTAACATTGTTTTATTGTTCCAGTTTATAATTAACGTTATTTTCACCTAACATTGTTTCATTTTTAGTTCGTTAATTAACTTGTTTCAATTTATTATGTTTTTACTAATTAAAGGCAAATATACGTTTAAAGATATGTAGTGTTTCCAGGTTGTAAAAGCACACGTAATTACCTAAAAAAGTAGAATCCCCCCCCCCCTCTAAAAATAGTTTTTACCCCTCTGTCCATCCGTACATGCATTTGATTTTTTAAGTCAAACGTAGTTATGTCCCTTGGATTTTGAAAAAGTTATTTCGCTCTAATATTGCAACATCGTCTACATAAGCGCCAACTTTAGAATAAAAAGTACCTATGCGAATTGTTTTTACGATGCTTTGTTACATTAGGACTCACGCTAACTTTGACCCCCGCGTTAGGGTCAGGGCCAAAGTGGAGGTTAGGGTCATGGTCAAAGTTAGTGTAGGTATTAATGTAACAGTACCGTTTTTATAAACAAAACCAGTTTCGTTAAACTTGAGAACAAGCAAAACTATTTTTTATTTCTTTTTCTGAAACACGTGGTCGCCGAAATTTTATTACAAATATATATCTATTAAAAACACAGAATTGTACTAATTATTTATATATATATATAAATGACAATTATATGCTTATTTTCCATAATGAAGACTATTCTCTATTTTTAAATGACTGCAATTGAGTCACGTGAGCCAAATGCCCAGCGGCGGCCGGTGGCGGGGTGGAAAAGTGCTGCCCGTTTTCAGAATATTGTTAATATTTATTCAAAAAGAGAAAAAGAGAGAAAAGAAACGAAAAAAGAGAAAAGAGGCAGAAAAAATGAAATTGGAAAGAGAAAAATGAAAGTGAGAATGAGAGAGAGAAAAAACGAAAGTGAGAACAGAGAAAAGGAGTAGATGAGTATTGGCTTTCACTCTCTCTGCTGCTGCTATTACTACTATTACATATAGCTATCATTCATGGTGTTGGGAGGCATGTTGTTTACAAATTTAGTATTTCAGTTAAACGCATTCGCATTTTTATTCAGAATTCGACAGACATATGTTTTAAAGATAACCCGCACAATTACAAATTTTTATCAAATATTTACATATTATACATAAAAATATTCTGAAACTATCATCTATATGAAACTTAATGATCTATGCTGATTAGACCTCTTCAAAATTGACCTTTTTCTTCAAACATATGGAAACTGATATTATTCCCATTCTCCAAGGTCTAAATTAGCTAGATATACCAGTTATTGTGATCTTGGACCTTGGCTATGCCTGCCTCAAGAGCCATGTAATTTTATTGTTGACGTTTTTCAAAAACGCTGCAAAATATGGGATATTATGTCCTCATTTTCATTGTAGCTTTCCAAAGGTTGATGCTATAGTATTGAAAGTGGTACCAAATGAAAGCTAATAAAATTTTCTTGCATGTGGTAGTAAGCACAATAAAACACATGAACACCTGTGTAAATTTTAACTAATTTTAATGCACAAACAGCTGGGACACTACAAAAAATCAGTTTGGTAGTATGATAGCACTGCACTGACACATATATTGCATAAGAAACTGTCAGATAGGATGTTACTAATACATGTATTATCACTTGTTCAATGTGGCTTTTTTGAAACTGTCAAATTTTTTCCTGTGGTACTCCACAACTTGTAGTAAGCAGCTTCTTTGCTCTGGGTCACTTGTGATCTGAGTTGCAAAGTCACTCATTAGTTTCACACCACTCTCAGCCACATCATTGGTCACTTTCACTGACCTCACAAACTTCTGTGCATTCCTGTAGCTGTCATTGTCTTCCCAGGTGTCAGCAGGAGTAGTGAGCCAGTCACATTTCACTCGAAGAGCATCAAACAGAAAGTGAGACTCTGGCCCTACCAGGTCTGTGAGAACTGTAGCTGCATTAATGACAGGAAACACTGGCTTGCCTTTCCTGTAACTCTCAGGTTTCTCTGTTTCTGACAGCTTGACTGCGAGCTTCTCTTTTGCAGACTTGGTCATGCTGGCATGTGAACTGAACAAGGTGAATGGCACTAGTTCCTGGGTCAGATACCAGCGGTGGTTGTTCATTTTCTTGAGAACAGAGGTTGCCAGTTCATAGTCATACTGCTTGTATTGCAGCATGTTCTTCATAAGCTGGAGGTCATGGATAGGTGCATCAGCTGCAGATGTGGTGGTCACCCAGTGGCTGGTGTAGAATAAGGTCAGGAACTTGTTCATCCTCTCCAGCTTGAAGATAGTGTCCGTGTTGTATTTTAGTTCCTTGGAAAACATGAGCATCTTCATACAGTAAATGTTCCTGGCCATCCAGCGGGCTTGGTGAATGGCACCTGGCTTGGCCCAGTGGATACCTCGAGGAGGTTCCTCACCAAGCAGGATCAGGCACAGCTCTGCCACCTCTCTGTAATCTGCCCTCGACTTGCTTCCTCAAGGAAATTGCTTAAGACTGCAATTGTGCTTGTCTTCTTCTGTTTCAAGTCTTGTTCAACTAGGCCCAGAACTCTTGGGCAGTCCTTAACCAACTTGTCCCACTTCTCTTTCACATTGCTGAACATTGGGTTGTCAGGACTCTTGACCTTGCTGAACACAGCCTCCCATACACTTCCAATTATTACCTCTGATATGTGATGGCGACAAGCGAAGTAGAATACCTTTTTGCCTAGTTTTTCTTCAATAAGCTTCGCTGCACCCTTGTTGATGCCACTGTTGCTTGCTGTGGTATCAAATACCAAGCCTACAATGTTGTCTGTGAGACCCCATGCTTCTATCAGTTCTAATGTAGCATTACACTGTTGGATTCCTGTGGAACTTTCTATGAAGGGCACACCAAGCAGCTTCCCTTCTTCATACTGTGGAGTACCAGAGACGAGCACTGCAAGACTTTCCACTGGGTATCTTTCACCAAGAACATCCCGTAGAAGTTTTCCATCCCAGTGTAGTGTGCAGTAATCTGGCGGACTTTCCTTGAAGTTATTCATGTAACTTTGGCACAAGTTATGACGAGTGTTTATCCTATTTCGTCTTGTAGTAGAGGCTGATATAACAAAGTCATCAAGATCTTCGCCTCCTGCCTTCAACACTGCAGACACCATGGCTGTAGTCTGGTTGTCAGAGAGTGACAACCGATCTGCAGTGCTGCAAATCTCTTCACTGGTCATAACTGAGTGTGGAAAGTGTAAGGTTATCGTACTTGGTTTTGATGAACAGCTTGGTGTTGTCTCAGTGTATTCTGAACCCTCACTAGTACCAGAGCCTTGACTGTTCTCTGGGTCTTTATCACTTGAAATTTTCCCAACTTCTGCTGCTGCAGCAGTCACTGATGATAACATTCTCTCTTCTCTTTCTTCTCGGAAGCTTTTCTCTCTAGACTTCTTCTCAAACACCTTATCATGACCTGACATGTGTGCCAGGCGAGTTGTCTGTTGGTCCAAGTATAAATTGACGTCCTCTTCCTTGGTCTCCTTTGTGAGCAGCCTGTTGCTTCTTATCTCCTCCACAACATCCTTTGCTCCAATATCAAATAACTTGTCTAAGTCCTTCAGAAAGTTAGCTCGTTTCTCTTCCTCTGGTTTGTTATTTCTTCCCTTGTTTTTAACAATTTTCCTGTACTTTTCATGGAGGATCATGAAACGGTTGACTGCATTTGGTCTAGTTAGTGTTTTAATCCTTGCCATATTCCAGAATGGCAAAACGACATCCACTGTATCATGGGCTAAAGACCTATTGTCACTGTTGGGATTATCATTCCTCAAATGCAGGAAATACTGGAACACCTGGCGATTAGTAGGAAGTTGAGAGCCCCTGATGCTGGAGCTGGGTTGCCCAATGAGATACACATCACTGAATGACCTTGTGGCAGGAGTTGACACCTTTCTTCTCTTTTCAGTTGGTTCATCCCGTTCACTTGTATCGCTGACCACTTTCCCACAGCATAGTTGTCTTCCAGATGCCATGTTGTCAGCAGTTCACAAATCTTAACAAATCAGCTTTAACTTACAATCTGAAATGAAGAGATAAAACATACTTAGTGATAATAAATTATATACATGCATGTTACTCTTAAGTAACATTTTTGAGATAAAGTTATGTATTATATATGATGGCATCCTTTCCAAGCATAAAAAATATATATGTTTGTGCATTAAAATTAATTAAAATTAACACAGGTGTTCATGTGTTTACTACCATATGCAAGAAAATTTTATTAGCTTTCATTTGGTACCACTTTCAATGCTATAGCATCAACCTCTGGAAAGCTACAATGAAAATAAGGACATAATATCCCAAATTTTGCAGCGTTTTTGAAAAACGTCAACAATAAAATTACATGGCTCTTGAGGCAGGCATAGCCAAGGTCCAAGATAACAATAACTGGTATATTTAGCTAATTTAGACCTTGGAGAATGGGAATAATAGCAGTTTCCATATGTTTGAAGAAAAAGGTCAATTTTGAAGAGGTCTAATGCTGATATATCTGATCAATTTCGAAATATTTTTAGTTAAGTCTCATCAGTCATATCTTCGGTTCTAGTGGTCATAAAACTCCACCTCACGTGGCATTCATCTAGTTTTAAGTAGTCTGTGAGATCTCAAGAATATCCAATCAAATCTAATGCTATGGATTTTAATCAGAATGTAAGGTATGAAATACGAGGTGTGTCTAAAAAGTATACAATCATTTTTTTTTTTTTCCTGGGCAAAATAGAGACGATAGGGCGGCGCCACTCTACACAGTGAAAGAAGACACCTTCATGTGCATGTGTGAATTTTATCAATGCCTTCCTGCGCGTTAGTCGCTGAGTGAGGTGCTACACAACGTGTTTGGCGGATTACCGATTCTCTCAAGATGACAGAAAGTGTTGAACAAAGGTACTGCATCAAATTTTGTCAAAAGCTTGGTGATTCTCAAAGCAAAACAATTTGTTAGATTCAGCAGGTGTTTGGAGATGATGTGATGGGTGTAACACAAATTAAGGAGTGGTTCAACCGATTCAAAAATGGCTGCACATCAGCGAAGAGTGACCCGCATTTTGGCAGGCCCCAAACTGCTCGGAGTGCAGTTGTTGTTGAGAGGGTGCAAAATTTGGTGATGGAAGATCATCGTTCAACCGTGCGGGAGATCGGCCAAGAGGTCTGAGTGAGTAAAGATTCCACACATGCAATTTTGCCTGATGATTGGAACATGCACAGAGTGGCTGCAAAATTTGTGCCCAAATTGTTGCCGCACGTTTTCAAGTTTCACAGGATCTTCTGAAAACCACCAACACTGATCCTGGGTTACTGAACACCATGATAACTGGAGATGAGTCATGGGTGTAAGGGTACGACCCAGAAACAAAAAGACAGTCGTCACAATGGAAGCATCCTGAGTTTCCAAGACCCAAAAAAGCGCGAACGGTGTGAAGCTAAATCATGGTGATGCTGACTGTCTTCTTTGATATCCGTGGAATTGTGCATCACGAATACACACCGGAAGGACAAACAGTGACAAAGGAGTACTATCAAGATGTTCTCCAGCGTCTCCATGACGCAGTTCGGCGCAAAACACCAGACATGTGGACGGCGAAAAACTGGCAACTGCATCACAACAACGCTCTCGCACATTCATCCCAATTGATCCAACATTTCTTTGCCAAACATGGAATTCCAGTCGTTCGCCAACCTCCCTACTCTCCTTGCGACTTCTGGTTATTTCGAAAATTGAAGACACCACTGAAGAGATAATGTGGAACGTGATGACGGAGATGAACACCATTCCAAAAGAAGACTTCCGGAGGTGTTTCCGGCAGTGGATGGATCGGTGGGCTAAGTATATGCACAAGGGGCCTACTTTGAAGGAGATTAGGGTCCCAACCCCGTTAGGTATTAGAAATATTTTTTCTGGCCTAAGATCGGATACTTTTTAAATAGGCCTCGTATATGAAAAGACAGTGCACTAAGATTAGCACGCTCTGACCTACAAAAAATATCTGAGCAGCCCTGTCTGTAGGGCACCTCAGCTGATTAGCGATAAACTAGCCTCTTCTCAAAGAGAAGGTAAAGCCTTGGAGAGTGGACCTCTTTGGACTGAACAGGACCACACCTTAGTCCGGCAACAACAAAGTCAGACTGATTGTCGACAACATATCTCTAACATGTCTGAAATAAGTTGGTTCAATCGATGCACCATTTTTTTTATATACTTTTTTATCAGAACTTTTTGAGGTATCGGATAGTGATGGGACAATTCAAAAAAATTTCCCGATTTCGATACAATTACTGATTTCGATTCTTTTTAAATTTCTAAGTATTTAGTTAGAGATTTGTTGCTGTTTAAAATTTTTAAATTACTGTAAAACATGTGTAATATCCGCATATATTTTTGCAAACGTAAGTAGATCTTTCTAAATATTTTTTCTCAAATGTTTTCCTTATTTTGCATACCAATCGTCAACTATTTTCAATTGTTTATGAAAAAATTCAAATAGCATTTATCCAACTAACGACGAACTAATGCACATCGGCTTTGTTTTAAGAATTGTGAGATAACTAAATATTTATTTTTCTTTTAGAACAAAGCCGTTTTGCATTTGTTTGTCGTTAGTTGGATAAATGCTATTTGAATTTTTTCATAAACAATTGAAAATAGTTGATGATTGGTATGCAAAATAAGAAGACGGTGTAGGAACAGAATACTTAACAAACCCCATCCCCATGTTAAGAATGATTTTTTAAATAGTAATATTATTATTTAGAAAACCATTCTTAACTATTCTGTGCTCTATCAAAGAATGTTCATATTTTTTCATAATTATAAAGATTTAGTCAGTTATTGCTTCTGTCAATATAACGGATATGTAGTAGATTGATTTGTTTTATTGTAAAAAGAAAAACAATATACAGATGATAATAATAGTAATACTGCTACTACTACTAATAATAATGGCAAATTTGTAGATTAACACCCTCAGCTAAATCACCCCCAAAAAATGAGATTCTACTTTTTTTACGTGATTACATGTGAACACCTTGAAAAACTTGGCGGAAAGAGAAAAAAAAATTATTTTAGAATTTATAGCGGGAGATCAGTTCCGTATATAAATTTAACATACAATGATCATCATTTCCGTGCCATTCTAACTTTTTAGGGAAGTTAACTAAATTAGTTTACCACTAAGTCCGACTGGCACAGTCATACAACTGCGTAATCGCTTAAAAAAGTAGTCCCCCACACAACAAAAAAAATAAATAAATGCACAGAATTTATTTCCCAGAGCAAAATAAACATTTTTGGTTAACTGCTCTCAAATCGGAGATTTTTTTATAAACTCATTGTGAAATTTTCATCTATATTTTTCACTTGTGTTATTTTTTCCTATTTATCCACTTGTGCCATTTTTACCGATGCCATTTTTACCTAAATTCAGTGAAAATATCTAGTTTAGAGATAGTTTAACAGTCATACGTTTTCAAATTCTCCATAAATTGAAAATTGATTTAATAAATTTCAAAGAGAAATAAGCATTAAGTTTAAAGAATGTTAAACCCTAAGAAATACAATAAAACATTATGTCAGATAGAGATGGGCGGTTTTACGGTTTCGTCTCCATACCGAATACCGAATCGGGTTTTTTTTTTTTAAACCGTAACCGTTCGATATTGTGTTTTTTACTACAGTAAGCCACCATATACAAGGAAACACGGTTGAAAAGATTTTCCGATTTGAATATTACCAAAAAATGTTATATTAGTAAGAGGACAGATTGAACAAATATATGATCAAAACATTTAATTTTAATTGACTTGTAGGAAGAAATCTTTGTTTACAGTTTGTTTATCATTAACATTTTGAATTTTCAAATGAAAAAAAGAGAAATACGACAGGCCCTGGTTGAAATAACAGAACATGATAGAATTATTGTAAAAACATTGCTGATTTAATTTAACACCTCATACATTTTGAGTTTAAGAAAAAATAAGTTGTAAAAAGTTGTTTTGAACTAATTCCCAACTTAAATTAATTTTCTTCAAAATCGATCAAATGCGTCCCATTAATCCAAGCTAATTATTTATTTATAGAAAATTAAAGGGAGAAAACTCATGTCTGCAAAACAGAAACGCTATAAAATTGATTATTTTTTTTGTTTTTGTTGAAACTAATTTCTGTGGCATAATAAGGATTAAGCTGGGTGATTTAAAAAAAATGAGGAATGGTCCATTTATTTTTAATAATGATTCACATATGTCTGTGACTGCTCATTTTCTAACGCTATCTTTTGATGTTAAAGATTTTTGTTTAAATGTTTCTCATCTCCTCATCCTATATTTTAGCTTCTGATGGGTTAAAGAATTAGATAGAATGTATATTCAAAGTCAGTTTTATTCTTCAGAAATCTTTCATGAATCTTTGGATTACAACAGTCAACACCTTAAAACTTATATGATTCATATCATGGAGAATGATTCAGTCACAAAATTATCGAAACAGTGGCATAATTCAACTAAACATCACACAAGAGAATGAATAGCTTCCATAGTAAAAATTTTTTTTTCGAAAAACCGAACCGTAAACCGAGGTTTTAAAGAAAAAAAAACGAAACCGATACCGAAACCAAAATTTCAAAACCGCCCAACTCTAATGTCAGAGGATATATACACAGTAACCAGACAATGGTCAGTGAACTCTTTGAGAGGCATCATATAGACGTTTAGCAAATAGGTGCGAAAAGAAATTTGAACATTTCAAAAGGTGTGATTAGGAAATAGGCATAAGTGAACTCCAATATATTTATTTTGTTTACCATAATTTACCAATTAAAAAAATTAAATTAGACTGAATTAAATTATGCTGAATCTGGGAATGGGATTCCTAACCTGTGGCCCTATGGGCCTGTAAACCCTTTGTCTTGTTGTAAATAAACAATCTTCTAATAAATAAATACATTGTGTTTGTTTCATTTTTTATTGTCAAGAAAAAAAAATTAAAAGAATCGTTTTTGGAATCGGAACTAAGGCTCAAATTTTTCCATTTCCGATATCCAAAAAAGTTCCTTTTTTTCCGATTAATCGTCCCAACACTAGTCACACGGTTAACTAATTTGCATATTGATTTTGAAAAAGCAAATTTTGTTGTTTTTTTATTTAACGATTGCTTTGATTTTAAATAGTTCTGTTTCACAATATTATTTGATTTCATGGACAAATATTCTGCATTTGTACTCAAATGTTGCTTGATAGACCGTTGTCCAAAGGTGAAAACATCACTTTTAATGAGATACAAAATGGGTAGGCATTATTTTTTTTATATAATATGTATAAAATCATAAGAAACATGGGGAAACTTTTTGCATGCAAGATTTTTGTGCATTCTTAATTTTATCTACAAATTGGATGCTGACTTTTGAAGTGGCTTTGTACAAAAAGTAGCCAATCAGAGTACATCTTTCATTGACTGCTGATAAATTAACCAGTCACAATCATTGTAGCATATGTTATAAATTAAGAAGAAATATATGTAAACAAAGAAAAAAAAAAGAATTTTTTATGTGCATCTACAAATGAAAATTTAAATCTTTTTCAAAGACATGAGAAGTTTTTAATAGTGTTGCGATTTTTACGTATTTCCGATTTCATAAGATTTTACATTATTGTTTATTTACAAAGTAACATCTTACATTTTCCTGGTTATTTTATTTTTGCCACTTTTGTAGATCAAGATCTATTATAATAAATAAAATAGGAAGTTACCAAGTGTCAAGAGAGAGATACTAGAATTTTTTTTAGTCTTAAATAAGCAATTGAAAATGCATATGAAAAGTTGTTGTCTGCTTTGGGGAATCACAATTATAAAAAAAAAAAGAACAATTGGCAATTTCCGTAATTTCAATGCTTCTAAGTAATCTAATTGTGGTAAATTTGTAGATTAACACCCTCTGTTATCTACTCCCCGGCATGCCCACCCAATGAGCATACTCGCTTAAAATAAGTAGAAAAAAAACCTGGACCAATTAGGTTTCAGGGAGCCCAGAAATAAGCAAATATGAAAGGGACGAATTTGGGTCTACACCGATTTCTTTAATATCTGGTTGAGCTTTGCACACACATGTGGCATCTGTAAACAAATGGATAATAAACCTCTGTTGTTTTGTTTTTCATCACAAGGTCGTTGTTTAATATAGGGACAGACTTATTTGAAGAAAAAGGGAGTAGGGGAGAGATATAAAATATTTCATTTTTGGTGCAGTCTTTTTTTATTTACGAAACTTTAAATAAACAAACGAAACATTGGAGAGATTGTGTCCCTATTTACTTGCCTCCCAACGAGGGTGGAATGCATAATAAAATAAAATCTTATAGATTGTCATTTTTTTTTTTTTACAAAACGTTTTAATAAACAAACGAATCATTGCAGAGACTGTGTCCAAAAGATTCTATTTTTTTTCAGTGTCTTAAATTCTCGTTTTCAAATCACTTCATTCTCTACAATTATTCGATTTATATTTAAATTATAATTCTAATAATACATTTTTTTCTTTTAAAAAGGAATAATTAGTTTACATTTTAATATTTATATTATTTTTTTGTAGGCATTTTAACTTGGTAATTGTAAAAATCGATGGTATAAACAGTTTCTTAAAAAAAAATTTTTAATTAGTGTATAGACGATATATATTATTATAAATATTATGACACTAAGAATGTTTTGGAGTTCAAAATCGACTTTGCAATCTAGTGGGGGATGGTCTATTCTGTTCTCTACAGCATTTTCTCACAAAAGAAATGTTGCTTCCTGTAAGAACATGTTTCATAAAAACATGTCTTCCTACCACAACTGCAAAGAATTTCCCTTTTTACATCAGAGTTTCTTTTCAAGAACTTCCTATCTGTGGAACATGTTACCATGGGAATGCTTCTCTGTGGCTTACAACTTGGTTGTCTTCAAGTTCAATGTCAACAGATACCTGCTCATAAACCATTGTCCAAATTTTATTCATTTCTTCATTATTTTCAATCCCACACAGTATTCTCATTTCACTAACCCTTATCCTTGGGTTGCTTTAGCCTTGGTAAGTGCTGACTTATCAGTAAAAAATAAGTATAAATATTCAATGATAGGATTAATAATGATTCAATAGAATATTTAATTGTAGAATTTAAACCAATTTTCTTCCCTTTTTCACAGAAATGTAACTGTGGGTGTTCTGAAACTGCAAAAAAATAATTATTAAAAGTTTTAACGAAATGTTCTGGAATAATGGTTGGATATTATTTTAAATTTGAACTTTTACATATTCTTTTTTTGTGTGTATGTTACTGACTTCAAATGCACATTAAACCTATGAATATATTTATTTTTACACAGTCCTCATCTCAAAATAACAATGGTACAACAACTATTGAAAAAGATGAACCACCAACTAAACAAAGATGGGCTCTTCATTCCAATTTTGATCGACCATCTTTGACACTAGATCTAAGCATCTTCTGCCAGATCTTTGTATATTCTAACAAAAAGTAAAAACTATAATGTGCAGAGTATTTGGCAAAAGAAACAGAAAAACTTGTAAATGTTCAATAATAGCGGCTGTTAATTTAAAAATGAGAGCAGAAGAAAATGAAAATGAAACACTCCTCATGCAAATAAAACATCAAGATTGTGTGGCAATCAATGTGAAGTACTATAATTCATCTGCTACTTGACCAAATCAAGCAAAGCTTGAACACTGGACAAACTTCATATGGTAAAGCACTTGAGGTTTTTGCCAAATTAGTTCGTACCCGGATTATTGAAAACGCGGAAATAATGAGACTGAAAAAGCTGAAAGACTTTGTCAAGCAGATCCAAATAATGCACGGTGTGATGCCCATTCATACAGTATATTTAAAACAAAAGTTGATTAAAAATTTCCTCAACTGTTCTTCATTACTCCTAAAATGAGGTTACAGGATGACATTGTTTATGTAAATGCTCGTGATCAGTCTGATCCAACTAAGTATTATCCTGTTATCTCTATTATTAGCAAAGTTTTTGAAAAGTTAATTAACGGCAAGCTTGTTCATTTTCTGGAAAGTCTTGGCCTCTTTAGTGGTGTTCAGTATAGCTTTTGTGTTTATTTGTTCAACTGTTGATCTTTTAACTGTTGTAACTGAGCAGATATGTTGGTTTGTGGATAATTCAGGAGAGGGTAGGGCCATTGCGCTTTACATTTTGAAGGTGTTCAACAGAGTGGGGCATTCTGGTCTCCTACACATACTTCAAGGTTATGGTATTGGTGGTAAGGTTTTGACATTATTGGGTCTTTTCTTTCTGATTGAAACTTGCGAGTAACGTTGGACGGTGTCTCTTCATTCTCTTTTCTTATCAATGCTAGTGTCCTTCATGGCTCTATTCTAGGCCCAACACTGTTTCTTCTTTATATAAATGATCTTCCAGAGAATATTATTCAGAAAATTAACATCTATGCTGATGATACCACTCTCTATTCTGGTGTTGCTTCTCGGCCATCCCCCTGCAGCTGATCTGGAGGTTGACCTGGGTTCAGTTGTGGATTGGGGTACGAAATGGCTTGTTTCATTTAATTCTATTAAGACACAGCTCGTGTCTTTCAATCGTAGGCGTGTCCATTTTCTTCCTGAGATTCTCATGAATGGCTCTGCTCTTGAGGAGAAATCGACTCTGAAACTTCTTGCTCTTTTTCTCATTAAATCTTTCTTGGAGTTCATACATTAGATCCATTGCTCTTTCTGCTTTTTGTAAAGTCGTTTTTTTTCTATCGCTCCAAACACTTTTTCACACCTGAAGCTATTATCTATCTCTACAAATCTACTATCAAACCATGTATGGAGTACTGTTGTCCTATTTGGGCTGGTAAATCTCTGTCCCATTTGAGGGTTCTTGATAAGGTGCAGAAACGTATCTGTAATGTGATTGTCCCCCACCCTTTCTTCTCTGCACCCTCTCTCACAGACATGAAGTTGCTAGTCTCAGTCTTTTCTATAAATACTATTATGACATGTGTTTCAGAATTGTCTGATCTTCGTTCCAGCTCGTTTGACTCTCCATCAATTCGCTGTATTGATTTTTCAAGACTCAGGCTAATAGGCATCTCTTGTCTTCGTGATAATCATATTTCGTTCTTGTTATCTCCTTACATCTTCATGTCTTGTTTGAAGCGATTTTCATAAAAAAATAATAAATAAATAAAGAAAATGGCATTCTGTATTCTCTTGTAGAGGAAAAACAGTACTCCATGAGAAAACGCAGACCACAACTCCAAGTCATCAGAAAATGACAGACTGCAAACAAATCATGTACACTCAGATTGAAATCCTCTATCTAACTTGTACATAACTGCTATAGATCTGAGAAACTATTAGACACTTTTGTGTTATGGCCACCAACAGCAGAAACATTAAATTTGCAAAAGGTTGAAAAGACAGTACTCCACATCTTATATAACTTTCTTGCATGGATAGTTGGTGCATCTGAAGGGTTAGGTACAGAAAAAATAGTGGGCATATCTGCATCTGTTTACAGAAAGCTTTTGTCTATTTCATAAGACATTATATTCTTAGCTTCTAATGAACATTAATGCCAAATTTATCACTTGGTATCGCTATACAATATTTGTCTGGATCTACCAAATTGATTGGTTTGTTAAATGGCTTGGGACATTGTGTTTCTTACTCAGTTTTAAAGCACAATACTGTACTAGTTGAATTTGAGATGGATTGTGGAGAAAATTCTCTTCCTTCCACCATCAAGACGAGTAATCCAACAACTTTGATATGGAACAATGATGATAATTGGCGAGGACACTTTTTTAGACATGGAACAACTCAAAACAGAAGTGGTATAATTATTCAAAACAATGTCTGTCCTGCATCAATCAAACGATGTTCCTCTAACATTTCAGATACATCTCTGAAGAGAACAAGCATTGGAGCTACTAGAAATAAATCTGGCTACATACTCTGGAAGAAACATGTCTATAAAATGAGCCTTCATGCAAATACAAATATACTATTCCTCTGATTGTCGTAGATGAAAGGTAGAAAATGAATATTTAATAATCCACTGGATAAATTTTATTTCTGTTCCAGAAAGTTTATTAGATTTAATAAAATGCTGTGCCAAATGTAAAAAAAGTCAATGTAAATATGCAAACATTTGTACATGTCTACAAAACAAGGTGCAATGCATAGATATGTGCTACAGATACATGCTGCAAAATTGCTGGAAACAATGCAGTAAAAGATGATGACAATGATAATGACAATGATAGTTATGATGAAGTGACATAACTAGTGATACCTATTAAATAAAACAATTAATGATCTTCTTTACTAAAAAAAAAATGTTACTTTCAATAAACTGCCATAAATGATTTTCATTTTTATCAATAAGATTGTTTAAAATCTGTGTTCTTATTGAAGAATAAAAAACCCAAAGGAATATGAGCTAAATTTGTTTTGAATAAAAGTTAACAATTATTGTATATTTGGGTGAAGGAACCAACTTGGAAAATATGCAAATCGCAAATACATCTCAGGTTAAAATAATGTCTCTATGGACAACAAGATTATAAGTCAATCGTGAGACTGCATACTTCCACGTGACAATGTAAGGATGGGCAAAAGTATTATCTGGACCATATTGTATGAAGTATTCCTAAAATTATGCCACAGAAATATTGATAACTCAAAAATTATTTACCTGATCAAACTGAAATTTTGCATGGCGGTTGCTGCTACCAAAGAGCATCAGATTCATACATCAAATTTTGAAAAATCAGAAATTTGAAATTCAATTAAAAATTTTACTTTGATTGAATATTTCACTGTCAAAGTCATATAAGATCGACTATAATTTAGGCAAAGTAGCAACTCTCTACAATGAAGAGATCCAAAGTTATCGTTAAAAGTGTGACTTTTTCTTTGATTTTTTGAACTAGATATCCCAAAATTAAATCAGTTCTAGACCATGGCCAATATTTTGATCAAATTTAGTGACGATTGGTTAAGAGATGTGGACACATAATTTTATGTGATTAGTAATATTGGTAGAATATAAATGTCTCTACATGAGAAATATCAAAATTTAACAAAAATGTATTATACATATAAAATATTGAAGCAAAGAAAATGTCTGAAAAAAAGTGTTTTTTTTTTTTTCTACAAATATTCTCAACTCAGAGACTAGATATTAAGTATATTATATATAACTAGCGTTAGTCATTTTGTATAGGATTTTAGTTTTGTCGAAGAATACTAATGTTTCATGTTTTTCTTTTCTGCGGTTAAGGTCCTCTGGAAATTGTTAGATTTATTTATGAATTCAATAAAAATGCCTCTGGCATTTTTATCGAAGTTCTCTAAATCAGATGTGGGGGAGGGGTATTTGCAAAATTTTAGGCCAAAATAGTTATTTACTATCTGTTTTTGGTTGTTGGTCGCAGTCAAAATCTTCCATCTCATCTTTTTAATTACCTTCTCCAGCTTGATCTACTCTTGTGTATAGTTGGTTGCTGGGGATTGGGATGTTTTTTGTAGAATATTCCAGTGTATGCTTCTCCATCTTTTCTCGGATATACCTTGAGAAAGAGTATATATATTGTTATATATGACATATATAAGATCACAGGTTCAAAAAATATTAAGAAATGAATCCTTTTTAGAAATTCACTCAGTGATTAAAGGCATCAGAGAATCGACGAAAAACGAACATAAGACAGGATTAACTTTAAAACAAATATTTATTTCCAAGTCCAGTATATAGAAATAATTAAAGAAAAAAATATAAGATTCAAAGGAGGAAAATTGTATTTTTAAATACAAAGGAAACATGACAATAATCAAAAGAAGTTTTTCTTCTTTTTTTTTTCAAAATGACATGAAAAAGTTCAGATAAAATAATGTTCATTCGAGGCGACGGCTTTCCTCGTTAAATTCATCTCAATTAAATTCCATAATGGCGTTCTCTCACTCAAAAAGGCTGGTTGATAACCTTATTTTTCTTTTTATCGCCTTCACTTTTGTGTAAATCTCAAACATCGGATGACGTCATTGTAGGTTCATCTCGCCTCTGCAAAGCTAACATATTAGTAATCCATTATTCACTGTCGGCAGTGCGTCTACTCATTCGGCAGTGCGGCGCATCCTGAAACCAGCTCCAAAACTAACCTTTATATAATACTAGCAGTGCTACGCAGCGTTGACCGGGCCCATAAAAAAGGCAAAATAGAAGTTAAATCGCATGTGTAACATCTTTATATTAAACCTTCTATTTCTCTCCCTCTCTCTCTCTAGCCATCTTTTTTTTATCTGTCTCTCTTTTCCTCTGCACCATGTTTTCGTCCCTCTCTCCAACCCTCTCTTTCTCCTCCTTCCAGCCCATTTCTCTCTCCTGTTTTAATATGTTGAAAAAAAAAAAAATAATATAATTCATTTATAGAAATATCCCTTTTACATTTATTGCTCCTGGACAACGTTGAGTAAAACAAAACAATGAAATTCTTGATGCCGGGTAATTCCATTCCCCTCCACCCGATTTCACAATAATATGAAGAGAAATGATGTTGATAATGAAAATAGTCCAAAAAGATTTAAATATAATACTGGAATTTACATTTATTGCTCCCGGACAACTCCAAGTAGAACAAAAGATTCTGTTACCTCCTCCCTCTGCTTACCAAATATAATAAGTAATGTTAATAATGACAATTTTATTGCTCCTGGACAACGCTGAGTAGAACAAAAGTTTCTGTACCCCCCCCCCCCCTCATTTTTTAAATATATATACTGTAATGTTAGTAAAGAGGGTCTTCACAGAACTGCCAAAAGTATCGTTAAAATCAAAGTATGAAAAGAAATAATGTTGATAATGATTATTGATCCTAGACAAAACCAAATAGGACCAATAGTCCCGGTCAATTTCTAATATCTTGTTCCCACCCATTTCACAATAATATGAAGACAAATGATGTTGATAAAGACAATAGTCCAAAGAAAATACTTATATACCGTTTTCCAAAAGTAATACTGTAATCTTACACTTTTTTTTCTCCTGAACAACGCCAAGTAGAACAAATGGTCCCGATCAATTCATAATTTCTTCCCCCCTCTCTATTTTAACATATTAAGAAGATATGTGATGTTGATAAAGTCAATAGTCCATATATCCCTTACCAAAAGTAATACAGTTTTTTTATCCCGGACAACACTGAGTAGAACAAATGGTCCTGGTCAATTCCTAATTTCTTGCACCCCACCCTCCATTTCAACATATTAAGAAGATAAGTAATGTTGATGAGATTTACTATATATCCCTTACCAATAGTAATACTGTAATCTTACAATTTTGGATCCCAGACAATGCCGAGTAGAACAAATGGTCCCAGTAAATTACTAATTTCATGTCCCCACCCCCAATTCACAATAATATGAAGATAAAGGATCGTTGGATTATGGCTCCCTGGGGTATACAACATTATAAAAAAAAGACAAAGAAGTTCTTTATTCCGGATAACACTGCGTTTAACACACCTGCTCTATCCAGGATATTGAGCACTTTGGATTATGGCTCCCGGGGTATACAACATTATAAAAAAAAGACTGAGAAATTATTTATCCTAGGCAACATTGCATTTAAGCATAGCTATCTAGGATATTGATCACTGCTATAAGCACTTTTGAGTTACTACCTGCTCTATCCAGGATATTTATATGAATGAAAAAAAATAAATGAGAAAAAATGAATGTAAAATGAATTTTTTCATTCATTTTACATTCATTTTTTCTCATTTATAAAAAACGAATGAAAAAAAAAAAAAACGAATGAAAAATAATGAATGAAAAAAGTATATTAAAAAAGCAAATAAGTGAATGAAAACATGAAGGCAAAAAATTGAAGGAAAAAATGAATGAAAATTGAATTTTAAAAATTTTATGAAGAAAATGAAGGAAAATCAGTGAATGGAAAAATAAGAGGGGCAGCTGGAGATTGAACAAAAACATTTACTAATGCGTCCCTGTCATGTCAAAGAACCATATGGTTCATTTCTGCCTTTAAACCAAAAGCATGTTTATTTATATAGCGCCCCTGTCATATAAAAGAACTATAAAAAACATATGCTTAACTTCGATTCCCCCTTCCTCGCCTACTTAGTGATCTATGACGGTCTGTCTGGAAATATGAGTCGGCAGTCCGCCTACTTATCACTATGACGTCATGTGCCCAAGAATGAGTTGGCAAAATTACTACATAATTACATTGATTTATTTCAAAATTACTACATAATAGTGTTGACTTTAGATGAAAAACGTACCCCCCCTCCCCCTTCTTACAAACGCGGCCCAGTTGACCCTCAAAGAATATCTTTTTCTAAATTTTAGATATGATACGACCAGGGCGACACCGATTTAGAAAATATAAACTTTATTTTGCTAGTATTTTGGGAGCCTTAAAACATATATACACAGTTTGAATTACCTACTAGACACGATCCTCGAGTGTCTTCGGTCTCTCTGTACAAGGGTTTGTCAGGACAACCTGACATGAGGATACTTTACCCTACAAGTTGACTCTGACCAAATATTCAAAATAACCTAGCATTCGAAGGGGGGAGGATACATAATAACACACACACCATCATCATCATCATCATCATCAACCGGTTTATTTGTTGAATCAGGTCACAATTAATCCTCTGATGAGGGTGGGGCCTGATTGTCTAGTCTCGAAATCTGAGTCTTCCTCTCCACTCCTGTCTTTGGCAAGGCTTGATGGAATCCATAGGCCCTGAAGATCCACACATCCTGGGATCTACGAAGCCCAAGACATTACCAGCAGCATTAGTGCTACTGGCACTGCCTTTCTTTTTTCCTGCTGTATTTCGACTAGACATTGTATTTAAGGCAATTTTACGGCTGGATGCCTATCCTTTACCAACTTGAACACTTTTGGCAGTCCAAGACCTCCACCGTTCCCATCTAACTAGGGCTGATGTCGTTTTCACTTAAGCATGTACAAATGTCATACATTACCAGTGAGTTGCTTATCAAGATGTTGTTGGTGAAGTATAAAACAAGAATTCCACTTGTATGAATAAAATAGTGACACATAAGTGAAGTAGACGTGCCCGAAATGTCGTTAAATATATATATTTTTTTTTACCTGGCGAAAGAAGGAAAACAACGCTTCTGTTGAATTAATCAAAATAAAGAATCCTTTTGAAATATACTCGTGCGATGGTCGCGAGTAAAAAAAACAAACAAACGTCCTTCTCTGCCGATCGGGTGTTTTTAAATGAGGAATATGAAAACGTTTCGATGTTTCACAAATGGACGAGTGATGACGACAAAGGAAAATAGATCCGTAAGAACAAGTTGAAGAACGTCAGACACGGGTGTTTCTCGTGTTGTTTCAGCAATTGAAATTTAAAAATAAAAATCGTTATAAACGGTTATTAGAAATGAGGAATATGAAAACGTTTCGATGTTTCACAAATGGACGAGTGATGACGACAAAGGAAAATAGATCCGTAAGAACAAGTTGAAAGAAGGTCAGACACGGGTGTTTCTCGTGTTGTTTCAGCAATTGAAATTTAAAAATAAAAATCGTTGGAAACGGTTATTAGAAATGGGGAATATGAAAACGTTTCGATGTTTCACAAATGGACGAGTGATGCAGACAAAGAAAAATAGATTCGTAAGAACAAGTTGAAAGAAGGTCAGACACGGGTGTTTCTCGTGTTGTTTCAGCAATTGAAATTTAAAAATAAAAATCGTTGGAAACGGTTATTAGAAATGGGGAATATGAAAACGTTTCGATGTTTCACAAATGGACGAGTGATGACGACAAAGGAAACATATATATATATATATATATATATATATGATAATAATTATGGAAACAATAATCCCACGTAATGAAAATTGAAAAAAGGAAAAAGCAAAAAGTGTTTATATATTCATCAACGTTTTGCCTTTATTTCTAGACTTTCTGAAGATGACTGATTTTAAGAAAAACATAGAAGTCAATATTTGAAAATATGTGGTGCGTCTATGACGTGAAAAGAATGTCTAACTTTTAATTTGAAGTGTCATTTCTTTTGTTTTTTGATAGAGTTGGTTGGGAAAAGTGGGTGTTTATCGGCAAGCTCACACAAGTAGCCGAGTCTTTATAGTGTTATGTAGCCTCGGGAAAGCCCACTGGAGATTAGTGCAGGATCCCATTCCATGCGCGGCATAGCACTACAGTTATTATACAACTATATATATATATATATATATATATATATATATATATATATATATATTTTTTTTTTTTTTAATTGTAAAAAAATTTCTAATAGTGTGTACATTTTCCACTCTTGTATTTTTGATGTTCTCTTTTCTGATATTGTGTTCCTTTATGTGTCTGGTTTCATTGTTATGTATACTTTTACGAAGAGGATTGATATTGTCACGTCCCTACCCTCCCGTTTCTTCTCGATTTGCTGTGTAATTGAGGGTGTACAATACTATAATCTTTGTTGCTCTGTTATACTTCGAACTTTGGTGTCTGTACCTTGTGCTGATAAGGAGACTGGGTATAAATAAAAGTCCATTTCGTCTCTGAAATGATCGTATGTTGTTGATTGAATTCTTGAAACAGATATAAATCAATATCTTATAAATTCATTTATCTCTGAACTATAAGTGTGTATGTATGTATATATATATATATATATATATATATATATATATATATATATATATATAGTGTGTGTGTATTTGCGGTTCTACAGATGTTGAAAAGTTGTATAGAATTTTCAAAACAATAAATTAAGTGGTCATCACGGTAACTGGAAACAACATTTATAACGTATCTGTTGTGTTCTATTTTAATCATAGTGAATAATAACATTATAATAATTAATTAAATTAATGTCTTGGTATATTATGTAATGTGTTAGTAGTTAAGCTTGCATAATATTGTTTTTTTTGTTTTGTTTTTACTAAAGATGATATATTATATATACTATCGAATTAATCATTAAAATATTTTAAAGACTGACCTGAACTTTGAATGGACCTGTTTGTGTTAAATTGTTTGCATGAGAATGTCATTTACTCTTTTCTACTTTTGTCCTATTTCATGCATTATTTCTCTTTCTATAAATGCTAAATGAAATCTTTATTTTCTTCTATTTGTTATTAATAATGAGTAGAACCTGTAGAAATTCCACGATGGTTAATTTCAAATAGAACCTTTACTTTCTTGAGAGTCCATGTTTCTACTCCATCGACTGTCTTTTCAACTAAAGCTCCCCATCTTTTAAAGAGGCACAGCTGGGACAACTGAATTCTCTTCTGTTTGTGCTCTTGCATGAACATTTTTGGAACCCAACGACAACAAACTTTAGAAACGGCAGTTATCATGCACAACTTTGTATTTTGTACGCGCAGAAATTCCCAAATTTTCAGAAATGTTTTTAATTGTAATTTTTCACAAATTAGCACATTAATTGGATCTCTCTATTGTAGGCCTAAACAATTTAGCCCATTTGTTAACATTTGACTAAAACGTGCTTCTTCTCCATACTTATTACACATTCTTCTGTAAATGTCCCATGGATTTTTATTTCTCAGCAACTAAAAAATTGATGACAGTCCTCTGTTCAATCCTGGAGCACTCTGATTTACTGACATTTTGAATAGCCTCAAAACAAATTAAAATAATTTTTGCTATAAATCAATTCCAAACAATACAAAGTTATGAGATTTAAAAAAAAAAAAAAATGTTGCCCCTCCCCCCGGGATTAAATTCTAGGAAGAAGAAAAAATTAAGTCACCCTATTTATTGAATGACCCTTGGAGTATTTACAGGTTTCTAATTTCTTTATTCAATCTTTCATGTTGATACTAATTTGTTTCAGAGAATATTACTAATTTTGAATGCAAATTAAAACCTTCACACCTCACTCAAAAAAAAAAAATTATAAACATCAACAGATACAATTTTTTTTTTTTTTTTTTTTTCTTTTAATACGTTGCCGGTGTGTAGATATATTGTTGGTCAGAAATAATTTTAAATATAATCATGTTGACAATTTTTGCCTTGAAAAAAAAGTTTAAAAAAATAGCATTCCCAGTGATAAAAAAAATGTTAGCACAGTGGGTTTTTTCTTATAAAAAAACTACTTGTTCTTACAGCTGTGAAACGGCAAACAATTTTAACAATCAAAACCAATTAAAAAAATACCAATAAAATAATTGTTTAAACTTTTTTTAAATACATTCTTCACTGAAGTATTTTTGTTTAATTTTATTTTTGTTTTCTAAAACAAAGAAAATGTATTTTCAAAAATGAATTTCGTTTCTTTGTTCTAATATATTTCAGTTATTTTATGAACTTAACCAATAATTGCCTCTAGTGACTCCAGATGGGATTAGGAAAATTTCAATGGTATCTTTAGATTCTGTAAGAAATTTAACTTCTATTGAAACGTTACATTATCGATTTCTATAACACAAACACTATGCATTTTCTAGCGACTACCTTATATATATATATATATATATATATATATATATATCTTTTGGTATTTAAAAAAACATTTTTTTTTATCTTTCAGATGATGAAAATGTGACATTGACAAGTTGGAGGCAGATGAAGGCAGATGAATATTCTGAATCTCCAGAAACCTCTCCAGTTGAATGTACAACAGAGAATATAATTAGCGAGGATAATGTGCGAAGCAGTCCTGCTTCAACTATTTTGAGACCTCGATTTGGTAAAGAATATCAACTTGTTGAACGAAGAAAAAGTGAGAGAGGTGGAAGCCCCTACAATTTGGAAACGTGCAGCCCGCAATCTCCTCCAAAGAACCTAGTATTCACATTTGATAATCTATTACCGATAACATCACTGACTGCTGAAGGCTGTTCACCACTAGTTCAGCAGACATCACACAGACCAGAACCTTCCTATGTCAATTTAGGGCATGAAAGTGATGCTGACGGAGACCCAATGTCGAGCTATATGAATGTAGACATGACGCCACCATGTTCTCCCTATACTAAACAGCTGGGATGCATTGAACAATTAAATTATGCAGAAATTGATCTTTCTTCTCAATATTCAAGCAGTCATCAAAACAGGACGATAGGTTCGAGATGTTCTGTAATTGATTATGCCACAATTGATATGGTCGCTACAGTGGCTGCTCAAAAAGCAGGACGTGAACATGCACAATCCAGGGGAGATGGCTTCCAAAAGTCTTCGTCTCCAAATTTGTACAAAGATCAAAAGGGGCATACTGGTTAATTTAAGAGTGAGGGTATCAGTTCAACAGGATGATAAAAAAATTTTATATATATTTTTAAATATATCGATAATTTTCTAAAAACTTCATAACATCATTACTAAAAAAACATGATTAATTATAAATCTAAATTTATTTTTTAAAAAAGAGAAAAATAAGTGCCTATTATCAAGATTCATTCATATTCATTTTCTAAAAGCTTTAAATATGGTTGTAGAGGGTTGACTATTTATTAGTAAATAAATCTGATTTTAGTTGGGGTTTTTTTTTTTGCTTTTATGAAAATGCATCACAACAACCACATTATTTTTCGATTAATAAAATTCTTCATTGTCTTCCAAATATCATTATTTATATAACTTTTAACTGGAAACAAACAACGATCTTTTCTAACAAAAAATGCCTAACAACTGCACCAACTCCCCATTTTTATTTTATATAAAGCAAAACACTGTAGTCATTTTATCAATAGAAAGCTTACTATAATGAAAATAAAATCTTTGGTAATATAAAATAAATTCTTGTGAATGTGTATTTGTATATTTATGTATGTAACTGAAAGAGCAGTCTACCCATAGCTGTAGGGTTGATATATGAATTCATACCTTTCTCAAGAGCTTATCGAAAGTGATGCAATACTCCCCACAGAACTGGACTTGGCAAACCAGGCCCACATTCTGTACCTGTAACCAATTCTAAAATAACGCCAGTCTTTCTCTGCTTATCGTGGTATTGTTTTCGATCGTCCTAGATTTTTACTTGCCACTGGACTTAAGCAATGCCGGTTCAGGAGAGGTGTGGTTGGTGATTGTACAACCCTTGCTTTACTATAGACTCCTCATGCAGGCTGCCTTAAAAGGGATATCCTTTGTCTTTCTAGACAGAAGGAAACCTTGGATATTTAACTAGCAGAAGTACCTGTCATTGTCTGTGAAGGAAACTGGTCCTTATATATTAGATAAAGAAATAAGTGACAATAAACACCAGTCATGAAAAAGCTTGCTTGCTGTATTAAGTTTGAATTCTCTGAAGATGTTCGGCTGAGAAAGTGATGGGTGTACATACAAACATACATTGTATTTTATAGATAGAAAAAAATATGAGGCAATAATAGTTTTCTGTTTTGTTGTATAAAGCGTAACTGCTTGAGAAAAAACAACAGCAAGAATAGAAGTTTTATGTCGAGATGGCAATTCTGTCTGAATCATTTGAAACTTTAGCCGCCATCCAGTGTTATGTTTTATATTTTATGTAAAATAAAAATGGAATAAAGGATAAGCAAATCAACAACTAGCAAAAATATAAACTCAAACTCATATTGAATAGTTCTACAAAAAAAATTTTTTTTCCAAATTGCGTTCTTTGTACAAATTTGAAACTTTTCTGTTTTTAATTAAAGTTCTGCTGCCAACTGACGATGATTGTCCTAACAATTGAAATATTTTGGTAGAACTATTCAATATGAGTTTGAGTTTAAATTTTTGCTAGTTGTTGATTTGCTTATCCTTTATTCCATTTTTATTTTACATTTTGTCTGAAACATTGTTTCTTTTATTCCTCATAAACTAGATTTTGATATTTTACTTGACAAAGATAAATATTTTTACTACTTATTTCCTATTGAAATTTGTTATGGAATTTATCTTATGATACACAGTTAAATTATGTTCATTTAAAACTTGTTGTCAATCATTTCATTCTTAGCAGTCACTTTTGTGTATAAATCTGTGTTTGAATAAGGTTGACTTTGTGTACTTACAAAATCAACCTCATTCAGACACACACATAAAAAATAGTGCTCGAGCACCCATTTTTAATTGACCTCAATAGATTCACCTGCAGAGGAAATCTTTACAAATTTTCAAAACCTTTAGTAACAAATTTATGTAAATAGTATATGATAAATCTCTGTATATAAAGCAAATTTTTCTGTATGTGTGTATGTCGCAGTTAAACGGTTGATCTAAGAGCCAAACTAACTGCAGATTTGCAATCAGCACCTTCGATCCGATATCCTTGGAGATCTAAGAAGTTCTTGATCTTAAAAAAAAATCATTGTTTAAAATGAAAAGTACATAAAAATAACATTAAAAAATACTGTTCTTTCATGTTTAGTGTTCCTTTTCCAGCTGATCAATTAAACCTTTTCACTATCAGTCAGAAATAAAAAAAAATAAAAAAATAAGTCCAGATTTTGTTTTTAGTTAAATCATATGTATTGACATCCTTTTTCTTTTAGATTGCTGGTATTTGTTGTTGATTTTGTAGTATGAATAGTTGCATTTAGTGGCATTAGTTGTTAAATGTAGTAATAAAACTACAAGAACGGCTAATCTAAGTAAAAATAACAAAAAAAAACAATAATAAATACAGTAATATTACTAGCTAATTCTAGCATTATAAGATCATTGGTTTATTTAATAAAAATAACTCTTCACTAATAGTAGTAGTGATAGTAATAGTTGTAGTACAAATAGTGGCAGTAGTTGTCTGTTATTGTAGTGGTTTTGTTGCTGTCAGGCTGAATTGTCCACCCTCCCAGGCTTTACCTTCTCTCTTTGAGGGATCAGTTTAGTGCTAATTGCCTGGGAATGTCGACAAGGCGGTCAAGCATTTTTTGTAGGTCATAGTGCGCTAGCTTTTCAAATCCCTACATGACCTTGTGTCTAACCTCCTGAAGAGGAGGTAAATCAATACAAATGTTGTTTTTTTGTTTCTTTTATCTTTAGGAGATCATTTTTTGGTTTCTTAAATTCATTTTGAGACTTAACGGACGTTTTATGTTCCAAACAATAGTTACAGTATTTACAAGTTTGATATCAGGTAATTTTAAAATGAGGTGTCCAGTGCTGTGGCATGCTCAGAGCAGATTAAAAAATGAACTCACTCACTCACTCTCATTGGATGAGGTACTGTCGGGTTAGGGCTAGGTAATATCCCTTTCTTCCTCACTAAACAGACAGCAACTATTAGTTTGTCTAAAATGTTTAGATTTACGAATGATGTCTTTTTGGGTGATGCAATGCTGAAACAATACCTGTTGTAAGCAATTCATTGTTTATAATTAATTGAAGAAAAATGCAGATCGAAATGATTGTAATAGATCTAATCACATTCCATAGTCTGTGACACTATCCATTAGACCAATCATGTACTCCCGTTTGTTTTTTTGAACCAATTCTGTTGTGGAAGTAAGACAGGCATATATAGTAAAGTAAATTCGTGTGAATCAACATGGTACAACTTTGTTGACCGGCTTGATTCTGGTGTTGGTATTCTTGCAGGAGAGACCACGTAATTGTTGCCAACATCCCTAAGTGAAAGCGATATTATGGAACCGACTGGATTAGAATGTAGCACACCCAGATCGTCAGTCTGTGTCATTATCCACTTGACCACCATCACCTCCCTAGGTATATATGACACCTGCTCTTGTGATGCAGTAATGGATCCATCCCCACTCCATCCATTAAATTGAACTTAGATGTGAAGAAAGTATATTTGGATTAGGTTGTTCAGAAGTTCCGCTACCTCAGTGATACCATTGGAGCACAAGAAGGAACAGGTGCTAGAATGACAGCAAGAGTGAATGGACAGGAGACTTCAGTCATTAATAACCAGCAGAGCGTTACCACTCAATAGAAAGAGAAAAGTGTATGCAGTGTGATGATGTATGGAAGTGAAACCTGATCAGTTGAGGACATGATTTCATGGAGAGAAATGATGAGAATGATACAGTGGATGTGTAATGGGAGTCTTAAAAACAGGCTTAGATATGATGACCTCAGAGAAAGATTAAATTTGGACAGTATAGGGAAATGTGTGCAGAACAGGAGACTTCGATGGTATGGCCACGTTGAAAGAATGGGTTAGAGTTTTTAAGTTATTAGATGTAGAACAGTTGAGATAGCAGTGTCAGTTGAAGGCCAAGGGAAACATGAAAGTGATAAGAATGGACTTGAGAGAAAAAGGGATAAATAAACGAACATTAAACTGAATATGGTGATGATGCCGATAATATCATCATCTGAGTGATATTATCGGCAACCACGCAAAAAAACTTACTTCTCAGTAAAAAAGAAATTTAATTAAATTTTAATATGTATTTCCACGCCTTTCATTTTTTCACTACTTTTGAAATAAATATTTATTTTCTATTTTTTCTACAACCAAAAATTATATATATCATAATTTGAAGATTCTATCAGTTTCAAATTCCCTTCTGAATAGATTTCTTTATAACAATACTAGCAGATTTGCCTGGTTTTAAACAGATACCTTAAACTTATTGTCTGAGATATCATCCCAATAACCAGCCAAAGTTTGAATAAGTGAATATGCGTACTTAAGAGCCTGTTTCCAGTTAAGAGTTTCGGTTTTCGGTCTTAACTAAAAAAATTCTTAGAAAAAAAACTTTACCTAGGCATCAGCAGGAACCTGCTGATTCCAAATATGGCATTCGTTTTTCTCAGATATCAATCATTGACGTTTCATGCATGGACAGACAGGCTTTAAACATATACTAGAAGAATACCCATCCTAAGATGGGTAAAATTAATTCCCCAAACAGAACAGTTCTGCACCACTTTTATATTCCCTTACAAAGATTCAAATCAACATATAATGCTACTAAACTTTGTCAGAATCCTTATTCTAATTTTGATCAAAATCCATTACATTATTTTGATTCTAGAAAATGTCTCAAATTTAAAGTTAATGAGTCTTAAGAAAAACTTGAAATTTAGGGAATCTTGTTTAATCATAGTCATTACTATGGATCAAATTTAATGCAAATCTGAAATTGAATTTTTTGAATGGGGGGCTGTGTCCATATTATACCTCCTAAAAACCCTTGAAAATGCTCCAAAGAAACTGAAATTTTGGGAATATTTATTAACTGATGTCAAATACCTATTGTTAAAATTTCACAAAAATCATAGATATCTGAATTTTCAAGAAGGGTTTTTTAATTTAGTTTTATGTAAAGGGGATAAAAATATCCCCTTTGGATAAAATTAAATATAGCTCACATTTGGACCTCTTACTATATTTCAAAATTCATAATTTAGGAATGAATCCTGTACATAGATAGATTATGCAACAAATAAATTAGATTTTACTTTATTCGTACAAACTATTTACGATTAAGCATCAAGATATTTCTTTTTTAATTGTTTGATGTTTCGCAAAGGGTTTTTTCTGTGTAAAATGGTTCACTTGGGGGGGGGGGGGAGCTTAACCTGTTTGGGAGACAAATCAGAATTCGGTCAGTTTCCTGCGTTCATGATCATGCAAAATGTAAAAATCAAAAGACTAAATAAGGAATAAAAATATAAATCCTTTCTTAGTGACATCGGGGACCAAAAAAAGGTTTAAAAAATGTTACTATGCAAAATTATTTCTCATATTTCCATCTTTTATTTCAAGCTAATGATGTCATAAAAAATGACGTCATCTTTTCTCATTGCTTCCCAAAAGACAGTTGTTTTGTTTACAAAGAATACTTCCAGTTAACTGCTGCTGATGCTTGGTATGATATCGTTTTGCAAAGATATGCATAGCAATATAAACCAACATTTTGCCATTATAAATACAAATTAATTAGAGAATTTACCTTACACATTTCTTTTGTAAACAATGTGAAACAAAACCCAATTCCCAAACTTATCTACATTTTATTTTATAATAAAATTCACCTAAAAAAACAGTCGTCTTGTTTATAAAAACAAATAAAAATAATCCAGTTAGCTGCCGTTGATGTTTATGTTCATTTAAATATTCAACTAGAAGAACAGTTTTGCATCATTTTTATGTCATCTTACGAAGATTAAAATCAACATATAATGCTATTAATCCTTATGTCTAGAATCCTTATTCCAATTTTGATCATAATCCGTTACATGATTTTGATTCTAGAAAATGTCTCAAATTTAGGGTTAAAGAAGAAATTAGAATTTAGGGAATCTTGTTTAAAAGTTGTCTAATGAATTCAATTCAAATCTGCAATATTTGAATTTTCAGATGGGTTGTGCCCATATTATGCTCCTAAAAACCCTTTAAAATATTCCAAAGAAACTGAAATTTTTGGAATATTTATTAATTGATGTCTGATACCTATTGTTAAAATTTCACAAAAATGGAGGTTTTATCTGAATTTTTATAATAATGGAACCAAATCTGCAACTGTTAGTTTGTCTCTCCCAAACATTTCTATTTATTAAATCTAATTTTGAGTTGATGTGTCTAAAAATACATAAAACAATCACAAAATAGTTTGGTTTGGTTCAATGGGAAAATGTTTTTTTTATTTTAGACTATTTTAAAAAATTAACATTTATAAAGTTGGTTGTTCGAGACAAATTTGGTAAATTTTTGTATTCTTTCATTTCAGAGCCATTTGAAGTATTTAATAACGACAAAGTGCAATGGATAGTTATTTCTGTGTACTATTGATGGGTTTGAGAGCTGGAGACGATGGACAACTGGAAAGAACCAGAATATTAAAAAAGAGTGACCTGCATCATGATGCTTCACACCGGATTAAAACATTTGGAAATATCAGTTGCAGTCAGTGTTCCTGAAGACGACCGTGAGATGTGAGCTGGAGAATTGCGACAGATGTGGAAATAGTGGCTAGCAGAATGGATTAGAGCAGGTGTTCTGACTGT